>JAMWET010005218.1:497500-572500 GCA_024036415.1 Prochilodus magdalenae | reverse complement strand
GACAAGTTTACATTTTGTCTTTGGAAACACTGAGATAGCATGCCGCGTACACAGAACTTTAATACTAAGAACACTTTAGTTTTTACTGTTTCTAAGAAAGAGTGAAACCAAAATCTAAATCTTTCAAAGCATGACACTGTAACTGGGATGAAATACATAACATGCACAAAAGTTTCCAGCATACAGCTGTTTTTCCAAGCCCACAAACATGTTTCTGCCGTGTGTTAATGCTGTTAATGCAATATATGATATTTCAAGTAATGAGATATGAGACCCGTAGCTCTCTACTCAGCTCAGATGATTAACGATCAAATGGGCTAGCAGGACCACTCTAACACAAACTTAGAAACGTGCTTTCACATATTAATATATAACTCTAAGTCAGTAATTACTGTGCTAAGGTATTAAGCAGGTAAAAAAATTAAAGCTGTACCCAACTGCCAGTTCAAAACACTACAAACTCTAAAGATACATTGGGAAACTGCCAGTATTAATTTCTGCTCAGCTTAAGGCATCACTTAATTTCCAATGTTTTCTAAAACTGAAACCTATTTCTAATCTAATCTTATTAACTTAACTCTAAGCACACTCCGGGCATTTTGCATGACTGTACTTAATAATGCTTAATAATGCTTAATAAGTTAGGAAAGCGTTAACTTACAAACACAATACATAACATACATATCGCAAGTTAATCTCTTTAGTAAACCTAATTTTTACCTGAACCCTTCATTTTTTTATTATTACCTGAAACCTTTTAAAACCCAACTTCAGATTTAATAGTTTCAAAAATAAGCGGCATAAATAAATATTCATATATTTGGTTTAGTCTAATGATTGTGTACTTTAACTCAAAACATTAGGAAAACAGAAAACACAGCTATAAAAAATCGTTTTTTATAAAAATTAACCAAGTAACCAAGTAAATGTTGCTTCAGGAAACCTAACAAGTTAATCTAGCAACCAATCAGTTCAGTGTGTTCCATAGAAAGTACCTGCTCTATTTAGTATAACTAGGTATGTTATTTATGATGAAAAGATGTTGCCAATAAATGTACACTAAAGCCTTACATTCAGTTCAAACCCTTTGTTATTTTGGCTTTGCAGCACATGAAAAATAATTTCCATTAAACAGGAAGATGCAGGTTGAATCTGAGGTGACACCATGTGGTGACTCTGAAGTTACTACAGCAGACCTCACTAATGTCAGACAAATGAACGTGAATACCGTTAACAAACGGCTCTGTACTGGAAAGCTACCCGCTTTCACTAACCGTTAAAAGGTCTGTGGTACCACAGGGCCAAATGGTCTGTGTGTGTGAGAATAAGTGTACTCACTTATAAAGAACAGGACGGTCCTGCAAAGCCTCCATGCCTTGACTCAGCACTGGAGGAACATCACACGTCTCCTGAGTCAACTCCCGACACTCATCTATATGACAGAATGAGAAAGACAGAACAAAAGAGCAAGAGAGAGACACAAAAGACACAGGGAGAGAAACAAGAAGAAGGAAAGGGAATAAGAAAAACTTGAAACTGAAAACACTAAAACTAAATACATTTGACAAAAACCACACACCACTTGCCTTTTTGTGCCTTTTTTAGGCATTTAGAGTCTATTTTAATTAAAACAGCAAAAGATCAGCTAGTCAGATTTTGCTTATGAGTCACCACACTCCTTCACAACATCTGTGCCACTATTCCAGAAGCATTTCATGTCTTTTCATGTGCATGCTTGTGAACACTCACTCTGTGCCCAGCGGTACAGCTGCTCATATGAGGTCTCCTGCAGCACTGCCATTTGCTCCATGATCTCCAACCTATAGTAAAACAAAACCACAGCACCTCAGTACACTATATCTATGCAAAATGATGATCTAGGCATGCTGGCCTGATGCTGATTGAAATAGATGTACACTCATCATTGTACCCAGAAGGAACCATAGGACAGGAATGAAACTTGGTGGGTAGGTTTGACATTGTAAGACATGTGAAAGATTTAAGTCTAATGCTCGGCTGTGCGAGGATGAGGTAAGCAAGGGTGGGTCTTATCGATGTACTTGACTGCCCCAACAGCTACAATTGTGGCTGAAGTCAGCAGGCAGTGATGCCCTCTGCGAGTTATCCTGTTAGTATCAGCCCTATTAGCTGATTGCTGCATTACACAGGACAACATACTACGTCAACTGTTAGGACGACAGACCATAACACCACATCTACGTGGTCAAAAACTATACTGCTATCAGACCAGACTGTCATGGAGTGACTCAGAATGGCAGCAGGTCATCTTCAGTGATGAGTCACGCTTTTGTCTTCATAATAACCAAAGAATCTGTGTGTGGAGGCACCGTGGTCAGCAGCAAGATGAATGGTTTGTTGTCACACATCCAGAAGGCCTAGTGTCACCCCTACCAAAATCTGCAGGAAAGGTGTGAGAATATTCAAGCTGCATAGAATTGATTATTTATTGTTTCTTCCTTCCGAAAAGCACTTCAGTTTGAAACCTTCTGGGTGCAACTCATTCTTAAACAATGAACATAGCTGCATTTCTGTCTCACTTCACTGAGAAAGAAGCCTTTTACATCAGGCAAGGGACGAAGGGCAATGGTCATTTCAATGGTGAAGAAATCTTAGAGACTGAATTCAGCTTTCTTATCAGCAGGTTTTGTTTCTGAATGAAGCTGTTCCACCTCAAATGGTGCTCATTGTGTCTTTTTCACTAAATAAAACATTTCCTTTATTTTTACATATTTGGCTGCCATTTCAAAATTCATTCGTGAAGCAGGATGGCTGTCAGCAGAGTTAGTGGAGGCACTGGAATGTAAATGCTGCTTCATTTAAGGTGCAACAACAAATTTTAAACTAGAAGCTGGACAAACAGGCCAAGGTGCAAGTGTATACGTGTTGCAAAATTTATTTAAGACAGAAAGGGAAAGTTTGCGGGGGACAACCGTTGCACTATTTAAGGTGCAACGGGAAAACTCAAAAAAAGAGAAGACTTGAAAAGCAGAACCAATATCTCAGAATTACACACGTGGACAAAATTGTTGGTACATCTCGGTTAATGAAAGAAAAACCCACAATGGTAACAGAAATAACTTCAATCTGACAAAAGTAATAATAAATAACAATTCTATGAAAATGAACAAATGAAAGTCAGATATTGCTTTTTAGCCATACTTCAACAGAATTATTTAAAAAAAAAAAAAAATGAAATCCTGAAACAGGCCTGGACAGAAATGATGGTACCCCTGAAAAATGTGACCAAAGGGACATGTTAAATCAAGGTGTGTTCACTAATTAGCATCACAGGTGTCTACAATCTTGTAATCAGTCACTGTGCTGTTTGGTGACAAGGTGTGTACTACACTCAACATGGACCAGAGGAAGCAAAGGAAAGAGTTGTCTCAGGACATTAGAAAGAAAATTATAGACACGCATGTTAAAGGTAAAGGTTATTAAACCATCTCCAAGCAGCTTGATGTTTGTGTGACTACAGCTGCATATATTATTCAGAAATGTAAGATCCATGGGACTGTAGCCAACCTCCCTGGCTGTGGAAGCAGGAGGAAAATTGATGACAAATCAAAGAGATGGATAATACGAATGGTAACCAAAGAGACAAGAAAAACCTCTAAAGAGATTAAAGGTGAACTTCAAGCTCAAGGAACATCAGTGTCAGATCGCACCATCCGTCGATGTTTGAGCCAAAGTGGACTTAAAGGGAGACGGCCAAGAAGGACACCATTGTTGAAAACAAAATATAAAAAAGCCAGACTGGAATTTGCCAAACTACATGTTGACAAGCCACAAAGCTTCTGGGAGAATGTTCTATGGACAGAGACAAAAGTGGAACTTTTTGGCAAGGCACATCAGCTCTATGTTCACAGACGGAAAAATGAAGCATATCAAGAAAAGAACACTGTCCCTACTGTGAAACATGGAGGAGGCTCTGTTATGTTCTGGGGCTGCTTTGCTGCGCACAGGGTGTCTTGAATCTGTGCAGGGTACAATGAAATCTCAAGACTATCAAGGAAGCCTAGAGAGAAATGTGTTGCCCAGTGTCAGAAAGCTTGGTCTCAGTCGCAGGATATGGGTCTTGCAACAGGATAATGACCCAAAACACACATCTAAAAACACCCAAGAATGGCTAAGAGGAAAACACTGGACTATTCTGAAGTGGCCTTCTATGAGTCCTGACCTAAATCCTATTGAGCATCTTTGGAAGGAGCTGAAACATGCCGTCTGGAAAAGGCACCCTTCAAACCTGAGACAACTGGAGCAGTTTGCTCATGAGGAGTGGGCCAAAATACCTGCTGAGAGGTGCAGAAGTCTCACTGACAGATACAGGAATCGTTTGATTGCAGTAATTGCCTCAAAAGGTTGTGCAACAAAATATTAAGTCAAGGGTACCATCATTTCTGTCCTGGCCTGTTTCAGGTGTTTATTTTTTTAAATAACTCTGCTGAAGCATGGTTGAAAAGCAATGTCTGACTTTCATTTGTTCATTTTCATAGAATTTTTATTTATTATTACTTTAGTCAGATTAAAGTTTTTTTTGTTACCATTTTTCTTTCATTAACTGAGGGGTACCAACAATTTTGCCCACGTGTGTATGAACCGTGTGCGTTGGATATTGGGGGTGCAGAGCTTCTGATGTGTGGCTTTTCAGGTGATTCTCTGTTTTCTAAGGCCATAGACAGACATTTTTCCACACTGATACATTTTCTGCCTCTCTTGATCAAAATAATTCCAATTTCAAACTCTAACTCATCTGTCCATAAAATCTTACTTCTAATCTTAGATGTCTCGTTTGGTGGTTAAGTGCAAGTTTTGTGCTTTTTTTTGTCTATTCCCTTTTTTCCTGTGAGGGCTTCTTACACACCCTTTCAGCCCATTGAGTCAGCTCCTCAATGTGGAAGGATGACTTACAGGTGACTCAGTTTTGGAGGTCCACCACAGTAACACACTTGCTATAATGAACTTTCTCTTAATCAATTTTAAAATCCAGTTTTGAAAACATTTTGGGTGTTGGGTGTTTTTCCATCATTAACCCTTGTCTTTCTTATGAAGGAGTGGTGCACAAAAGCTAGAAGGAATTAAATATGGATAAAATTTATAATGTGTTTTTGTGTAAACACTGAACATGACTAAAGTAACACTGAAAAATGGCTGCTTTGACTAGTAATTAAAACTCCCAAAAGGGTGGTCCCTGACTTTCGCCAGCCAGTCTTTTTGTTTTTTACTCGCACCTTTAGTGTTTTATGTAGCTTTTTGGACATGCAAATGTTCTGCAAAGTTCTGAAGTCCAAAGTACACTCCAGAGGGAGTAACTCTGCCTGAAAGGACCCCTCTAATCCTGTATTTTTTCCCCACATCTTTGCATAAAATAATAATCAAGTCAAGTGTACAGGGTCAGAGAGACCTGTCCCCTTCTCATTCTGTCTCACCCTGCTGTTTGCTGGTTTGTCCTGAGCAAAACCTTGACGTCCTCATGGATGCTCTTCACCCGATTCAGAGCTTTGAAGAAATCCTGCGGGTCAAAAGATTCAAAAACAGAACAGGTTACACTGACCCACCCAGCAATCTTTTGTTCTTTTTTTTTTTTTTTTTTTTTATTGAGCCAGACCTGATCTCGTACTGTTAGCCAATGTTTCATGTTAACCACAGGAGATGTTATTTATGGCAAAAGGTCTTTTTAAAACTACACTGCGGGGGTTTCTGAGTAGTGCTTTTATTGAAACCAGAGTCTAAATTCTGACAGTTTCATAGTCATGCAACCAGTCTGGAGAATGCAAGACATCAAAAATGGCCTTGCTACATTTCTGGGTGAGGAGGATGGCTTAGATCTGGGGTCACCAACCCACCTGCTGAAGATCTACCTTTATGGAAGTTTCTTCTCCAGCCTAAATCTCACAAGATCTTCTAAAGATAATAATCTGCTTAATCAGATCTGATCCAAAGGATCAGAAGTCTGGTGGAAGGCGGATCCCCAGGAACAAGGGTTGGTAACCATTGGTTTCCATTTCGACTGCAGACATGTTAGACATCTTCTGTTAGGACACACATACGGACAGGGCTAGTTAGATGTTAAAGGTTACCTCAGTTATTGGCCCATCACGGGCACAGCGTAAAATAGCCATTTCTTCACTGGACAGCTGAAACTTTGAGAGAAAAGCCTGAGCCACCTGCGCTCGCACCTCTAGACGATGACTAGAGAAAGGGAGAGAGAGATAATGGTAAATAATGAATACCAGCTTACTGTGAGTGTGTCTAGACCTTTTTCACATGTAGAGCTTTACATTTTACTCAGTGTATAAAATGCACAAACAGGGTGAAAGAGGACTAACATAGTATGCAGAGAAACAGAGGGACTAGAGTCTAATTGAAGCACTATAAAAGGGCACCTGTATGGCAAGTGGAGCTAATGTAATGAACAAAGGGTGTGGATACAAGGAGTTGATTTTAATGCTATGGCTGGCTCTAATATACACCCTCTAATATAATGCTATGGCATGAGGTATAAATACCTGTGGCGTGTGAGTGACGGGATTCAGAGAGATGAGGTGGTACAGTGCAGTAAATGTCTTATTCCACATGTGGAAAACAGGTTGCAATGCAGATGTTAATGATGGGCAAAAATGAGTGATTGCATTTGGGCTACCAAAGGCTACAGAGTGAAGTAAGTAGCTGGATCTGCAGTTGCATGGAAGAGTATAGTCACACAGGTCTACCAGCAGTGGTAAAAAACCCAGCCTACTGAAATTTCTCCTCAGAATTAAGCCAGGCTCAATTCTTTGCGAGAGTGTCTGAACATTGATGTTGCCTACATTCAAAAACAAGTCCAGTCCATGCCCAATCAAACTGCAGCGGTTATTAATTTGTTGAGGTGTTGGGTTTTAGGTATGTTTCAGTCACAGGTGACTATTTCTTTGATCTAGTGAGCTTATGTCAGGCGTTTCCCAGGACACCACAAGACCAGTTATTTAAACACTGTTTGAATTGTGACCAATTGATTAAACAAGTCAAATGATATATGCTTCAGCTTTACAGGATACCCATGATGTGTTGTTTTTCACATCACAAATTCAAAGCAAGCTGCTTTTGTAGCTTAGGTTCCATATACAGACTGTATGGACAGGGGAGTGAATGGGGCACTTTGACACTTCTATAGTGTTTACATACTACATTAAACATTTACATACTCTTTTACTTTAGAAAAACAAGGCAGATACAGGGTTTGAATAAATGCACCCTTTAAGTTCAAGGTTTGGTTAGAAATGGAAAGGTTTATCCCCAACACTAGATGGCAGTGCTGACCTTCAGACAAAGAATCAACTCTAGATGGCAGCCCCGTGACTCTCAAAACACAGAACCGCTATTCTCAACTTTCACTTGAAATCTCTGCAAGGATAGAGAGGAGATAGAAGCGGAGCAAATAAAGTAGCACAGAAATCTAGCTGGAGGCGATCTCTGGCTTCATCGCAAGGCCAGCACATCTGTAAGTATGAGCTGTCCTGCAGGAGAACAATAGTGGCTTTGACAAGCAACCTCCTCAGGGAGGCAACTCATCGTTCACACTCATGGGAGAAAAGCCTTCTCCTTTTCAGCCTCCTGCCTTTAGTCAGCTGCCTTATCTGCTAATATAACGTGATACGCTCCTCAAGATACTGCATTGCTTTTGGTCAGAATGGCCCAAAAAAACCCACTAAATCATTTGCAATTTTGTATATTATATACTTCTGTATTGTATATACTACACAATCAGTTAACAGTTGATTACAACGATGGTCAGATTTAGCAATTAATACATGAGTGAATTGCATCCAACCCTGTAACAAATCTAGCCTAAATTGATATTTTGATTATGTTGTCAGATTGTGTGTCTTTTGCTGTGGGGTAGTAGAGTATTATCTTGAGTATTAATGTAAAAAAAAAAAATATTTTAAAACTTCACAGCTCTTAAAGACAAACGATCAGTATCTGTATCAGATGATACTCAAGGTGATATCAGGTTATTACTCTTTATTAATATCAGGCAAGAAAAGAGTGATATTCTGCCATCTCTACAATTACAAAAATGATAAAGTTAAATTATTTTTGTTGAGACAATGCAGGTCAAACCTTTAACCATGTCCAATTACATACACACTGATACATTTTTAATAAACTGCAAGCCAAATAATCTATTCCAAACCATTTGAATTCTCAAGTACTTGTTTTATTATGTGGCTATATAGTACCCAGATGCTCACTCATGCTAAATCGGTTCTAGCCTAATCTATAAGAAGTATCATAAAGAAGTAAACCATAGATGGTTCAGTTTAGAGTTGATCGTGATTTCATGCTAGGCAGTCAGGTAGACTCAGAGAGCAGTAAACATGCTTTCAACGTGACCATTAAAGCTCAAAAAGCTGAGATGGCTCAGAAAGTTCTCACACGTGTAGGCTGACCTTAACTTAAGACGAAAGAAGAATATGCTCTGTGCAAAAAGAGGCACTGTCTGGTGAATCATCTTTGTTATCTGAATACCTCTCAAGTCCAATCTGCACTGCTGCTTCTATTTTTCTCCCATCTTCCTCCTCATCTCCATTTCTAACAGTTTACAGCACAAAGAGCAGATCTGTTTATGCAAAAAATATTCTTTACCAATGCATCAAAGAAGATCAGTAGAGCAAAGGAGCTGCTAATCAACTACCACACCAACACAGTCATCACATATTTCCAAATTATGAATTTTCATATACACACTCGTATACAAATATAAGTACACATTCAGCTCCACTTACTATAAAGGAGCCTTTCGTAGTTCTACGATTAAAGTCCATCTGAACCACTGCATACTCTGTTAATCCTCATTCAACCTCAAGTCAGACCACTGATGGAGGACTAGTGGATGACCATTGGAGACCAGGGTGTAAGGGGTGTTAAGTATGCAGAGAAACAGATGAACTACAGTCTGATATACTCAAGACTACATTTCACATGCATGCTTTTTCTAATAACACATCCCTCATTTCCTGTGTGAAGTGAAGTGTATGACATCCTTTCCGAGCCTGAGGGCAGATTCTGGGCATTCCTGAACTTATAGAATAAAGGGAAAACCTCTGTGGAAAAAAGACCTTTGTATAAACAGCAGGTATGTGTAAGGTGCCATACAGCTTTAACTCCTGACTACTAAGGCTTAACACGACAAGACTCTGTGTGGTCAGAACTGGTCATAAATGTCACCCTGTGATGTAAATCATAATGTAAATGACATGCTCCGATGGAACAGCACCCCCCTGGAGCCAAGAAGGTAAAGGTCATTCCCATGATGTGATTGGTATATCAGCCATAAGTGGACTCTAATGAAAAGCTAGGGTTCATTAGCTTATATAAAAGACAGCTTTCAGCCAACAGAAGCAGAGAGAAATCGCTTTGTTTTGCTTCATGCGAGTCCAAGTTGATGACTCCCAAGTCTTTAACCAATAGTAGACAATTTCAGTCTTGGTGTTCACTGCACCTGTCAGGTTTGACATAGTTTGTAAATAACCAGGCCTTCATGGCAGAAAAAACATCAGACATGAACCCAAGTCGGGTCACCAGTCAGGTCAACGAGTCTGAACCTGAGTCACTGACTTGAGACCCATCTCTGATGCAATACTCCCAGTGTGCTCTGGCACTGAAACAGAACTTCACAAAAGCATGGGCTGAGAAAAATGAGTGAAACGGGCCATACATACAAAAGTGGTCATGTAGACCCCACTGTGTCCACAGCTCACTAAAATAACATCCAACTTTTATATGGCAATATCTTTAAGGTCCTTATCCATCTTACTCCTGGATGTGCATCCAAGGAATGCATGCTGGTGTGGCCAGCTAACTGAACATAAATTAGAATAAATATAGGGGATCCAAAGTATAAAGTCCAGAACCAGCTGTCTCCGAGATAGTTTCTTTCCCCGAGTCATTAGGCTACTGAACAGCCAGCAGTGCTGAGGCACCGGTATATGGACCTGGTTCATCACATCTCACCAAAATCATCTAAATGATGATCTCCATGGACAATCATCACTCTGCACTTTACATTAGTATATTATACTTGCACATATAGACTGACCTACTGTTATCTTCCATCCACACTGTACATTTGTAATGCATATCTGTAATCTATGTGTGTATGTATGTTGTATGTATTGTGTGTGTGTATATATATATATATATACACATACATACATACATACATACATACATACATACATACATACATACATACATACATACATACATACATACATACATACATACATACATAAGTCTCATCTACCTCAGCCTTACCGTAGTGCTATATGGTAACATCTGCATATATCATAGTTTTTATTCATAACTTTTATTTATAACTGTAAATTAGTATAAACAGAGATTTTTGTGCTTAGTATATATTGTATATATTTATTGTCTAATTTATATGCTATATGTTGGTAAGTACTGTAAGGGACTACGCACCTAGGTTTTTCACTCACTTTCACACCTGTGAAAATGTGATGTAACAATAGAAGTGATTTGATTTGGATGGCAAAAATGATCATATTTGCCACTGCTATGACCAAATAAGCAAAATGTTGGACAGACAAATTAACAAACCAATGAATAGAAGAGCAAACAGGCCAACAATAGACAGAATACCTAGCTTGATAGCTCACTCATGCTTGACTATGCTTGTTTAGCTTAATTCACTGTTAGCTTTGGCTCAGTTTGTTTCTTCGACTCAAACACAGACAGAATGTAGAGGAACACAGTTTTATAACTAGTATTAAGCTCATTTAGCCTTGTGATTGGAGAGGGTTCTGCTTATGTAAGCATTACCCAAGATTAGGACTTAGCACTTTACATCAAAACAGAAGAATCTGAGAAAAATCTGGCCCATTTATTCACAGAACGCTTACCGAAGAAAGCGCTGTACATTTATACAGTGTGCCCACAAAATCTAGATTAACCTACTTAAAAAGAAAATAGAGATTTGGGTTCCCTAGGGCTTGAACTATACTGTTCTCTTTATCTGAATTCAAATGAAAGCCTTAGCATCCATAACTATGTTCCTCTCTGGAGAGTCATAGATTGAAAGCTGATATACCCCCGTTATAAAAAGAAATGAACTGTAGTACTAGGCTTGCAAGTACAAGCTTGAACAACCCTCAAGCTATTTTTCTGCTCTGCTTAGACGATGCATATGACTAGATGCTTTGATTAGGCTTTAATACTGAGGGAACTGCAATAAAACACAGTGCGCTGCTATGCATTTGATGCATAGGGTTTTCAAAGCATTTGATGCTGTTTAATCCTAAAAATAGCATTAGTGAAGTGTGCAGATACATCTTCCCCTTCTTGCTTAAAGTGCCTGAGAATGTCATGTCCGTGACATAGTCCTTGCTACTCAGAAGAAAAATGTGAAATAAAAATGTCATACAATCACTGATGACAATCATTACAAATCTAACTCATTAAAGTGAGTGGCGCACCTGAACACCCACAATCAAATGCAGCAATAATCAAACTCAACATTCTGAGCATGATGAAAAACAAAACCTTGTAATCAGCTGATTTGTTCAGACAGCCGAACAGATAAAACCCATCACAGAACTCAACTGGGTTGCAACATACATGCTTAATCAAAGGTGCTCATTTAATAGTCCATAAGCGCATACAGCCCATAATCAGAGATGTTCTGATTTTTTTTAATTCAACACCCATAACACACAACACAGCTGCATTCTTAGCTGTAACAATGTAGCACTTTTCTGCAGGACAAAGACGTCTTTACCTTGTTATCTCAAATAAGCCAGATCTCCATCCGTCACTTTATCAGGGCTAGATCAAGATTAATGCTAATTCCCACAATCTGTTTTAATCTGTTTTTGATTACCGCTTCTTCATGGCAAAATTCCAAAAGTTATAGATATTCACAAAAGGTGTGAGTTCCCACACCAGTTCACCATCACTCCAACATAGTTCAGATGCCCTGCTGTATTATGAAGCAACAGATGAAGCGTTAAAATATCATATTTGCCAACCACATTCCCACATGCTGGGAAGATACCTCTCTCATTTTATATCTATTCTTATAAGGTGTCCAATTCCCATTTTCTTACGTTTTGGTTGCTGTTATGCTTCTAATATAGCAAACATTCTCCAATGTCTTAGGTGTAGGAAGTCATGGACTGGTAGTTTAATCTCCTGTGTAAATTGTAATATGGCTGTTGTCTGTTGTGATACTAGTTTGTGTTATACTGTATATAAGAATTCCATACACATACATGTATAAAAAAACATATGGGCAGCCTAGTCAAAATCATTTTGTTGAATTACTAAGCCAAAATGAGTACACATCCTATAGATAAAACAAGCAAACTTCAATGCACAGTTTCTTGAGAAATACAACATTTTAGATGTTAAAAAGTAAATAGTTTATCTGGTGTTCAAGCAAAGATCTTTTAATGGATTTTAATGGCTTCTAAGGAGAATCGGTCAATTTACACATTTCCAGATGTTTAAGATAGAATGTTAATTTCGAATGTTTGCGTAGACATCTTTCTTCTTCCTAAAAGCTCTCTTCTACATTAGCAACAACATTGCACAGTTAAAAGTGCTGCCACTATTGTTTTGTTCACTGCTGTCAGAGTGTTTTTGGGAATTTAATGTCCTTGACTTCTTTTTGTTTTTCCAGTACAGAGATGACTGTAAGTCTTGCAGGATACAGAGTAAACAGCTCCTGCAGTGATAAGTACATCACCCCTGTGCAGCGAACAGGACAACACAACCACATCTAACTGGCAGTCTGGTATACTACGTTCAGCATTCTGACACGGCCAAAAACAGTGGATAAACTGATCATTTTCTCTACATTAAATATTTATAAAAAATAAAAAATAAATACATTAATTTATAAAAAACTATGCATTTTAGATCACAAACAGCATTGGTCAGAACAATTCTTCTTTTTACCCTTATTACTATTAGCAGTTTAGGATTACAGATCTTTTATGAACAGCCAACTTCAGTCTCTAAAGTTACTGCAAAGTCCCAGCTGACAAAGTCAGAACGTTTACCAAGTCATTTTTGGGTGCTCTCTAGAATATAGCCATAAATAGCTATTTTATAGAATGATTTTGTCTTAAAATTTAGTTCTGTAATATTGTTTGCTGTATGGAGGGGACCAGAAGTAACCTGATGAAATGGAAAAAAATATTTTTCCCAACCACATTTTTCCATAACCCTCACTACGGTATATAATTCATTACGGTCTGTGCACAGTGTTTAAGCACAAAATGACACCACATGGTGTGGATGTCAACGGTGCACCAGTTTTCATTATGTATAATTACTTTTCGGTATAAACATGCCACAATGATTTACTTTGTATACTTTCTAGAAGGAAAGTAACTCCAGCTCTTCATAAACCTCTTCCTATGGCAGTAAGTAAGTCAGTGCCCAACTTAAACAACTTGCACACATGTAACATTCAAAGTCAAACCAAAGGTATTAAAATCAAAGCGGGCTGACACACAGTTTAATCAAAACTAATTTGTGGCGTCTGTTCGCGGTGCTAGCTGATTCATTTTGGCACCATCATTCAGTTGAACCTATGGCACCAGCAGCTGTTTCACAGAGGTCCTGGGAAAACTTGGCAGTCATAAAGCAATTAGTTAGTTGTGCATCAGTGCTCCTGAAGTTACCTGTCCATCTGACCAACACAAGAGGAATTTTCACTGGCTGCTTATGTTATCCTAAGACTGCAGTAAATTGATTGAAATTCCAAAAGCCTAAATGAACAAACTCTCTGTCCTTTTTTCATCTTTTGTTCTCTCTTGTTTTGGCCATCAAATGCTCAAAATAATGGAAAATCCAGCTTAATGTCATGGGAAATGTTTGGAATTCATTTTCTATCCTTCGCTTCGGTGAACATGCTCGCTCATGCATCCCCAATTGGACACAAGGCCACAGAATCAAACAAGGGACTCCAACAAAGCCTGATGAAATATCCTGATCAGTCTTCTATGGTCCAAACAAAGTTATCACTCTTCAAACAGCATGTCCTTTCGCTTATAAACTTATAAACTGATCTCCAGGTTCAAACGTCCTTTCTCTGACTACTAACACTGTACTATATAGGTAGGGGGGGTGGTGTTGTCACCAGTTGACCCACAGTGTCATAACTACAATTGTTTAGCCTCAATACAATTCTATGGTGAATTTCAAAGATTTGTGATTAACCAAGTATTGCAGTGTAACATGATTTATTTTTTAAAAATTGGCCACAAAACGTACCTTTTCTGTTTTATCAAACCTCAAAATTCATCTCACCTCAATGTTTACTCAAACAGTTACTGTATATAAACACACAGTCATGTATATTTTACTTTAAATATGTACCATTTACATGTGATCGCACAGTACATTCAACCTACACTGTAATCTCTCCACTCACTCTGGATAAATGCATGCCTTTTTTTTCCCCAACATCTGTATTTTCCACTCCACGGTCCTTAACTGTACATTTTGCAACCACTGCATTGCAGACTTGCAACTTTCCTGCACTTCATACGTAAATTATACTGTATTTTGCACTTCTGGTTAGACGCTAACTGCATTTCACGGTACCTGTACTCTGCACAATAATCGGATCAAAACTACTGTACTCTGCTGTAGACAAAGCAACAGAAAAAGTCTGACGCATTACTGCAGATCTGTTTATACCTTACATTTAAATGTGTTTTATGTGCAGGTCATATCTGGACAAACCCTAGTTATTTACACCTTTTACTAAAATGTGTCCCGGTCATCTGGATTCCACACATAAAAAGCGCGTGGTTGCATCTGCTGTTTGCATTTATTTACCTTTTGCGAAATTATAAAAAGGAGTTAGGAGGGAAGCTCAGATTGGACACTTAGCACAGCCTGCAAGAAGACCCTTGGTTTAGAGAAATCTCCAGCCTTGTGCATCCTGTATCTTTTGTTCCCTTGTTTACTCCTCCTCTCAGCAGACCAATTTCCACTCACATAATGGATTACAGAAAAAAAAAAATGTGTGTGTGTGTGTGTAAGTATAGCTATTTGTATGTGTTTGTGTGTATGTATATGTTTATGTGTATATATACACATATATGTGGGTGTATGTAATAGTAGTTCCTTCCCATTGAGGTCAACTGTCTGTAAAGCACTTTGAGCTGCCAATGGTATGAAAGATGCTCTATAAATAACCGTTATTATTATTATTATTATTATTATTATTATTATAATAAATACATGTTCCGTGTATACTTGCATTAAATGTGGTTAAGATTCTTCTCTGACTGTCTCCGAATAAGGTTTGAGTGATCTGATCAGTATCTGCTCACCATGTGCCATGATTTATAGTTGGGCCTTTAAAACTATAAATTTTTTCCTCCCACATCTACAAGCTATTAAAACCCAAGCTGATCAAGAGACATGCATCATGGCACCCTCTGACCACTGTCACCTGTCATAGTGAACTGCAAGAAGGACAGAGGGGCCGTACAGCAAAAGAGTAAACAGCTGATAAAAGATCACGTTTGAATTACGCAACATATGAATATGGCACTCCTGGACCACTGGTGAGAATTAAAAGCTTAGCTAGTTTCAGTTGGGTACTTTAACATCTGCTGTTTTCCAGGCATGTTTAAATAGTGTTAAAGCTTGATGGCAGGGGATCCACACTAAGCACGTTCCATTTGACCAATTTTGTTTTTTGAGTAACCAAAGAGTTGAACAGATATTTGGAAAAAATACAGAAAAGTCAGGAATGAAAAGAAAGGAAAAAACAGACTGAAATTAGTCCAGGGCTGCAGCAATTTCCAAGCCTTATTATTAAACAATAGTCAGGATAAATGAGCTACCATTTGTATATGTACCAATTTCCTCCTTGGAGGACAATATGACAACATGCTATTTGTCAGAGAAATACAGTCCCCATCAAACAAATGAGTGTGTGTGTGTGTGTGCAGATTCTAGAAGGGAAATATCGAGGCAATATTTAGGGTGCTACATTTACAGAAGAAGTGTCTCTCCGTGTGATGTGGGGCCACTATGTTTGCTAATGTAACATGCAAACATCTTAGAATGGGGTTGTAGAGGTTGCTATTAGTGTCCTACGATAATCCATCCCATGCAACTTGAATATTCTCAGGCATTTCCGCAGATTTTGCGGTAGGGGTGGAGAGGCACCAGGTCTTCTGTACATGATGCATTACAACTAACTTGCTTCCATCACGCGTGACTGAGTGTAGAACCTAAATCATTCACGTCTGACAATCTCAAACCTACCCACCAAGTTTCATTCCTGTCGGCTGGTTCCTTCTGGGTGCAACCATTTGTGCAACTACTCTTTTGATGATTACACATCCTTAGCAAAGCATACCATTTCACTAATTTGTTAGCCTGTATATTTTCTACATTTTCCCCTAAAGAAAAATAATAAAATACAGATTTTAATAGTCAAATACGGGCACTTCAGACAGATACCTCAGTCCACTGTCCTATCCCACACCATAAGGTCAAAGCATTTTCAGCAAGCATGTGTATTCAGTTGAGACACCCATTTCCCCCTAATGAAAGCTTCTTTCAAGGGAGAAGCAAGAGCCAAAAGCAGCAGACAATCAATGCTATCAGGTGCCTGTGTGTTTGCTTGTCCTCTGTCTTCTTTGTTCAGGTCTTTTTTTCTCCCCTCTCATCACAAGCCAGGTCTTTTGTGTTCTTCTGTGAAACATTGGCACTAAATGCTAACAAATGACACTGTGGCATTGAGTGATGGGGTAGAGGTGGGAGGCGGACAGAGGATGTGGACGCATTCTCATCAAGCTGATATGCTCATTTGTCACTGAGATCAGGCCTGTCTGAAAAGCTTGCTCTCTTTTTGGATGGGACAGGGGAAAACATCTTCTAGTATAAAACAACCTTAACATAACTTCTATGAAGGAGCAGAGAAATTAGACATTGCACATACAGGACAGTTCTCTAGTAAGTGACAATCCAATTGTCACAAGAAATGAATTAACTAGTGAATCTAATCTATGAACAAATCTAATCTAATCTACATTATTCTAATCTAATCTATTGAAAGGCTAAGAACCATTTTACGAATTATTCTGACAAGGCCAAATTATAAAAATGGATTTAAATAAATGATAGTAAACTATGCTTAGCCTTGTAATGCCATATTGTAATGCCATATTATCACGATACTTAATCCTTTTAAAGATTATATTGGAATTTGTAAACATCTTTGGAAATAACTGTCATAGAAAGTCACTTAATGTAAAGTAACTTAACAGGTTTGCACTAAAGGGAACAAATGGGAACTGCCATAGCCAATATCTGATACTGTATTTGATCAATACTTTTCTACAGGATTACAAATGCAGTAAAATAAATAAAATGCAGACATTATGTAAGCATTATCTGAGCATTCTGCTATTCTAGAGTTCAATAAACAGGCCTACATGAACATATGCTTTCAAGTATTGGTCAGACCTAAACTGATGCTGCTAATTTTAAGCAATTATCTGCCTATAACGGTAATTTTTACCTCCAACAGCAAAACCTTTTCAGTTTTTATCTATTAATGTTCACACATTGATCCATCTCTCCTCAGTCTTATTCATCAGAGAAAAACAGAAGCAGTTGTAGAAGTTCTAGCTGAAACAAGCTAAAGAAAACGCTGCCATTGCCAGTCTTTACCATGCACCTCCACTGCTGTTTTTTGTGCATTCTGAAAATGCCATGTCATGCTCTTCAAAAATAAGCTGCAAGCGTCCAGTAAGGTCGAAATAAAAAAAGGTCAGCAAGCTGGTCTATATCATCAACTCCCACAGAAGAGCAGTCACAAAGAGCGGCCCCAAAGGTCAGCTGGGACAGTACTTCAGCTCAGGAAAGTCCTGCGGTGTTAATGTTGGAGATCCTACTTTCTGTTGGGTCTTTCACTTCTACTAAGTGAATGAGTACCCCTGTGTCCTTGTCCTGCATCTCCCACAGCATCCCCCTTTGAGGCAAGAAATGTCAGCGAAGGTTACAAAGCAGCCGTACTGGCAAGAACACTCCCATCTGGCTTGCTGCATTGTCGAGACACTGACGAAAATATCACTGAGAGAGAACTGCTCCCAGAGGGACTGTAGGACGAAATAACAACGGCAACAGACCCACAGCATCCACTCTATATTCATAGAACACCCGGTTCAATTCTGTAGAGGACACTGCACCAAAATTATCACTTGTTATAGCTATTACCAACCGATACACTAATGACATCTGTTTTTCAAAAGCATACTAATAGAAGAATAAAACTGTGTTCTTAATACACAGTATAGGACTAATCAGGGCAGTTTTAAATCATTCACGTTCTTTAGCATGACTTACAAAATTAATTATATTTCATGAATTCAGTTTATTTGCTTTACTTATTGGCAAGTGAACTTCTGTTTTTTTTCTCTACCATTTATTCAGGTGTAAGAACATTGATTAAAACATGGCAAAATGTAAAGCATGGTTTTAATTTCTCCAAAACAAGATTATTTACACAACAAAAACTCTTCAACAAATTCATATCCTTCTAAAGCACATTGATATCCTGGAATCTGCCCTTGCAACAAATTTAATGGCTTGTCTTAATGAGTGGCTTGTCTTAATGATATATATATATATATATATATATATATATATATATATATATATATATATATATATATATATATATATATATATATATATATATATATATACACTGTTTTTTTTGTTTTATTTTGCACTCATGTTTTTTTATTTTGTTAATGTCATGTTCTCAAAAGGTACAAATATGCACCTTCTGGGAAAGTCAATTTAGAAAACCTTTGAGATTAATTAAGATACACAGCTTGACTTCAAGTCATTGTTGTTTATTTGAAAGTACATTTACATTGTTTTCAACTTTAAAGTACCTTTTGCCCCAGCAACAGGGCGGTGGAGAAGTATATGTATGGAAGAAAATGTGTATATATGTGTACACACACACACACACACACACACACACACACACACACACACACACACACACACACACACACACACACACACACACGTATACTTCTATATTTCCATTAACAACATTACATAGCGTCACTGCCTCAAAAACAAAGTTCCATTATTGTGGTAAGTTTGTAGGAGACAGCAAAAATGGTTCACACTTTCAATGCAAGTTAATGTGGGGAAAAAGCACTTTCGGATCTATTGGTCCAATAACCATGATATTTTCACACATAATGAAATGCCCAGCTGCTGAGCTTAAATGGGTAGGTCCACTTGTAATTTTGGATGGTAAACAAAATGTCTATATTTGTGCTGTAATCATCACGAGCCCTGGCTTTCATCAATATCACTGCAAAGAATTGCAAGTTGATACATCTCTGTACAATTTCACATCAAACCAATCAATAGAAGAAACAATTCAACAATAATGCAGAGGCGCTTTAAGACATATACACGTCAGGGGAGACCTAAAAGAGTTAAACACGAGGAGCTTAAAAGGAAAGTGTGCAACCTTGGGCTAAATACCACAGCCTGCAAATGCACCACTTGTTCCAACATAATCTGTCTACAATCCCCACACACTATGTCTCTGGTGTCTCCTAGCTGTAGGTGGATCAGTCTCAAGGTCTGAGGCTAGGGCACCAGAGCATGGAGTCACCAGCTGACCATCACAGCTGTCGGACAGCATGCCAGCGGCAGAAGGTCAGAAAGACAGCAAACCCACAACGCTCAACTCAGTTCAGTCTGTCCAGCTTACAGGCAGTCACGACTTTTCTGCATAGACCACTATTTCTCTCTGTTTTGTCCAATCCTTCTTTCTTTCTTTTTTCTTTCTCTATCTTTTTCACTCTGGCGTGACAGTGGATCATGAGGCGTGACACTCTGCTGAGCGTTCTTGTCACTGCCTCGACAGCCCCCACTCCCCAATCAATTCCGCCCAAATGAGTTTCATTGGCAGTCTCTCAATGGTCATAAACAACAGTGCAGCACCAGCGAGGACCATAAAGCTGATCTGTGGGTGGCAAAAGGTGATGGAAATGCTCCGGCTGAGGACATCAATTCATCACCCACTGCCTCTGTGCCCTGTCCTCAGGCCCCAGAGGAGTACCTCTAATAGCTTGCCATTCAACCATTCGTGTCGCAAAAGAATTCAGAACCCCACCACAAAGCCCCATTTCCTTTCTCCCGTTGTCCGAGGGAAAAGGCTGCTGTGTCTACATTGTCTTTGTTATCTTCGAGAGCAGCCCATAATCAGTCAAATTCAAAATGAGCAGCAAACAGGAGATATGAGAGTATTAATTACACATTCCGCACTGAAGTAAGACAGGAATGAAACTTCTTCCAGAGCAGGCTTATGAATCATTCATTAGAGCTCATCAAAACTCAGATTTTGTACTAATCTATGAATGCTCATTCATATTCCGCTCATGAACAAACAGGAGATTGTAGCAGACCAAAGGATGACGAAGGAAATGACAAAATGCTTCTCTAGAAGAGGACAAAAGCGGTATTAAATAGGGCTTGATGTCTAAACAGAAAAACTGTCCTCAAGAGTTTCCCTACTTTGCATTACTACTTACAACAGAATGGAACATGGGATATATTATTATTTTAATTTATTATTTTTTTTCATTTAAGCTGGTCGAGCAAGCAGGGTCAGTAGATGGTGCAGAACTGGATGGATGGCAGAAAGGATGACACTGCACAAACTGCTGTCCATTATGGATAATGATGGGCACTCACCGGACACCATCATTATGCATAAATGAAGCAAGTTCAGTGGAGATCCTTTGTCCCTAGAGCCATCAGGCTCTTCATCTTTTCCCAGTGGGGCCGGAAGAGGGAAGAGGACAGAGGACAGATGAGGACTGAACCTCTTATGTTAAATCCTAGGTTTATTTTTCTGCACTTCTGACACTTGTTAAATACCCTGTTCATCTGCACTCCTGGAGACTCTTGACACTTTACTCAAATACCAATACATGCACATTTATTCAGTATTGTCATTACCCGCTGATGCCTGCTGATGTCTGGTAATACCTGCTGACACATTTTATTATTGCACTGCCTTTATATCTCTGATATCTTAATGCATAATTTTACATATTTTGTACTTGTCATCATACAGTGATATTTTTAATATTTGCAGATAGATTTTTATATTCTTGCCTCATTGTAAAGTGAGATATATTTATCTACAGCAGGAGGTATTTATAGATAAGAGGTTTTGCTGGGCCAGTACTTCTGTAATACATTGTATTACTGTACTGTATTGTGTAACTGCTACTGACTGGTAAATTTCCTTCAGGATCAATAAAGTATGTATGTATGTATGTATTTATCCATCCATCTATCCATCCATCTAGGCATGTTGGTTACTTATAAGTAGCACTGCCACACATTTGTAGCAAGTACTGTATGTCACCTGTGCCACATAAACATTTTGCTGTTCAATGTTAATTTTATAGCTGCTGCATGCACACATGTCCGAGATAACTTCCCTCTCTACTGTGTTTGTTATTACACACGGTCTCTCTGTGCTCTGACCAGCAGCTCAGAATAAACCACACCTATACTGCAGCAATTTTCTCTGTATTACTTGTTCACATTGAAAACAATACATTTAAGGTAATCATTAATAAACATAGTCGTTGCCATTCTCCTTAGTATTTTATGGTATCTATCCATCCATCCAACTAAGTATCCACACAAGCGCATTATTTTGTTTATTATGCACATCATGGCAAACTGGCATTGATTCCTTGTCTTTGATATGCTCAAAGAGTTTAAATTAACTTTATAATCTCATCCTAAATCAACACATAAAGTGTTGGCCATTCTACCAGCAAATAATTTGATTTATACAAAATTAAATGGAAGTAATTAGCTTCAGAATGCGTCTTCAGTGCGCTATTAGACCCTGTAATTAGATTCTTGGGTACGAAGTTGAGAAAACAAATTTTACTTTAGACAGCATAGTTTAGCTTTATCAGTTATAACTCACATTCCCCATACACAAGCTATTATTGTGGTGAAGGATAAAAAGACACAGTGCTTTGTTTATACTCAGGCTGGCAGTAGTTGAGCAACAGCTTTCAAATACACAGTATTTTCTTCCTCAGTTTCAGGCAGCTCTGAAACTCAACATCATAAAAATACTTAGCATTTAATTACACTCACTTTTCTCCTTGTAGTTTGTTGGTTTTCAGAATCAAGTCCTGGGTTTGTTCTTTAGCTGTCTATTGAAACAAAGAGGACACGGTTATAATATAAGAAGCCATAAAACAAAATGCACTTCCAAACCACCATTACGATCTATTTACTTAGATAAGATAAGATAAAATAAGATAAGATAAGAGAATCCTTTATTAGTCCAACAGTGGGGAAATTCACAGTGTTACAGCAGCAAAGGGATAGCAGTAGTAAAAGGTACTTAGTACAAAAAATAGAACAGAACAATATATAACAATATAAACATTATAAATAATAGTGTCTTTTTGTCATATTCTCCCTTATTTAGTCCTGGCCAATTTCCTAGCTATGTCGTCTCCATCACACAATACTACCGTGCTGTGAAAATGAATGGTAGCACACGCTTCCTCAAAGACTTGTTAAGTACCACCACATCTCTCAAAGCTGCTGTCAGTGCAATGTTAGTTAGTTCATTGTGTGTTAAAGAGAACTATAACTGCCAATTTCCTTATGTCAGCTAACGCCCCTGGTGTCTAGCAATCATCCTGAACAATGGCCAAACTACCCACTCAGCGAGAGAGAGCGAGAGAGAGAGAGAGTGAGAAAGAGAGGCTAAATTATGCTCTCTTGGACAAACATAGATGGCTGTGGCATCGCTGAGGATTAAGCTTGCAGTCTCCCCATGACACAGCCATAGTTTAAATGACCAAAGGTTTCATTTTATGGGTTAGTTTTTTAGAGACAGTTAAATTAAACTACTGTACAATACTATTGGTGTTTTAATAGTGATAAGTTATATCACCATAAAAATATAGTCTTAGCTTTGGATCTGGTGAAACTGAAAATTGTCCATACCTTTAACCTGTCGGTCATTTCTTCACAACAAGTGCTCATGGCTTGAACATCTTCATGTATACTCTCCAGCTCCTAGAAAATAAAACCAGAGATGATGAACTTGTACATAGCTCTTTATATTGCATTTACAATGCCAAAGCGTAAGAGCATAAGGATCTAAACCTCTTTCACATCTTTAAATATCCGCACAAATTCTTCATTGATGGCCAGACTGCGCTTCTCAATGTCGCCCCTGAGATTCCTCCGTGTACGTAGGCTGTTTTCAGTGAAGAACACAGACAAGGACTTCAGAGCCTCGAGCATCTCCTACAAGGACAGAGACATAGTGTAAACAGAGGCCGTGTAAACATCCTTTATCAGCAATATAGCAGCAGCACTGGCAAACGTTTTCTAAAAGGTTACTTTTGCTCTGTGGTAATAGTTTTAACGATACTCTACTACAGTTACAGCTTCCATTAATACAAATATATTAAGATTTACAGTGTTTTTTTAAACAATTCATATATCTGAAAACATCAACGGTTTAATTCATGTAGTGCCTTGAAATTATTAAGCAGCCACAAAGGCCAAGCTAAATCTTGTAGACTTCAAACAGTCTACTCCTAGTACAGGGAGCCCAGTGATAATAAAAAACTTGTGTGCGTGCATGTTCAAACCCTGGCTTCTGGATTTTGTACATACTAAAGCTGGTTATTAGCAGTGAACAATAATATAGCATTACACTTATTTTCCTTAACGAATCTAATTGATGTAAAAGCATATCATCTTATTAATACAAAATGATGGGTGGAAGCATGCTATACTGCATGGCTGAAAAAAATGCAGACTGGGACAAAAAAAAACGCAGACTTAACAGTAGAGCAGATATCAGCAACAAAGCTACGTGCTGAATCATAAATAAAACCCAAGATTACAGGCAAGGCTCCAGCAACATCCGTACCATCAACACAAAAACCATCACCTTGATTTACTTCAGATTTAACTCAAGTTGGTGCTCGTCCATGTTTTAAGGGGCTAACCCTAACAGTGATGCAAACCATGATAAAACCATGGCAATGTATAATCTACCCAAACAGAGACACTTAAATTATAAATATCAGCAACTCAATCAGTAATGCTGTGCATCAGAAGCTACTTTTATTATTCTCTGATTAGTCTGGGTTGTTTATTGCAGGTATTGGAAATGGCTTATTACTGTCTACATACAGGTGTCTCAGCAGTTCATCAGGAACATGGTTAAGGCTAAGGGGACAGCGCCTCCGCTACAGGGAGCTCATTTTAGTGAGGTGAATCAGATCACTAAAAGATGTATACTAAACAAATTAATAGTTTTAAACCATGAGAATTGATGTCTGTTGTTCAATATTAAGTTCAGTGCAGTTTAGTTAGGTATTTACATAAAGGTGTGGTAAGCAGGTAGACACCTTAGAGGTGGAGACCTTGTGCATATAACTGTGACCGCAAATTTATGTAACATTTAGTTTAATGGTTGTTGGTGTTGGCCCAAAAGAGTAAGTTTTTTGCATAATCAGCCAGATAACTTCTGTCAGAAGTCCTTAATAGACTGGATCAGATGCAAATACATTATTGTCTGGTAAAGTGGGTAGTCAGAAGGAGATTGGAACAAGTGCAGAAGGTGAAGAAGCCAAGACTTTTAACATGTGCACCTACATAATGCACTACATGTTAGACAAGGAGTCGTGCAGCTTATGATTACATATGAAAACCTTTTAATTAGACATTTAATCAACATTAAATGTGTGGCGTAGAGGTCGTATGACTGTAACATACACAGCTAGTACTGTACACTGGGAGTAGGTAGCCATTTATGATTTAGCCATAATCAGCTATGAGACCTGCTAGCAGCAAGAAATAATGCGAGTTAGTCCATTTATATTTTAAATAGATGTTAGCCTGAAGTCTTACATTACATAAGTACTGGAGTTAATGGCATCATGAAAGTAATGTTTCTGGTTGTAAGTAATTATGTAGTTAGCTCCCAGGCTAACGTTAGCTAGCTATGCAGTTTTGAATGAGCTGTCCGCAGATACGCTGTAAATTAAGACTCTCACTCACTTTGTCATTATCCAGCCGGGTTTCCAAAATCTTATTAAGCTTCCTCGCCAGAGGGTTGTTCGTCTGAGAGGAGACATTGCCGCTGTTTGGGGTTAGAGCTGAACTGTCAATTGAACTTTCTGCTTTAGTGTCCGCCATTATAAACAAACCACGTCACCCAGTAGGCAGCGCGGTATACGGTCCTACTGCAACACGCTCCTGCTCCAAATGCGTTCCGGCCTGAGAGCAGTGGTCTGAAATTACAGCAACACAATAACGTCCAGAAGTATTTTGTTTATTTGTTTATATATAAATTAGTTTCATAATTATGTAAAGCAAAATGTTAATACAAAGTAAGGCTAAATCTCAAATGATCCCCTTTTCCCTGCGTAGCGCTCAGCATAGGTTAAAAATTATAGCCTCTCCGATAAAAACATGATCTCTAGCCATTTAGCCATTTAGATTCAGCCAATTTTATTTGAAAATAAAATTATTTTATTTTTTTTAATTACAAGCACAGACAATTTCTAAAAAAAGACTTTAAAAAAACTTTTTAAAAAAACTTTATCTGTAAAAACAGTAAAACTATGATTACTTTTTTCAAATACATCTATGTCCCGGTGGATTATATGGGTTGTTATAGTCACATAAGATTTCCCAGCCTCCCATGTATCACCCATTAATGCAGTCCTTTCTGCTGTACTTTAAGTACTTTCACTGTAGTACCAAACCATTTATTATATATATTTTTTGATATGCAATGTTTTAACTATGAACTATTTTAATGTAAACGTAAATGTAATGTGTGTTTTTTGCACACATTACATGTAAAATATACGAAACATTTCCTTGAGGGACGAGCAGGTCATGTTGACCTAAAATCTTTCAGTATCAAAGCCATATGTCATATTGTATGTACATAGCTTAATAGATGTACATGGTTTTATAAAGTCACGTCTGGTCAGTTAAGACTGCATAACCTTAGACTAAAGAACTTTAAGATTGCTGTTATATACTCCAAATTTAGTGGGTTGCTATGAACACATTACAGAACCTACACAAATATGAAACACATTACAGTTATACTTTACTACATTAAATCACTGGCAATAAACCTTACTATAGTATTTTACCTGAAACTGCTTGAAGCATTGACTTCTCAAAACTTCTTAATGAATATGTTATTGAATATGTTAATCTTACAAAGATTGTCTAGTTTGGTTTGATTAAACTGACCTTAAACTCAACCCTGTCTAGAGCTGCAAGCCTGATCTCAAATAAGCCGACAGAAAAAAAAACTTTTTTACTGAATAATAATGCTCATTCCTATTATAACACTGCAGTGAAATAAGATTCCAGCAGTAGGTCTGCATATGTATCTCGGACAGAGGTTAGATACAAAGCAAAGGGAACACCAAAGGTTATAGCTCTCTGATGCACCTCTGAATAATTCACAGCAGTGTGCCCCTTCTATAAACTCAGTGCGCCCTCCGTGCACCCTCATACTTTATCTACTGCTCCTGAGCCTCTCTGGCCTCTCGCTAGTACAGAAGCACATTGCCTTACCTCTCTCTGACCTGCTGTTCATTGCTTTCATACTGATCTAAAGTTCTGAATGCTATTCCAGATTCATAACACACTTAAGTATGTTTGTAGATGCCAGCAGCAGTTTGGACATGGCAGGTGGCCCATGCAAAGCCATAAGACCTGAGCCTAAGGTCCGATCAGGGATTATAGAAATGAAACTCATTGAGAGACGGTCTTTCAGTGGATTGAAATGATTTGCTTTTTATTTATTTTCACTGGCTTGTCTTTTCGTTTGTCCTGGACAGACAAAATTTCCCACCTGTGACCCTCAGGTTTATCCACTCAGGTACACAAATAAATGACATTATTTAGTTTTATCAAAAACTAAAAAGAAAAAAAAATCTTATTACAAAGACAAAACACATTGTGTGCTGACGTTCCTATCCTGAAAAATGTTGAGAGAAACATTTTTTAAAGTGGCCACAAATGGTTGTTCGAGCAATAGCACAGAAGGACCGATTTTGTTTCCCTAAACACACTCATTATAGAAGAATAGTTGATTAAATAGTGGCACCCAGAAGAAATCAACCGACAGGAATGAAACATGGTGGGTAGATTTGACATTGTGAGACGTGCAAATGATTCAAGCTTCACACTCAGGTGTGCATGTTACTTAAGGCAGGATGGGCCTTATCGCTGTACCTGACTGACCCAACAGTCACAATTGCAGACATTCAGTGAGCAGTGATGTCCTCCATGACTCATCCTGTTAGTGCAAGCACCACTGGCAGATGGTTGTACGACGCAGGGCGACATGCATGCAAACTGTTACGACGACTGTCAGTGATGACACAGACAGCAACTGTATTGTGCCAGACCGTCATGGAGTAACTCAGTGGGTCATCTTTAGTGATGAGTCGTGCTTTTATCTTGGTGGAGACGGCCAAGGAATCTGTGTGTGGAGGCACTGTGTTCCGCTCCAAGATGAATGGCTTGTTGTTACAGGTCACATGTCCAGAAGGCTTGGTGTCACTCCACCTTCACCCCTACCTACTGTGTGAGAACATTCAAGCTGCATGGAATGGATTATCACAGGACACCATTAGGATCCTCTACAACTCCATGACAGGACGTCTGGCATGTGGCCTCATGCCAGCAAAGACCCATTTAACCATGTCGTGCTTAAATGGGTCTTTGCATGGTAGAATGGTTCTTCAAATCGTTTAAGTGAAAATGGTTCTACAGTATATTTCACCAAAAGGGTTCTACTACTGTTATGATGTCAGGCTTGTAACAACAGCAGAAACCATTGCCTCCATGCAACAATATTCAAGCATCCAATGTTTCTATATAGATCCATTGCCTTTACTAAAGAACCCTTGAAGAACCAATCAAAACACTGCAACACTTTTGATAAAATGGTTTTAAATGTTGTAAGCCAATGTATGAATCCTTCTTAGAACAGTCAAATTATACGGAGGTTTTTCAAAGGTTTTAAAAGGTTCTTTAGAGAACCAAATGCTTGTAAATTCACATTAAAATCATGATGTGTTGCCATCCCACAGCATTGTCTCCTCAGTCGATCTCCATCCCGGCGCAACTTCTCATACCTCTAGGCAATGCTGACCACAAGTCCTGCCCAACCCTGCATGACTAACAAGCTAACTAGGTGATTGGTCTTGAAGAAATGTTCCGCTAGGAGGTGGAGGGGGATGTGGTGAGGATTATTACACATGAATTTGCAGCTGCTCATATAATTTCGAAAACGACACTTTGAAATATGCCAACAAGGACCTTAGGAAGAAAGCAGATCAAAGATATCCAGATTCTTTCAAATGTGTTTCAGTAAGACTTTTAAAAATAGCCCCAAAGGAGCCCAGACTGGCTGTCCCATCTAAAACCAGAGACAATTACATATAGATAGCTTTGGTGGTTGGTGTAGCTCAGCGGATAACACCACTACCCTCCAGGGAACCACCACCACATGTGGGAGACTAGGGTTCGATTCCCGGTCTAGGTGACTATGCTGTGCTACACCAATAAGAGTCCTTGGGCAAGACTCCTAACACCACATTGACCTACCTGTAATATGATTAATCTTGTAAGTCGCTCTGGATAAGAGCGTCAGCTAAATGCCGTAAATGTAGATACATTTGGGCGCTATGCATTTTAGTCCATTTTTACTTTTATCCATAATTTCGTTGCTGTCCAAAGAAAAACTAGTATCTCCAAAACGGCAACTTTAAAGAAGAGATCAAGTACCAGACGTCTTTTGGGCCATTTCTGTTGGTCCAATCATCATGCAGTTCTCACACACTGTAAATGGCATCTGCTGTTTGATGCACAAAAGTCAAAATGGACAAAAATGGAGACACGTGTTTTTCATTGGACAGCGACAATGATTTATTTTACAATAGACAAATAAGACAGAAATGCACATACAAATACAACCGGTCCTGCTGGGTCTGGACCCCCTACATGTCAAATAAACGTGTTATGACATTATGGTATTGTTTAGCTGCTTAACCCACAATCCACATTTATAACTAGCTTGAGCTGCAGCACTGATCTGCCTCAGGGTGGTGCTGTAGCAGACTGGTTCATCCGGTTGGTTCCTCGGTAGCCTACAGCGGGACCTATGTTCGGGACACCTCTTACTACCTTTACAATATGCCGCACCACACCTGTGTGTATCTGAAATCCTTCCGGCAGGTTTTCTCAGTTTACTGGACTCATGTCTCTGACTGACACAGCAGGAGGTGCACAAGGTCTCAGTTAACGTGTGGACCAATTCCTAAACTAGAACAGAGGACGTCCAATAGAAGAACTGCTCGAACACTGCACTGCCATAGAAGCTGCATCGGTGTCGCTAAGGTGAGCGAGCAGCCCCCCCAGTACTGGGACCCCCGAATACCAGGGGTTGCTTCGCTCACTGGCTAGAGTACAAGCACACATTCTATATGGGGGAGAACACAGCGTGTGACAGCGTGTGGGAAACTAGCCCAGCCCCCTTTGGGCGGAGATGTGTGTGAGTGATGGCCCAGCAGACTGAGAACCTCCCTCCTGCTCCTTTCAGGCTCCACTCCTTCACTGAGAGTGGAGAGGCACGCAGCGCACAGTTGAGAGAGGGAGTCACCCCCAGCCTGCTCCGCTTTGCTCCGCTCTGCTTCAGCTCCATGTGTCTATGTTAAGGCAGCGGACGCTCCCACTCTGGACTACAGCCGTTCCGGGGGACTTTCCGTTCTTCTCGGCGCCAGTCGTGAGGAGATCACAGAGGGGCTCATCAGTGGGAAACTTTGGGTTTGGAAACTGACATGGCTTTGCTGACTCTCACCTGAGACTTCAGACTGCGCCCCGAATCATGTAAGCTACTGTCTCCGTCTTCTCCTGTCCGAGGTCAGTGCTGGTGTGTCTGGCTTGTTGTCGCTGTTTCCTGACACTTGACGGCTCCCCTGCCTCAGTGCTCCCGCTCCGGGCACAGTGTGGAGTCTGAAGGCATTTCACACAGTTCTCTGTTTTACTCAGTCATACGTCATGCGCTCTTGGTCTCCTCGCGCTGCGCAGCTGTTCAGACTTGGGCAGTTTGAAGTCAGTTTGAGTGTGGAGCTCTGATGTTCGCTCGAGATGATCTACACATGCTTCAAACATGAACAAACTTTAAACCTGGCGATGCTCAGCTGAACAGCATCAGCATTAAGCTTAGAGTCAGGTTTAGGAGTTGGTGTAGATTTGCCTTGAGGATAGATTTAGAAGGTTTTAGGGTTAGGCCTATGGTTTAAGTTAGATTTAGGGTTAGATTTAGAGTTAGGTTTAGGGTTATTGCTAGGTTCACGTTTAAGCTTAGAGCTAGGTTTAGAGTGGAGTTAGGGTTAGATTTAGAGTTAGGTTTAGGGTTAGAGCTAGGTTCACGTTTAAGGTTAGAGCTAGGTTTAGAGTGGAGTTAGGGTTAGATTTAGAGTTAGGTTTAGGGTTTGAGCTAGGTTTACTTGTAAGCTTAGAGCTAGGTTTAGAGTGGAGTTAGGGTTAGATTTAAAGTTAGGTTTAGGGTTATTGCTAGGTTCACGTTTAAGCTTAGAGCTAGGTTTAGAGTGGAGTTAGGGATAGATATAGAGTTAGGTTTAGGGTTATTGCTAGGTTTACTTTGATGCTTAGAGCTAGGTTTAGAGTGGAGTTAGGGTTAGATTTAGAGTCAAGTTTATGATTAAGGTTAAGCTTATGGTTAAATATAGAGTTAGGGTTATGTTTAAGTTTCCAGTCATATTTAAGGTTTGATTTAGGGTAAGGTTTTGATTAGGTTAAGTTTAGTGCTAGGGTTATGTTTAAGCTTTGAGCTAGGTTTAGAGTGGAGTTAGGGTTAGATTTAAAGTTAGGTTTAGGGTTAAGGTTAAGCTTATAGTTAAATGTAGAGTTAGGGTTAGGTTTAAGTTTACGGTTATATTTAAGGTTTGATTTAGGGTAAGGTTTTTATTAGGGTTAAGTTTAGTGCTAGGGTTAGATTTAGAGATAGACTTTAAATTTAAGGTTTAAGGTTAAATTAGCGTTTAGGGTTAAATTTAGTTATGGTTATTGTTAGACATAGGGTTAGGTTTAGAGTTAGGATAAAAATAAAAACCTCTACACTCAATTTCAAGTCCAGTTGTATTGTAAAGATGTTTATTTGAATGTCAGCTGGAGATGCCCAATGCATCTAATGTTGTCCATCCTAATAAAGTGTTACCTTGACTACATTATGAAATATGTGTGTACTGCAGTCAGAGTAATAGTACAGTTATTATATAACTGCTTTAAAGCATCAAAAGCCAGCTTGATGTGCTTCACAGGAGACGTCACACAAGCCTAAAAGCAAAGTTAAGCATAAAATGCACAGGACTGGAGTGTATAAAAAACTTTTACAACTATCAGCAGAAAGTACCTATCAATTCTGAATAGGCAAAGAGCTCCAGCTCCTAAGAGCATGATAGCAAAAGGCTACTTTAACACTTCTCCTATGCTTAGTGCTGGATTATCCTGCATAGAGGCATCTGATGAGCTTACGATCCCTTTTGGAACAACATAGTCCGTCAGCACTCTGTAATGTATGAGGGTGCCAAAGCATTTATAGCTTTAACAACTAATGAAAGGCCCTAAAGGAATATAAATCAATTCCAGACTTGGCCAGCACAGGGATGCACAAGCAGCACCTTTACTGGTAAAAGTTGTCAAAAGTAACAGTCTAGGCCAGAGAGGACTAAACAGCAAGAGAGGACTAAAACTTGATCTTCCACTTCTCAAGCTTGCACTTTATGCAAACTGTCATTACAGGCTGTCAACCCCCATTTTCCTTGTGTCTGTTCAAAGGGATCAGGAGGCATTGAGAGGAGGACCATGGTGAGAACTGTGTGGAGACAGACGTCATTCCTCCTCTGAAGAAAAGGAGTACAAGATTTGTCTACATCCGAAGCAACTTTGGCCATCTTTGGGAATACACTATTATTTCAGATCCTTCTTTCAACAGCATGGCTTCCAGTTTAACCTGTGCTGGCATACTCTGGGCCCTGGTGTCTCTCCTCAGTGCTGCGGCATCTTGCGTGGGCTTCTTCATGCCCTACTGGCTGCTGGGGTCACAGATGGGCAAGCCAGTGTCCTTTGGGACTTTCCGCCGCTGCTCCTACCCCATACGGGACGAGCAGAGGCAGGCCACTGTTATGCTGGAGCAGTGCGGCCGCTATGCCACCTTCCAGGGCATTCCGAGCGTGGAATGGCGTGTGTGTACGGTGGTGACGGGGGCGGGATGTGGGCTGCTGCTGTTGGTAGCACTTACAGCACTCATGGGCTGTTGCGTGTCCGAGCTCATCTCTCGTGCCATTGGACGCGTGGCAGGTGGAATCCAGTTCGTTGGCGGTGAGTAAGCTACTGACCTCCAAATTGTCTGACCTTGCTTTGTCACTGCACATTGAGTTACACTAGATACTGATTGTACTTATTACACTGCATATGACTGGAGCTGACATTAAGGAAATGTCTAAGGGAGATTTACCCCTAGCCAATTAGCCGAAGTGTGTTTTGGGACGGGAATTAGTTTTGTGCTGGAGCTGCAAGGCTAACGGAGAGGTATGGAAACTTATACACTCATGATCAAAAGAATAGCTGCACCCAGAGGGAAGTGTCGGATTGCAGTGCCCCCTGGTTTTCAGAAGGAAGATAAAGCTTAGAAACAATAAATGATGATACATTTAGTCTGATATGGACAATTATTACTGAGCTACACATATGGAAGTAGTGTCTCTCAGTATGGCTTTGGGCCGCCATATTTGCTAATGTAACATGCCAGGCATCCATTTGTGAATGGGTTAATTCCTTCTGGGTGCAACTATTTATGCAAGTACTCTTTTGATGATGAGTTTACTTCTCCAATCGGCATCTTACAAGCTTGCCTGAATCATCACATGCTTGCCTCAAACTATGTCAAGTTGTTAAGTAATCTCGAACTGACTTGCTTATGTGGTTTCTGATGCTAAATGAGATACTGTTAACTGTTAATGAAGTGTTGCTGTGACAAAATACAAAAGTTGGTGCAACTGCTTGTTAGCCGGATTAGCCTTAAAGCTCCAAAGCTAAAGAGGCAAACTTCAGGCATCCAACATTCCTTGGCTCATTGACTGCATTTGCATTTAGGAGTCTTTAGGCATACATTGCTAATGTATTCCTGTAAAAGTGGTCTAGAAACCTCATGTTTCAGGGAGCACTTTTTGCAGACATATCACATTCTATATAAGTCATTGTTCGCAGTGTAATGAAAGGTTATCCAGTTCTATCCTGTCCTGCCCTTCCGCCTCTACTTCTCACTCTGGTTCAGAGAGCATTGATTCCGCCGTCTTTCCTGTTACTCAGGGTGCCTTTTTTCCAAATCGTGTTAAGGACAATGCAGAGGGATCTTGATTCATTTTAGACTGGGAGCTCAAGGCTGTAATTCCAAACTCGGTTTGCTAGAGTCCTGCCCATGGCGTGACATAATAGCCTTTTATTCCCCCCTCCTTCCCGCTTGGCTGGCTGATTCTTGGTGCACAATTGCAGATTTGAAACAGACTGCGTGGGGTGTCTTTGAGGAATGCTGACATTGTTTTCATTCTGGTTCCATGACTGTGACTGGGAAAACACTGGGGAAAGTGGAGTGCACTGATCCTGAAGGCCAGTTTGGATAGAGGTATAGAGCTACATTGGGCCTCTGTGGTATCAACTGTGATCAGTTCTGTGCTAGATGTGGACTGTCCCTGTCACAACCCAGACTGAATCTGGTATGATCATACAGCTACAAGTCTGGGAATGTTTATGATGGTTGACTCAGTCCTGTAATGGGGGTCACATTCATTTTAGGGCATCACCCGTTGGTTGGAGAAACGTAAGATATGTAGGTGGATATTATACAAGATATTTGGATGGCCTTTCCACACAACAACGTAGACGTTATGTGCTAAACTAAAACAGGTTTGTAACTGTTGGAAGTGTGCAAGATAATGTTGTGGAATGTGATGAAATGTGAAGAAGGTTGCTGTAGCGTCTTTCAGGGTGAGTTGAGAGGTCATGAAACCCACCATCCACTGGCGGAGCTGGGGCTGAGGTTAACAGCTAAGTTAACCCTCACATTTGGCAGTTATTGCTAACAATAGCCAAAGTTCAGTGTAATTTGCCACCAATTTTTGGACTTGATGAACAGTTATCCTTGTGCATACATGCTTGTTTTGTGACATTCATGTTTTTCCATTCTTTTTAGCATTTTTAGTTTAAACCTGTTCAAACTTGTCAACACAGAATGTATATAGAAAGTTACAGCATATATCAGTATCGTTACCTTAATTATAAACACATTGCTGCTAGGTGTACTCATGATAATCGTCATAACTGCATGTCATGTCTTAACAGCTACTGGCTATAGTGGTAAAATATTGTCATTATATTACATGATCATATGACTCCTGTCATGACATGTTTATGTCGATATCATGTCAACCATAGGTTCAGTTAGTGGTCTCCACATTATCTTGTAAATGACTTTGCAGTGCACTCTTGGGGATGTAACAATGCCTGGTGAAATCATGATATAGCAATGCAGAACTTTGGCCATTGGGACTGAGTTGTGTGACAGTGTATTGTGAAGAATGGACATTCTGTTACCGTCTAATATAAAGGCACGCTTATAAAATAATAAAATTAATCACTCCTCCAGCCAACCAGCTGCAGTATCATTAGAAAGCTGTATATAACTATAACTATAGTTCTAATTTTCAGAATTGTTTACACATATCCTAAGAATACTGGATTATGGAGTCCAAAGAAAAACAGGTATTTCCAAAATGGCAGCTTTACAGGAGAGGGCAAGAACACGACTGAACATTAATGTAAGTCAATGGAACCAGACTTTTCCAAAACAAATGCTGTGTTTAAATGATGCATAAAAAATAACAACAAAAAAAGGAGATACACGTTTTTTTTAATCAGACAACAATGATATGCAGTTACTTAATTGCATTTGGACCGCATAGCAAAACAAAAGTAGCTCTGGGCTTTCAAAGAACTACTGCAGTAACAAATTGCTGGAAGACTGAAGAACAACTGGGGGCCCCAACTTTCTGATTCCAGCAGTCTCCCTTCCCTCTCTCTTTCTGGCTGCGCTTGGAGAAGCCTCTTTACATTAATTTAGCGCTGCTGTCTTTTCCCTCACTCTAACTCCTCATAGGCTCGTACTGTGGTTCGCCTCCCTGCCATTAGATAGTCACTTTACAGCTGCGTTAAATAGAGGCAGATGACTGCTGACAGCTTTTGCCTTACCGCTCCACAACTCCAGCTCCTTAAGCCGCATGCATTTGCTTGATTATTCGGCTCATGGCTTGGTGTGCAAGCCTTGTGTATTAATCCCGTGAAGAGGCCTTTGAAGTTTGCCCTCATTTCCGATTGCACCGTTGTCATATAGGCCAGACTGGTGGAACTGAGGATGCACCTGAACTCAAACGAGCGAGTGCATGATATTGGTTCCTCTTTAAAGGCAGAGTGTCAGCTGTCATTTCCCCCTGACAGCGAAGGGAAGCCGACATAAAAGAAAAAGACAAAGGGGAAGACTGCGGAACACATCATTATGGCATGCTAATAATAGAGCTGCTTCTATCGTGAAGTCTGTTGGGGGTCTTGACTCATATAATGTGGCATATCGGCTTATATAAGCAAATGTTCATCAGTCTTTTTGTTCGAGCAGCTAATTAGGCAATGCTTCTTTCGGAATTTGGCTGTGGAATTAATGTGGCACACTTTACAGTAGAATAGTTTTGAATATCTGCTTTGCATGTAGAACATGGAGATATGCATGCACAGAACTCTCTCTGTGTTTTGGGGAAACGTAAGGAAATGATGTGTCTTCTCAAGTTAGTTAGTTTCCCCAAACATAATGGATTAGCCAAGAGATGTTGATACCGCTTTAAGATAGATACTCTTATGAATGGTTAAAAATTAACTGCAACATTTATGAATTTATTAAAAATCAACATGACCTGTAGTTTGCCTAACAATGAACCCACCCTCTATTATACTGTATGTTTAAAACTTGGTGTTTACTTATCTTACTTTTTCTTTTCCAACAATTAGCATTACACCTGTCAGCTTCAACACATTTTCATATTCGTTGGACAGACGTTATCACTTTTCCATTTTATTAATGTGTTATAACTCCTTATTAATACTTTGTAAAGTGTTTATGACCTTTCCTACATTCATAAATAAATCAATCAAAGCATACAAAAACTTTTTTAAGGGTAGTCCTATCCAGAAGTGGCACTGATATGTTTGTTATATGAAAGTTTGTTGCTTTGGAGGTACAATCTCACAAAAGCCAAGCATTAGCATTGTGCAAACTGCATTTCTAAATTATATCGAAATGCTAAAGGCCTCATATCATGCAAAATCAAATCTGGGAGTAGTGTATAAGCATACCATAACTACTCACCATAAAAGCACAATAGAAGACAGACTGTCAGAACAGAGATCATATTCGTATATCAGTCATAAAGGCACAGGAACAAAAAACAGGAAGAATTTTAAATGTAAGGCATAAAAGGAGATTAAAACATGAAAAATAATTATATAAGAAACGTAGGATGTGAGCTCTTGAAGTTAAATTGATATTCTTATGCGGTTTATCAATAAAAATACAGAAACAAATCAGACCTCATGATATATGTGACAGTCTATGTCTGTTCATTTTTTATTTGTAATAGCATTTTATTGAAAGTTTAAACATAATTAGAGAAAGAAATCAATCTACCATTTTAAAAAAGCATCAAGACAAACATCCATTCAATTACAAAACTGAGACAGAAGAAGTGGGAGAGAAAAGCGGGTGGAGAGGACATCACACTGGTACATGGCATATACACCATAAAGACACAGACTGTTTACAACACTGATCCAGCTTATTCGGTAGAGGGTATGTCAGTCTTTTATAAGTAGCTATATTTGTTCTTTTCTTAAGATCAAGGGGACCAATCACTTTGACTTGAGGGACCAAACTGTGTTTGTACTTGGCCTTGTCAAAAACGGCATATATTTAGCTTTATAGTGTAAGCAGTGTAAATGGAGAAACTGCATTCCTTAAATACTCTAAAGGCTTCGCTACCTACTGTACGTTGAAGCCAGGAAAGCTTGAGAGATTTGTCAGTTCCAGGTATTTGAGAATCAAAAGTTGACTCCAGAGCTTTGGACTCTCTTTCACACAGTGAAATTCAGACTCTGAGATATCCTGCTTTCACTTTCTAGACAGCCTGTTAGGAAACTGTGTCCTTCCTCAACTCACACTTCAGTAGATAAGCTCTGTTAGATTTTGCTTTGGAAAAGACAGGAAGTTTCTTACAACCAACTCTGCGAGTGCTGACAGAGGGAGAATCAGGTGCAGCTTAGACATGAAGTGAAGTTTGCCCCGATAGCAAAGTAAATTTGGCTGGCGTTTGCTCTACAAAGTGCCCTTTAAGGTCAAACAGGTCGTATAATCACACTGACGTCTTGTGTCCCTGAAGAGCAACTCGAGGTTAATTTGTCTGATACGTTTCCATTCATACCACCCAGCCCCGCTATAGATAACACAGCATCATACAAATCAGAGGCTGGTATGATGGTACAGGTGGGGCGTTTGCACGATGCTAACTGGTGACTGTTAGCTTCCTTGTTAGCCACATTAGCCTTATAGCGGCAGTGCAAAAGTAGAGAAGCTAATGTCTTCAACTGATCCACTGCGGTTGGGGAAACTTGTGGACATTTGATTGTTGACCGCTTCATTTTTCTGAAGTATAGCGGCAGGATAGCGTGAACCTGAAGCATTCCAGAGAGTGATGCATACAATGATGGAGAACAAGAGAGAGTGATTCACCAACTGGGACAAAGAGTAAATGAGTGAGAGAGAAAGTGACCTTCATGGTAAACCTCAACCATTGTGTCTTCCACATTCCTATTGTCCTCTGCTAATGTTGGCTGTCTGGTGGAATGGGCAGCAATAGTAATGACAGAGCCTCCCTATGGTCCCCCTTCTATTCAGCTGCTGTTCGTTTAGCCGATAACCGATGACTCTTCCACAACTGGTCAGAAAAATGGCCCGGATGCGATCCTCTCACCCCTGTTGTTAAAAGGACGTTCTTTGTTCTGTCTGAGATGACTGATGCTTTACTGTTTGGGGGGGTTGGGGTGGTGGAGGGAGTGGGTGTTAGGAGAGGGTGATATATAGTAAGATCCCTTCAAGGCAACACAGTTTAATGTTCCTGCTGTGGTTAGGAATTAATGTAACTGCCATGAGCCGATAATGTAAACTCAGAACATGCAAATGAGTTACGCGATAATATTTCCTCACACAGCCTCCGTATTACGCCTCTGGTGTACAGCTGTAACTAAATGTTGTTCTCCAGCTGAGATGAACTGCCAGAAAGGTGTGTGCATGTGTATGTGTCCGTACATCTGCTAATGCGTGTTTATGTGTTTTATCACCTGCATGAAAAAAGATCTGTGTTTATTAACAGTATAGTGGTTATAACAGACCACATAAATATTTAAACCGGGTTTAATAAAAACTGTTTTTGCTGCGGTTTCCATAGATACTGGCCTTGTTTGCCTGGTGGAATGCCTACCAGTGAGGTGACCTATCACTCAACAAGCATTTTATTAGGAACACCTCTTTTTGTATATACACCTTGCCTGTTTTATCAGATCCAGTAGGTGTACAATTACAGACTGTAGTCCATCTGATTGTCTGAATTCTTTGTTATCCTGGTCTTTAATGGTCAGGACCCCCACAGGACCACCACTGAGCAAGCATTATTTGGGTGGTGGATCATTCTCAGCACTGCAGTGACACTGACATGATGGTGGTGTGTTAGCGTGTGTTGTGCCGGTGTGCTGGTGTGAGTGGATCAGACACAGCAGTGGTTCAGGCGTAGGAGTGGATTAGACACAGCAGTACTGCTACGCGCCTCAGCAACACAGCTGGACTGACAATGGTCCAACCAACCAAAACTATCCAGTCAACTGGTCCCGTGGGCAGCATCCTGTGACCACTGATGAAGGACTAGAGGATGACAAACACAAACTGCAGCAACGCATGACAGCCACACATGAGCCTAAGATCAACAGGGGCATAAAGCACCCCCAACACTGGGGGAGCAGTGGACGTTTCCGGAGGGATACAGCTCCATCCAGTACCCTTAGGATGAGGTGGACTGTACTTTGGATTCATAAATAATTCTGTTGTGGCTGAATTTGATCAAAGCCTCACAGCAATGTTCCAATAAGGGAGACACTTCTGGTTAGTGTCCTTTATTTCAGGAGAAATGCTGACTGAGCCGGTGTCTCCAAACTTTGGGACATATTGTGTATTAAACATCGTTTTATGGTTGCAGTATTTGATATAGTCAAGGCAGGATAGGTCATTTCCATACTTTCATGTTCTCTTTATTAATATTGATGTCTTTATATATTTGTCAGTTTAAATGATTTTGTGAATGACCTGATGTCATCATGCAGCTGATGTCACCTTCTGTGTCTGGATTTGTTTAAACATGGGCTTGGTAGTACGTGGTGTGGAAGGAAGAGAGTACATTAATGTAAAATCTGGCCTGGGTTAAGTGATGCAATCCAGTGGGTTCCACTGAAGTTATTTCAGACCAGTTACTGCCTGTGTCATTTGTATGAAGTCATCTCAGCTCTTATGCGTTTGCTATGGAGGGTGCCTGTCTGGGTCAGCAGCAGAGGTGTACTATCTATAAAAGCCTTCTGAGCGATTCCCATGATGCAAAGCTGGAGTCCACCTCAGTGCTGGGCATTAATTCGCTTGTCTACACTCCTACCGTTCAGCTGTCAGGCTGCAAAACTGGGGAATTATGAAGCCACTCATGTGGAAGCACATTCTGTGCTCTCTGAATATATTTACTCAGGCCGACTCTGGTGGTACTGTGATCTGTAACGCAGACGGGAAGATAAAGACGGACAGTGCTCTGGAGAGCGGACCTGACCTCATAATGCAACAGGTGGTGTACAATAACAGGTCAGGTCATTTCTGCTCATCATAGCTTTGTGCTGTATGAGGGATGAGCTATAGCTCCTCTGGAACTTGGGGTTAAGCTTAAGACAGAACAGAAAACAAACAGATGGTGACAGCCCGAGCCGTCCAGCACAATGCGAGACACTGAGGTAATGTTTAGATTATCAAGCTGAAGTTTTCCTCCTCATGTTCGACTTTTCCATCTGCTCCTTGACTTTTCCACCTGCTTCTCTCTCTTTCACCCTCTACCTCTTTCTTTCTCTCTCTCCCTCTTGTTCTCCCTCCCTCTTTCTATCCTTCTCTCTCTCTCACCCTCTACCACTCGCTTTCTCTCTCTTTCCCTCTTCCTCTCCCTCACGCTATCCTTCTCTCTCTCTCTCCCTCTCTCTCTCTCTCTCTCTCTCTCTCTCTCTCTCTCGTGGTCTGCCTCAGCTCTGTGTAAAGTTTCAGTCGCCTGTGGTTATTGCTGTCCACACTTATTTCAAGCCGTCAGCTTCATTCCAATTCACCTTTCACCTAATTTACTCTTCCTCTCTGACTTTCTTTCTCTCTTTCCACCTCTCTTCTGTTTTCTTCTCTCTGTTTGTTCTTCTCTCTCTTTCTTTCTCTCCTATTTTTTTCTCTGCCTCTCTCCACCTTTCTTTTTTGTCTGTTTCTTCTTTGCTTCTCTCTCTCTCTCTCTCTCTCTCTCTCTCTCTCTCTCTCTCTCTCTCTCTCTCTCTCTCTCTCTCTGTCTCTCTCTGTCTCTCTCTCTCCTCTTTTTTACCCTGCCTCTCTCCACCTAACTTCTCCCTGTCTGTTTATCTTTGCTTCTCTCTCTGTTTATCCCTCTCTTTTCCCTTCTCTCTATCTTACATTTTTTCTCTCCTCTATTGCTTTCTCCTTTTTTTTCTATTCTCTCTTTCTCTATTTCATCTCATTGTGTGGGTAGAATCACTGCCCACAGAGAACAGGAGACTAACCCAACTGACCTGCAGGCAGAGAGAGAGAGAGAGAGAGAGAGAGAGAGAGAGAGAGAAAGAAATGAACTGAGAATGAAAAAGTAGAAATAAGATGGACAAGTGAGGAAAAAGAGGGAGGGAGAATGAGATGAACAGGGACAGAATGAAAATGAGTTGGACGAGGGAGTGACAGAGAGAGAAAGAGAGTGAAATGAACAGGGAAAGAATGAAAATGAGATGGTGAGGATATGAGTGGGGGTGAGAGAGAGAGAGAAAGAGAAAGATACAAAAAGAGCAAGTTAATCAGACAGACGGAGAGCCGGTGCAGGGCGGAATGTCCAGCTTCAGCAGGGATTTGTCTCGGTCAAACAGGAAGTCTGGAGCACTAAAGGGCAGACAGGAAGTGTTATTTCAGCCCATTTGGAGGTTAAATCCTTGTGTTGAGCTGTGCAGGGCCAAGAGCAGCCTGGCCACTGCACCAGGCCTCTCTTCGAAATAACCCGTGCCAGGATAAGGGGATTGTTATTGCACAGCAAACCTTCAAATTAGGAAGCAGTTGTGAGGGAAACTGTTTCATGGCTCTGCATAGTTTTGGGAGCTGTGGTTATGAGTTTTGTCTGGAAGGCTTATGTAAGCAAACTTGAAGTTGCCCAGAAAGAAAGAACTACCAACACGCAGGTGAATCATGAATCCGCTAATAAAGAAAAACAGGCTTCTTTTTGAATGATTAATGCTAGCGCTGGTTTTAAAGCCTTTCATCCAAATGTAATTTCCTTACAGGAGACTAACATGTACCTGTGTTGTATAGTGTAGTCTCTTGCAGCTCACTAGGAGACATGTTTCTAACTCAACATCCCACACGATTGCAATCATCTAACATCTATCTGTTAGATAAATGTAGTGTTTTTGACCAGAAGTGGCAAACAGTACTAGACTCTCCTTAGAGAGTATCAGACAGATGGTTTGAGTAGAGCTGTTAGCCAGCAGGATGTAGAGCCAAAGGCAAAATACTTTGCTCACTAGTTTCTTTCTAGAGCAAAGCCATTCAAACTCTGGGGTGAAATAGAAAATTGCCCAAAAATAAATATATTAGTATGTTGGTTGTCATGTGGGCATCTACCCATGACACCGGATGGCACCAACAAAACTGACATGTACAAAACATGTTCCTCTCTTGTGTAAAAGTAAAGTTTTTTTTATTTTTTTTGCATGGAAATTGAACAAACTGAATTCACAAAATATATCCCTATTAATCCCTATGAATCTATCCCTATTAATTATTGTGTGATTCAGTGTGACACAGTGGTGTCTCATTTCAGTTTACAGTACAGCAAAAAGAAAATGTGACTTATGTCAATAATATTATCGCTTCCATTTTATTAGAGCTTTCAGCTTCATAAATGTACATTATTTGCAATGGAAATTTGCAATGGAAATTGTGCTTTATAGTGCTCACAAGCTAAATACCACTTATAATGCAAGGTTGTAACATTGGTATTCTGTCAACATACAGAGTTTCATGCAGTTTGCATCACTGTGTCTTCAAGTTATGGTATTCTGGTGATGGGATGGCTCATGATCCATATGATTTTGGTAGAACTGTGGTTTCTGTGGAGTTCTCTGTCTTGCCAGTCTGTGTGCCATGGTATCCTTTAAGACTAAGTTAAGTTTTCGCCTCATTCAACTTCATTTGTTTGCTCCACAAACCTACATAATATAGGCTTATACAGAGCAGCCTAGACCTTGATGTGAATCCTTTACACAGCCATTAAACCTGTTTATTGATACCTGATAGATATTGGACCTCTGAATAAAACACACATTATGTGTACAATGAGTGTGTTTCCAGACATTAGGGATTCTGACTGTCAAGGATGGGATATAGATCACAGGCTCTAGAAAAACTTTTGGTGCTGGGTGTATTCTGGAAGAAAGTGTCAGTTTTACTGCAAGCAGCTCGAGCGTTTTTACGAATGCAAATCAGAACATATGCTGAAGTAAGACCAGAACATCCGTCTTCATATCTGGCTTCATTCGGGGAGGGTGAAATATCAGCGATGCCAAATCAGCCAGTCATGTACCAGAATAAAGCTCCCTTCGTTTGCACACTAAATCCCACCGTCCCAGGATGTTCAAACATTTAACACCCCCAGACAAAACACAGTGTGGTCTGTTGGCTCAGTTGCCTTCCAACTGAGATAAAATACATGTTTGCTGTGGAGTCTATTAGAATATTATGTTGTATTTATGTTTAGCTTTTGGAAGTCTAAAGATTTTATTTCCATGTTGTTATATATTGAGTTTAAAATTCTAACTTTAATAAAGGAATTGAAAATACACAGTTAATGCATTGTTAATTATATTATGATTTCGATTTGGATTCTGGATAAACAGTTTAAGGTCTACAGCATTTAAGTTTTTAAGAAGGGACAAAACAAATGCCCTTCTCTAAACAGTATGCTGTTATGTATGTTATGAGTGTAGTGGTGGATAAAGGCAGGTCTTGAACATTGACTAACTGCTTGTTTTATTACAAAGGAAGCATAATTAATTCTGCATAATTGGGTTTAGTGCAGGACAGAAGGAGTAGGTGATATGACAAAAAAATAATCATACCTCATGACATCACATACACCAAATGCATGACCAAGTTTTTCTGAGATTTGATCAGTTTGCTAAGACATAAAAGAACTAGTAGTGTTACAGTTTACATGTTGACCTGCTGTAACTCTCTTCTTTTTGCCTTCCAACAAGCAGGTATCTCTATTTTTTGTGATTTTATTTTTCTGCATAATTGGAACTCAGATGTCCTTTACACATTGATATTCACAATATGCTCAGAAATGTGATGTAATTAATCACAATTGAATTGAAAATCTTAATACCCTCAACCCCGTATGATAAAAACTGAAATGATCAGTGTATTTAAAGGTTTTGATGGCATTTTTAGAATGTCATCCATTTTATTTGAGAGCTTTGTCACTATGGGCAGTTTAACAGCATTGTGTAAAGGCCACTTACCAAAGGGCACATCCAGGAATACCTAGTTAGCTCTGGGGTTTGAACCCATAGCCTTCCAGTTGCTAGCTCATCCAACTGGCAACCAATAGCCACTGTTAGACCCATAATAACCCAATATGAAGTGGCACTAGTGGAGCCCTGAATACTGGTGAATCTATGGCTAGACACAAACTTGCTATGACAGCTTTCTTCCTGTCTAGAAAGCATTTTTGTATCCAGACACAACAATCCTGATAGATAAGCCTGAAGACGTGGTGAATAGCCTAATGCCGATCCTTTCCTGTGCGTGGTTTGAGCGTGCACTGCATGTGCGGGTAATTGTTCCTGGCTTTGGGGGTGAGACAGTGTGTGAGGCAGGTGAGTAAATAGAGGAGTGTGTGCTGTGAGCGCTGTACAGGAAGTCTGCCAAACAGCTGTTTTTTTCAGGCCTGCCTTTTAACTTTTCTACAGGCCTTTGGAGTTACAGACATGTGTTTGACAAAGCGCGTGTGGAGTTGCCAGGGATGGTGGAGGAGGGGTTACAGTCTTTGAACAGTAGCCTCAAAGAAAATGCAAAGAAAATGAAATATATCCTGATGCAGCCATTCCTGACAGTAGCTGTTCCTTGGAGCGCCTGCACACCTTTGCTGTGCCAAGCGTCTTTTGAACTGTAAGCGCTGACTCAGTGACCTCACTCAGAAAGTCTGTACTTCCACATCATGACTTACTCACTATCACTCAGTATCCAGCTGATCTGCAAAGATTCCTTACTGTCAGCGTAGCCTAAACAGTGTGTCATTACTTATCTCTCTCATCTCATTCATCTTCTCAACCGCTTCTTCCCTTTGGGTTGAAGTGTGCTCAAGTCTATTCCTGCGTTCATTGGACAGAAGGCAGGACACACCCTGGACCAGGCTGCCAGGCCATCACAGACACACAGACATAAACATCCATGCATACACCTAGGAGGCAATTTAGCCTCTCTAATTCAGTTTCAAAATGTACTGTTTACTTTGTAGTCCAGTCAGAATCTAGCTCATTTACATAAGTTAGCCTAAAGCAGCAGATCGCGGTTAGGCTCTCCCTACAGTTGCATGGTGTAGTTCATGTACCTCATGGAAAGTTGAACACGAACATTTGTTAATGACCTGAAGGATACAGTATCTGATTCCCCTTCATGTGCACATGTATCACACAGTCATATGGATGCCACAGATTACATCATTTTGGTCATCTTTGTGGTCATCTCTTGTTCCATTGGATTCTTGAGTCGGATTCTCCTGGGAAGTCAGAATTCAGCACAACGCCAACATCGAAAGAGGAAGAACCATTTGGACAGTCAAGGTAGAGCAGTATCACAGGATTTCATTAAAGGAGACTTTAAACTTCCAAGGTTTATTTGGTGTCAGATTGACAAAGATTAGCCAAACATTTTAGCCGTGAGATGGATTTATTTTCTTGGGGGTTAGACAGAAATTAGATTGGGGTCATATGACTGGAAAAAATACAAAATCTTGCAACACAAGAGTGACACAGATAAGTCCACTTACCCAAATTTTGTCTGAGAGATGCTCTGGTCTCATGCTTGGTCACTTGCTCTTGTTTTCATCCTCACTTCCTACGCCAGTGTCTTCTTCAATCACTTCATAACCTCTACACTGATATCCGTGTTTGTTTCTTCTCATAGCTAGCTGAAGACCCATTATGTGTGACCCAGTGCCGTAAAGCTTCCCCATAGGAAGTCTTCTACTAGCTCCTTCAGTTACACAGTGCTACAGCAGGCACTCCAACAGAGACACCATTCTCCCTGTTAGAAATCACTTCGAAACTGTTATTAATATAGAATTTTGATCAAATTTTAATGTTGAGCAAAAGCACAGTAAGAAACAAAAACACCCTGTATAACTAAATATAGTGGTTGGAAAATGGTCATGCAAAGATGACTCATCACTGTTTTTGGTACATAACCCCCCACAAATATCCTAAGTGGTCCACAGGGCCTGCTACTTCTCCAGTAAAGTTCCTGTTTTCTAGATGATGTAATGTTTTATTGTGGAACAGAACATAAGTCTGTCTTAAACTAACAGTGCACAGACGGCTGAGGATGACCTTTCTGTAAGTCTGGTATGTGTGCACGCATTCCTGTGGATAGGATTATGCAGTACGTAATACTCAAGTGCACTGTTAAACATGTGCATAACTGTGAGCCAGTCACTGTAAGTGCCAGAATGCCACGGATTCTTAGTCTGCAGAGCCCCTCCAAGTGAATTGGCTCCTGCTAATAAAACCACAGCATGCCTGCTTTCCTGCTTCTGCTTCATAGTACGTTATAATACAGGTCCAGCTTTAAATGATGCTGACAGAGAACCACACAGTGTTGGAGCTGTGTGGCTAAAGTTCACTTGTAATTCTATGTCTATTGTAAAGACACTTAATTAGGCTTAAAGTCTAATCCCCCTGATATCTAACCATGGCTTTTGTAGGACAAAATGTCTGGACGTAGCTGGTTAGATTTGTTAAAGGGAATTGAGCTTTAAACATGCAGTGAGTGAAATTTTCCTGGAACACTCTTCATTAAAAGAATAGCTGCACAAATAGTCACACCCGGAGGGAACTAACTGACAGGAATGAAATTTGACATCATGAGACATGACAATGATTCAATATCACACTCAGCTGCACATGTGACGTAAGCAAGGACGGGCCTTTTAACTCTACCTGACTGACCCAACAGCCAACATTGCAGACATTCAGTGAGCAGTGATGCCCTCCATAAGTCATTCTGTGCTAGCACTATTGGCAGACGGCTGTGTGACGCAGGACTACATGCACGCAAATCGCTACGACGACTGCTCTTAACAGCACATCGACGCCACCAAAGACTACAATGGTGTAGTACCACGCTCTCATGGAGTGACTCAGAATGGCAGCAGGTCATCTTGTGATCATCTGACCAAGATGAACGTGTTGTTGTCACAGGTCACACGTCAAGAAGGCCTGGTGTTACTCCACCTCTACCCCTACCACAAAATCTGTCTGAACTGTGTGAGAATGTTTAAACTGTATGGGATGGATTATTACAGGACACCATTAGGAACCTCTGCAGCTCAATGCCGAGATGTCTGCATGTTGCATTAGCAACCATGGCGGCCCGACCCCATACCGAGACACTACTTCTGTATGTGTAGTTTAATAAATATCGTCCATATCAAATTTATCATTATTTGTTGTTCCTGGTACACTTTATCTTTCTTTCCAATAGCACAGTAATCCCACACTTCCTTCTGAGAGCAACTATTCTTTTGGGAATGAGTGTAATTTTCTAATAACACTTATAATTTCTAAATAGTTAATTTCATTGATTGAAATCTGGTATAGATCTTGGTAAACAAATCACTAAAAGTAACACTTGTTATTTTATTATGTATATTTCATGGTAAATGACCATCGTTCATCACCAAAGCTGTATAGTTCTTCTCTTTGTATAAATCATCATTCAAATTCATTTCTACCAGTGCTGAAAAATGCTAGGCTGGGGCATTAAATCCTGATTGCCTACTTTCTTTAAGCAACAGTTTGGCTGAGTTAGGCTGAAAAATGGATATCTCCTCACAAATCCCCTCCATAAACTATCTGCAGTGCGGTGGAGGGGAGGAATGTAGAATGAGTTCTCTTTTTCTCTCTTCATCCTCTTCATCCTCGGCCAGTCCTGCGAAGTTTAATCTCTGTCGGACAGCAGTTGGGTGGGCTTGCCGTATTATGGGATCTTGTTTCCATGGCAGCATGAGGTCTTGAGCCTCGGTGGGTGTGCAACAGTTGGAGCTGAACAGATCTGCAGCTCCGTCCAACAAACTATCAATAACTGCTCCATTAACCAAGATGCTTTCGCAGAAATAGACACAGACAGAAATCTCCATAGTGAGGACTACTGAGCAGACTTCCCTACGCACCATTACTCATAACATGCCCATGTTAACTTGGCTTCAGTATTTCCCCTCCCGTCTTAAGGGCGGTTCAGTCACTGCATCAGCCCAGCTGAAGTACAGTACAGGAGCGCTTGTATGGGGGTGAGGGATTATAGATGTACTCTTCATCAGCAAAATGATATTACAAAACTATAGCACTCGGTTTGCGAACTACGTGACTGCTGTAACTACGTGACTGCTGTAACTACGTGACTACTGTAACTATGTGACGGGTTCTGATGGTTTGCTAGTTGGCAAGCAATAGCCTACATACATAGCCCTAATGGAAAGGAATGCAGTTTTCCCACTGTTTTCATTTTAAACCTGAAACCAGCCTGGAAGAATTATTGACAGTATATGCACGTTGTGCTCAGACTTCTTAAAAGGTTGGAATTAGATACTTTGCTTAGTTAGCTAATTAGCTCCCTGAGGCCCCTATGACACACAGTGAGACACAATACAGGATAGGTCATTTATGTATTTCAGTCTTAAAGGCACAGCACCACAAACTGTCCAGCCATAAAGAGAGGTTTAAAAATCTCTATGTAAAATTGATTTATGACTATTTTTAAAATGTGAATTGAGAAAAGAAATGCATGGGATATGGGCCCTGTAAGACCTATTATGCATATTTACAGTGTTCTTAAACTGATTTTTGTGGCCTACTAAAATAGATTTGCATGCTTCGATTTTGCTCATACTGTACATACAATGCTCTGTTAGAGCTCCAGTGTCTTAAAGCCCGCCTCTCAATGAGCCCTGTGTGCTCAACTTGTCCACTCTGTTCTGACTGGTCAAATTCCTGAGCAGCATCCGTCTGCAAGTTCCACCCTTCCACACCGCTGCGGCTGTTTTTAGAATAGCATCAGTTCTGCTGTATCAGTTGGAGCCAGAGTCCGGTCCTGAGAGTCAGGTAAAACAAGTTGGTAGATCCACCTTTGTAAGCTAGACTGGTGCAGGATGTTTCAGAGTGGTGCGTTTTACTGTTTTAGCTGTCTGTATGTTGTGTGAGGGTAAGCCAAGGTTGCTTATAGGCAGGCAGTAAGGACTGTGTTATGAGCAGATGATCTTGTAACAGAAAAACGTGTGCTGGAATTCTAGCAAGGCTTTTAGGCAGCTGAGAAAAGTGGTTTACGTGGGAGAGAGTTTCTCCCTCCGACATCTACTTCTGGCTTTAGAAAGAGAAGAAACAGAAAAACACAATATGTCCATTTAAAAACAATACTTCCAACTTCCCTTCATGCTGTGGTTGGTGTAGCTCACCGGATAACACCACTACCCACCAGGGTGCCACCACCGCATGGGGAGACTGGGGTTTGAATCACGGTCTGGGTGACTACGCTGTGCTACACCAATAAGAGTCCTGGGGCAAGACTCCTAACACTACATTGACCTACCTATAAATGCCACAAATGTAAATGTTTGGTAAAGCAGGCTGTTTTGTCATTGGGCCATTAAGACCAATATATATTTGAAAAACCTCTTTTCTGATTGGTTGCTCCTTATTGTGCCTTATTTAAAAAGTAGTCTGGGCTGAAACACTCATTCTACCTTCAGTGCAAATGTGCAGGGCTGAACTTTTATACTCTGAGTAGAGAGATATGCATAAATGGGTTGTCTTCCGTGACATTACAAAAACAGAGTATTCAGAATGAGCTGTTTTTGCAGCTCAGTGTTTATATACGGACTGGCGAGTGAGTGGTGCTTTTTGAGACTGTTTACATATTACCTCAGACTCTTATTTCCGGAAAATTAGGCTTTCAGTGATGTGAACCATTTGCAATGAATTTTTGTGAAGCTGATAGGCTCAGCCGGTTTGTGTTATTGTTGCCTTTATATCTGATGGAGACGGCGAAGACAATCTGGTGGAGTGGCGCACGTCTGGCTAAAAATCTGTGCAGACAAATACAAACTGAAAGACTTCATATTACTGCTTAGCTGATAAGATGGAGACTTAATCCTGCAGTGCCAAATGTTCTAGAACAGCTGGGTCTAGAGAACTGTTCTCTAAATGCATCAAAGATAAATGCAAAGATGAATGCAAGATACAAAGAGCAAAGATGATGGTGGTGCAAAATGGCACACAGATTCTTCTGTGCATATATATATATATACAGAAGAATCTGTGTGCCATTTTGCACCACCATCATCTTTGCTCTTTGTATCTTGCATATATATATATATATATATATATATATATATATATATATATATATATATATATATATATATATATATATATATATATATATATATATATATATATATATAAATAGATAATGTGTATATGTATATGTATTATTTTTATTCTTTACCCACTAATGGAGCAAGGTTTTGACTTACATATGGGTTAATATGCATACCTGTATGTGCATGTGGCTGGCATTGGGGGATTACATTGATATCCCCAGCACTGCTGGCTAAGGCACTGACCCTTGGTTTGACCACCCACGGTGGTGGAACACGTGGATACTTAGCAGCGATAACTTGAAGCTGAGCCTCAGTAGGAACGTATATACTTGTAACACAAGAGCTGCGGAATGCTTCGTGAGAACTGAAGCTCAGCATGCTCAGTAAACACACAGAATCTCGAGGCCTCCCTACCATATTAGTCTGGGTTTCCATACATCTATATATACAGTTCAAGTACGACTGTACAATATGGACACGACCTTACTGTGACTACATTGTGATTGTAGTATACCTTGAAACACTGTATTAGTGAACTGTTAATCTGAGGTATATCTTTCCTGTAGCATTTTAGCATATTAAAAAGTATGTGCAACAATTTTTGTTGATTTCCTATCTAAAAATAAGTTAATGGAGCACATTTTTATGCACAATTATGGTCAATTAGTTGACCGTAGTTGAATTAGTCAATATATGTAATATTTCTCATTTTCCTAAGACATTCTAAACACCACATTTTTTAAGTGATTTTTCCTCACCATATTGAGGCAAATCAAAATAACTACTTTGTGGCTTCCTAAAAAAAAATCTTTATAAAATGGATCTTCAGAAAATCATTTGTAATGTGTAACTGTGAAGAATCTTTTTAAAACTTCCATATAATGTAAAGGTTCATGCAAATGTTCCATGCAAAAAGATTTTTCCTAAAGATGCTAGAAAAAGCTTTTTATGGGCAATGCCATAGAAGAGCCATTTTAGGTTCCCTAAAGAACTTTTAAGTGGAAGTTTAGAGATATGTAAATGAAATGTGTGAGAGCCTTTTACTGAGCCCTACAACAAACACTAAAACCTGATATTATATAAGGTGTCTTTATAACTCAAATTTAAATAGAGAGTCCATCACATTATCAAATCTCTTCTTTCAAACATGGTTCTTCAGGGAGTTAAAATAGTTCTTCTATAGCGCTGCTAAACGAAGACTTAGAGAGTAAAAAATAGACTGTTTCAAAGACTTAACAACCACAGATCAAAGCCTAGAACCATTTAGGAACCTTTATTTTCAATAGTGTGATATATAATATATAGCTTAAAGTCTTGTCCCCTTAAAAAAAGGGTCTCGTTATGAGATCCCACAGAACAACTACATTTGGGTTTCAAAAAAAGAACCAAAATAGTTATTCTATAGCACTGCTGAAAGAACCTTTTTGAAGGTAATAAAGACACTGTTTTAAAGAGTTTACAACCACAGATCGAAGCCTAGAACAATTTAGGAACCTGTATTTTTAAAAGTGTGTGATATAAAATGTATAGTTTAAGGTTGGGTCATCTTTGGTCTCCTAAAAAAAACTTATTAAAACATGAAAGTTAAAAAAACGTCAATAAATGTTTCCTAAAAACAGGTGGTTAAGAGATGTATATTTGTAATTTAAGTGTATAAGTGTGAAGAACATTTTAAAGAACCTCCACAGCTAAAGGCTCTAGGAAGAACCCTTACATTAGTGAAAAAGAAACCTTCACATTATACCTTTTAAATATCCACATTAACTAACCTCTTTTTCCAACACGGTTCTTTCAGGGACCAATAATGGTTGTGCTATGGCATCGTTTAAAGAGCCCTTTGAAGGGAAAGAAGACACTAGGGCCGCAGGTCCCAGCCTAGAACCGTTTAGGGACCTCTATTTTAAAGAGTGTAATGTTAAGTGTGTAACTCCTCTTTGTTTGACACTGACAAGTCTATTGTGTGTGAAACCAACCCCAGAGACATTCCCTCATACACAATCTAGAAATCTGCTTCATTACTGTCTTAAAGCTTGACATTCCTTGGAATCGGGATTTAAAAGAGAAGCTTAGACTGGGATATGAAGATAAGCAGGCTGAGACTGTAGTCTTGGTTTCACTCTCAAAGCTCCGAACTGCTCTACCTCAGCAGGGTTTGTGAACAGGCTGTATTTTTAGCTGGAGCGAAAGCTGAAACCGGGACTCTTTCAGAGCCTTTCTTCCCTCCCCTCTTTCACCTGTCTAAAGAACTGACAGGAGCTCGAGCGCCCCCCCACCCCCACTCTCTCTTTCATAACCGCTCACTCTGACTGAACGTTGCTTTTCCACAGGCCCCTGTCCACTCTTTTCCCTTCATCCTCCCTAATCCTTTCTCTCTGAACCACATCAAACTGCGCGCTTTTCCCTCTGCACTGCTTGTCGTCACTTATTGTAAAGCGTTTGCAGGGCCAACTGAGCATTGCTGAAATACAGGATGAGAGATCCTATCAGAGTAAAAGAAACACAGATACTCTCTCTCTATTTCTCTTTACCCTTCCATCTTTTGTTCCCTCTTTTTTATGCCAACACCCTCCTCCCTCCACCACCCCCACAACCCACACCAACCCCCCCACCACACTCGTTTTCCTTCAGATCTCTCCTGTTATAACTGTGTCTTTAGTACACTTCTCTAACTCTTAGTTCTGTTTAAGAACTGGGTGTTTGTGTTGAGAGTGCAGGCACAAGCTGAAGATCATTTTTTCACAGCTTGCTTATGGCATTGTGTAGGAAAATTAGATTACCCAAGCAAAACACAACATGTATACAATTACTGTCATGGCCGTTTTCCTCAGGAAGATGTAGCGGTGTGCAGGTTGTATGTGGTTAAGCTGACTACTGTAACTGCTACAGGGTTTCTGTTGGCAGGTTTTCGGAGGTTGACATGGAGAACAGTGATATAGAGTGCCATAGAGCTGTGCTGTGAATGCTCTGTCTTTTTTAAAGGTGTTATTACTGCATTTCACACTCTGACTGGGGTTAGGCCTGTGGTGGACTGACATGGCCTGTCCAGGGTGTATCCTGCCTTCTGCCCATTGGAAGCTGTGACAGGCACCCTCCAGGCCATCCCCCAACCCATTCCAGTTAAGTAGTCATTTTTAGAGGTCAGGCAATGTTATCCATTAACAGATGCCAGGCATTGATATTTTAATCTTATATCATTATAAGATAGATAGATAGATAGATAGATAGATAGATAGATAGATAGATAGATAGATAGATAGATAGATAGATAGATAGATAGATAGATAGATAGATAGATAGATAGATGGCTAGACAGATAGGATAGACAGATAGATAGATAGATAGATAGATAGACAGATAGATGGATGGATGGATGGATGGATGGATGGATGGATGGATGGATGGATGGATGGATAGATAGATAGATGGCTAGATAGATGGTTAGATAGATGGCTAGATAGATGGCTAGATAGATAGATAGATAGATAGATAGATAGATAGATAGATAGATAGATAGATAGAAGATAGATAGATAGATAGATTAATCCAGGCAACTGATCAAATAAAATAGACGAATAGGCATATTTTTATGCATGTTTATATAATGAGTATTTTTACAATGTATGGCCAAATAAGCTAACAAATAAGTAATTAAGTGGAATGTAACATTCCCACGAGTGCCAGGAAATAGAACAGAGAACAGAGCAATTATGAACCTAAAATGGGCAAAAAACACTATCAATAGTAACAAATCAATAGTAAATAAAAATCGAAATCTTCTGTCTAGCTGATCTCAGATCTATTGGGCTGCCTTTGGCTAAGTGGTTTACATAAATGCATATGACTGGATAAACTGCAATACAGGACTGCTACAGAAGCTGCAAGCTGGTTCATGAATTACACTTATGAATGTGGCTGAAACTTTTATTTTTGCATGTGTTAATCAGCTACATAATGTTTTTACATGTGCTTGCCTCAGTCCACTAATATTCAGTGCTGGGTCTGCATCTGGATCTGCAGCTGGGTCTGGCACTGTCCAACATTATTGTGTTGTGAGCTTCTGTACTGGCAGTCAGACACACTACATTCAGCATTGTGTGCTGGTCGTCTTGATAAAAATGGGCTTGGAGGCGACTTTTATAGGAAATAGTTTATTTAAATCATGAAATCAATTGCAACATTATTCAGAGAAATCACATCAAGCTCTTTTCCCTCAGATCGCTCAGCCCTAACCCATACTCAGTGTTAAACTCACATATGCCTGCTGTTATATAACTGAGGCAGCCCTTTAAAAAGTTGATGGCTGCTGCAGGTGATTTGAAGTGCTGTGTCTTTTTTACAAGTGTACTTTCTGAGCTGAAGTGAACTTTTGTTTCTGTGGTTAAAGTGCTTCTCGTCCTCGTAGTACATGTGTTTGGAAAGTCGGATTGAGAGCTATTTGGCAGTCTGGTGAGCAGAGCTCAGCCAGGTGCTTTCACTCCAGCTGAAGTGTTTTCCCTTGTTTTAATTTAGTGCCTGTGGTTTTGGAGCCTGGTGCGACATACAAAGAAAATCCCCAGTGTATCAGCGCACTGTGTTGTTGCTGATGAAAACATCCACTCTCGTTTTTCATCTCCATCCTCCATTACGTGCAGCTATAATCAACTCTACTGATGCGTAGCATTTTCCCCGAAAGGAATCCCTTGAAAAGCCTGCTGTATAGTACATTAGACTCTCACTTGCATTCCTTGAGGACTACCAAGGGCCATAGAACACTCATTACCTGTCTGGGATGTGCTTGGAGACAAAGTACAACAAAAGTGTGGCCTGTCTAGTGGTATTTGAAGACTGGACAATTGACACACCACCAAATACTTCAGACTTTTTGAATGAAGGTGGGGATTTTTTTTTTTTTGGAGTGATGCCATAGAAGAACCACTTTTGGCACCTTGCAGAACCTTCTCCACATCTTGATTGAAACCACTTGAATGAAGGGTTCGTTAGGTGAACCCAAAGTTGTTCTTCCATGGCAGGGGTGCCCTGGAGATCTACCACCCTGGACTGTTCAGATATTAACTGGATCAGGTGTTAGATTAGCGTTGGTAGATCTCCAGGACCAGGATTGGGCACCCACTGCTCCAAAGGACCCTGTTTGGCATCTTTATTTTTAGGAGTGTAGGTGCTGTCAGCCCTTGATCGGGAACAGGAGCAATCTAGGATTATGTTATCATTATTTATGCAGCTCGTTGTCAGATGTACTGTAGTGGCTGTGCTGGCTGTGCTGTCTCCACTCAGATGGCTCCACTCAGAAGACCGGATCATTAGCTGTCACTGTGATGAGAATTTCATTAGTGGTGTTTTAGAATGCTTTGCATTCTGCTCAGAACTGCTACGTCCTCAGCCTATTCTCGCCCACCCACTCTACTGCTGCAAGCCTGAACACCAGCCCATCCATCATATGACCAAAAGGTTGACAGTCCACAATAGGAAGCAGGATTGAAAGGGATATAGGACGTGTTGCTGATTAAATTTAGGCAATAAATAAAAGACGTGGAATTTTAATGGCTTGACTTGACTTAAAGACTTACTGCGTGATGGGCCATCCACAAGTATTATCCCTCCCAGTCTCTTCTTAGGGTTAGTTTCTGCAATTATGTCCAGTACGTTTGGACCATGCGATAGCAGAGTCACTGCAGTATGATGGATAGGTGGCAGAAGATTCGATACTTGCGTGTTTGCAGTACATATATAATAGCATTACCAATATCAGTGCTTGGACAGCAGGTTAATACATAACAACAGTTATCTTGTCACAATGTCTCGGTTTTCCAAAAGAGAAACAAAGACAGAAGAAACTCTTAAGGATTGAATATGTTTACTGCAAAAAGCCAAAATCGAACACTTAACCAAACATTTAATGAGAATTGGACAGTGTGTTCCCTTCGTGTTCTGGCACTGCTCAGGTTAGTCCAAACAGTTAGAGCAGTAGCAGATTAACAGTGACCGTGTTGCTTGTGTGGAGCTTTTAAATGGATTCTATAAGGGACATTAGACAAGCGATCTGTAATCACTGCTCAGCCCAAGTCCCCAACATCCAGGAACATTACCAATTAAGGTTTAATACAACATGTGAAAACACAACAGCCTACTCATTTTGCATAATGCAAAACAACAGAAGCTGTCCCTGCTAACACACCAAAGCCAGCTGTGGCCACAGATTTTGAAATAATATTAATGATAAAAAGAAGATTGTAAATAACAGAGCCAATGAAAGTAAGCTTACAATGAACTGTCATTGTCGTGGATGGCCAACTGTTCTATGCTGTTGAGGATGTTTTGGTGCTATGACTATTTTTTTGATGATATGATTGTCACTACTTGACACTGTGAAATATACATTCTATAATCTCACTGGACAAAACCGTACCTAATAGCGTGTATTACTTTCATGAGCACAAATATCAGCAGGATTTGATTTGGCACGGGCTGGAGGTCTGGACAAGTTTCTGGATGGATTCCCTTGAATCAAAGAATGGCCAGATTTGGTGGATGTCTTCATTGCGAAATTCTGAGGAGAATTTCCTGTAAGTCCCGTTGCCACTACATGCAAGTATTTCTGAGCCGAATTCATCCTGATCATGCTTATTGCAACACATGGCGGACTTTGGAGATTGAGAAGAGTTGGGGTACAGTGCAGTGAATGTCTTGTTTGATGTGTGGAAAACGCAGGAGTTACTAAAGTTACTATCACCTCAACATATATACTTCACTATGCAAATTGTAAGTTATTATTAAATTTTGTTTTTATTGTGTGCAGAAATCCTTACCATTTACTTCAGTTTACTGACCAGATGAGTAACCACATTTCACCGTTTATTGTGACCCATATTATATTATAATGGCCATTTGTGCAGCTGCACTAAATTCCGAGGCTGTTGATAATAGTCCCTGTTACCCACGCACACAGAGTGATAATTATGAGGCAAGGTAGCTTGGGGTGAAGATGTGTGTTTTTTCTTAGTGCGCTCAAATCCGGAGTCTTCTATCAGGCTGGGCCACTGATGACTTAATGAGCAGTTGCGTGCTAAGAGATTGATAATGAGGGCTAAGAACACACTCAGGCTCCTGGAGCGACTGATAATGCCTGGGGCTGGCCTCCCAGCCATTGTGAAAGCAAATCTCCCATCATTATAACATGCTTTTCAGTCTGTTCAGCCATATTCCTTTCGTTTTGTAGCCATTCTGTCTGTCCATTGTATGTGCATTTTTTTTAGAATGCTGGAAAGACTTAGCTCGCTCTTACTGTGCAGACATGAAATTGTTTACTCCATGGCTTTGTCCTGCGTTTAGTGGCTTGGTTGTGTTCCTAACTTTACAATGGCAAGAGGCAGCAGCATTGTCGCTCTAAAAACGCACACCCCCCCCTCCAAAAAACCAAAAAAAAAAAAAAAAACAACCCCACAAAACCAAAAAAAAACAAAAAAAAAAAAAAACAACAAAAAACACAAAAACCCCCACAACCCCCACCTCCCCCCCCTCCGCCCCCCCCCCCCCCTCCAAAAAAAAAACAAAACGAAAACTATGCATTAGTGTGCTACGGGTTGATATGAAAAAAGTGATGACTGGCCTAACCAACCAATGACCTGTTAGCGATCCTGTTCAGGAACACTGAAAGCATCTAATACCATGCCAAGATGGCAACCAGAGGGCAAGTTTAAAAAAAGTAGACAGAAAAGTGTACAGGGCGACCTTCCATCTAACCCGTTGGGAATGGGCAGCCGCAAGCCACGGCCCTGCTGCCTCTCTACACATCCTGCATGCCCTGCACCCCTGCAGTCCCTAAGCCCTTCAGTCTGTCAAAGCACTTCTCAAAGAGTGAGTTTTCATTCATTATTCAGTTTTGCATAGAGCGTGGGAGAGGAGAAGAGATTGGTTGAAGTGCTCTTCGCCCTCAAAAAAAACAACTGCATTCTGTTCTTAAAGCTAGCCCTGTGCAGATAAGCAGGGATTAGGCATGTCACAACCATAGGGTGCTGAATCCTGAATGAAATTAAATATGTTAATAGCATATAAAAACTTGATATATAAATAAGAATATAAGAAAATACTATATATTAGTGTAAATAGCCCATATAAACTTATCTCTACACACCAACACATTATATTGCTGCCTAGCCTTGTTTCCAAAATCGTAACTTTACAGGTGAAGGGATGCTTACCGTTTTTGGAACAAAATCTTATCAAGATTCACTGTTTTAGGTTGTAAGGGAGACATGAGGACTAATATTGTTTACATATTTAAATTTGATTATACAATATTCTCAGAGCATTATTAACACTGCAGGATTACATCTTTTAACAGATTCTTGCCTCTGTAGCCTCATGTAGCCTTATTTCTTCCATATTATGTAATTCCCATAGGGGTCGTATCCAGGATGTGTGTGTTGGAACAGTGGTTTTTAACCAGTTAACAATCATACTTTTAATGAAAGTCAATGGAACCAGACTTTTTTCAAAATAGTATAGTATAGTATATAATAATAATAATAGTATATTTCTTCTGGTCCATTCATCATAAAAGAACGTAAGACATATTTAAATTAAGTCTGTAAAAATGACAGAAGTAGAAATACGGAGGGACATGTATATGGAGGTTATTTACTAACTTCTTTATACCATAAACTGATTTTTTTTCTTTATGTTGTGTTTTTTCTCTACCCCTAAAAGGCATAGCCCTCTCTACCCCTAAAAGACATAGCCCTCTCTACCCCTAATAGGCATACCCATCTCTACCCCTAGTAGGCATAGCCCTCTTTACCCCTAATAGGCATACCCAAATTTACCCCTAAAAGGCATAGCCCTTTCTACCCCTAATAGGCATACCCAAATTTACCCCTAGTAGGCATAGCCCTCTTTACCCCTAAAAGGCATAGCCCTCTCTACCCATAAAAGACATAGCCCTCTCTACCCCTAATAGGCATACCCATCTCTACCCCTAGTAGGCATAACCCTCTTTACCCCTAATAGGCATACCCAAATTTACCCCAGTAGGCATAGCCCTCTTTACCCCTAAAAGACATAGCCCTCTTTACCCCTAAAAGACATAACCCTCTTTACCCCTAATAGGCATACCCAAATTTACCCCTAAAAGGCATAGCCCTTTCTACCCCTAATAGGCATAGCCCTCTTTACCCCTAAAAGGCATGGCCCTCTCTACCCCTAATAGGCATACCCAAATTTACCCCTAGTAGGCATAGCCCTCTTTACCCCTAAAAGACATAGCCCTCTTTACCCCTAAAAGACATAGCCCTCTTTACCCCTAAACGGCATAACCCTCTTTACCCCTAATAGGCATACCCAAATTTACCCCTAAAAGGCATAGCCCTCTCTACCCCTAATAGGTATAGCCCTCTCTACCCCCAGTAGGCATGGCCATCTCTATTTGATTCTATCCATGTCAACAGGCCTGCATTGCTTGAGTGAGCAAATAAACGTTGAAAACCTGTAGGTGAAATGTTATTGCACTGGTAATTGCTGGCTAGAGGCTAATTTAATTGTCTGGAAGCTTAGCAGTGCAGTGTAATTACAGTGTGCCCATACTATGGTGGATACTTAAGACGAATTAAAGTTCCTACCTTTGTTGACAGAGCTTTTCAGTGAGTTAGCGCTGACGGCTTTGTTTGAAAATTTCATTATACCGGACAGTGCAGTAGTCAGCAACGCCTCAGACGGCAGGCAGGAAGGCCAGAGATGTGAGCGTGGCTTTTATTAGTGCTGCAAACTTAGCTAATGCAGTTACTATGCTTTAGTGCTTATTTATATTGAACGTGCTAAGACTCCACTGTGGGATGTTATTCCCCAGGCACATTCTGGCTATATTGCCATAGCTTGTTGATTTTTCTTTGAGCTAGTGCAAGACAAATGAAGTTAGATGGCTTCTTTTAACTCTATTCTACTCCAGTGACCTATAAGCAGTAATGCAGATGGCGGAGGGAGGGGAGCCTCAGGCATGCAGGTTTTATTATGCAATGTGGTGTAATCAGTGCAGTTACTGAGGTGCACACAGTTATTGTTCTCAGATGTGCACTATTGAATATATTCTGTAGAACACTTTGTGAATGTTCAGGTTGTGATTGTGTACGTTTGACTGTGTGGTGATTAGGCTTTGATAGTGTATATAGCCAGCAGTCTAAATACATCCTCTCCAGGGAGCACACTCAAATCTGATATGCTTCTGCAACATTTTTAATTGGTTTGCTGAGTTTAAGATGCTGGGAAAAACTGTTTAGGCCACATTTTATTTTTAGCTTTAACCTAACCTTTAGAGGATAAAAAGCCATGTCTTTCATTTTCCTAAAATTATTTTGGAAATTAATTATGACTATATGGGTTCATGTGCCAATAACAGTCACAGTTTATTTATAATGACCACCTATTTTCAGTCCCTCTTTATCTTTGTGTTTTTAAGGCTAATATATATATATATATATATATATATATATATATATATATATATATATATATATATATATATATATATATATATATATATATATATATATACTGTTATTGGCACATATATATATATATATTGTCGCTGTCCAAAGAAAAACAAGTATCTCCAAATGAGCAACTTTACAGGAGAGGCCAAAACCCAATTTAATTCTAATGCAAGTCAATGGAACCAGACGTTTTCCAAGCGATCTTTTGGCCATTTCTGTTTGTCCATTTATCATAGAATTCACACACAGTGTAAACAGCAGCTCATGTGATCAAATGATACATAAAAGTGAAAATCGTCAAAAATGGAAATACATGTTTTCCATTGGACAGTGACGATATGTGTGTATATATATATATATATATATATGTAGAGAGAGAGAGAGAGAGAGAGAGAGAGAGAGAGAGAGAGAGAGAGAGAGAGAGAGAGAATAGAATCAGAATCAGAATCAGATTTCTGAGAAAAGTTGTCACAAAAATGTTACAAATAGTTTACATAGTAGAAGTCAATCATTTGTGATCACATTTGTGCAGAAGCAAGAGTTTCAAAAATATTCCAGAAATTCCACTCTGAAATCAGGCAATTACAGTATGAGATTAGGATTGTGTGACTGTGTGAATTAAAGTGGAATTAAAGATTATGTTTAAAAAGAGAGTCATAAAGAAAATTATGTACATATTATGAAACAATATTCCAAGGCCAATATAATGCCATAAATATAACATTAAAAAAATCTTTAAGTAAACAGGGAACAACACTTACTTACACAAGTTTACATATTGGATTTGATACAGGCACAGACTTAACATGTAAAGCGTTGTGACATATGTGCACTTCTTTTGTTTCAGCAGTTTCCCTTGCAGACAAAAAATTAGACAAATAAAGAAGGCAAAAAGATTTACAAAAAAAAGATGAATTACATTTTTATTATTTTCTAAATCATAACTTTAGTATAACTTCAAAAAGATAATAAAAAAATAAAATCAGAAATGAATATGTTACTGTCACATGCCAGTATTATGTCAAAGGAACTGTCCCTATTTTTTCTAGGTGAAAAAATTCTAAACTAAAAGTTTAAACTTTTAATTTTATCATTAGTTTTATCAGAGTTTTATCTGATTTTATCAGAGTTCTATCATTAGCACAACTGTTTTGTCTGAGACTAGGCTAAACCATGTTCAGGCATGAAGCTTTAAAGAGGCAGGAGACACTATTAGCAGGTATGAATGGGTAAACAATTTGAGTAAAGGCACATATTATGGCAGATACCTTCCCCTTTTTTCTAAAATGTGAGTAGCAGCATCTGTGCCAACATTAGAGACTGGAGTATTTCAGTGCTCTTTATTAAAATCACGAGCAAAAACAGACTATGGACGCTGGAGAAACGGCAGACAAAGAGCTCTTTCTCCTCGTCTATTACCTGTACAAGTCACCTCGAGTATCATCTTCATGCTGCAATAATGCTGACATCTTAAACAGGGCTATGTGTTTGACATGACCTCGAAATGTCAGGTTACATATTGTCCTTCTCTTTTTCTCCTCAGTTCTTCCTGAGCCCACATGCCTCTCAGTTTCCTGATCACCACACGTCGCTTTGCTTAAACCGATATAATGAACGGTGTTACATTTTAATGTGACCTTTTCAGCCTTTTCACATTCAGAGCAAAGCCAGGGGAGAGAAAACCATTTCAGCAAAGGAAACAAAAGTGAATAAAGTGTCAGAAGCTTCGAAGCGAGGCGTCTGGAAGCTTATTATTTCAGCTTAGCGACTCTGTGAACGCGGCCGTGTTTGGATTTCGAATTCTCATCATTTTTGCGACTCGAGGAAGTGTTTATGTAATGAGCAGTGACTGAGCCAGGCATCTTATACGCTTCTGGCACGTTTGAAACGCTAGCCTTGCTGTTAACCCTCTATAATGAGTTCATGGACAACGCTCAGGAGAAGAAAATGATCAGGGTTTTGTTTAGAATTACCTGATGCATTGTGCGATACAAAAGGAGGCTGTTATATGAGACGAATAGAAAAGCGTTTCAAATCCCTCCACTTCTCCCTCCAGTTCTCTTCACTGAATTAAATAACTGTATTTGAATCTGTACCTCATTTATTTATCATCACCATCAGAACAAAATGACCAAAAAGGATAACCTTACAGTAGTGCAAAGTGCAAAACCTCCTTCTGGGCCTTATCTATTCATCATGAAGTCATTTTGAACCATATCATTTCATTATGCAGTTTAACATAATACAGTCTCAGCAACCACTGTTTGATTTGCTTATTGTTAGGACTGGGTAATATCAGCCAATAGCTAGCACTGTATTGTCTTGCTAAACAAACAGCATTATCAATATTAACACCCCACCTCTCCAGCGTCCCTGCAAAGACAAATGGTCTGCTTTACCTTAGACCTACTTCCTAGGCTTCTTTAGTTTATATGGTTTCACTGATTTACTCTGCTGTGGCCTAATGGCTTATTAATGCTCTCCTTGTCTTAACCATATAACATTATTTATGCAATATCATTTACTAACCTTTTATGGTTTCTGTAAGCAATTCTGATTTCCAATTCCATCACTCTATTCTTCTCACTATCTCAAAACAAGTTAGTGCAGGTGTGTGACAGCCCTGCTGAAAAGCGTCTTCAAAACACAACAAACCACCAGCACGGTCATCTGTAGTGTTTCCAGCAAACCAGCATGGACCAGCACAAGACGGAATGTGGTGCCCTAGATTCTTTTGCCTTGTGGCTCAAAAACTAAAGTATACAAGAAAACTTTATACAGCTTTGCAGCAACAGGGCTCTAGGAACAGGATCACGTCAAAGGAAACTTTGACATGTATCATTTTTATACGGTCTATAACAAACACAGATCCAGGACCCGATTTTGTTTGGGATTGAATCGAGCAAAATCAGTACATTACCTATTCCTCCGAATGCCCTGGAGTGTCTTCTAACAGCTTAATGTACCTGCAAATGCTATATATACTGGACCACAACATACCATAGCAGCGCTGTGATGAGGTTTCCAGAGAATACGCTGCTTTTTGTCAGTCAGTCAAAGTCAGAAGAAATCCACAGAGTCCCTGATGAGCGAAGCAGGCGCACTGTGGCAGAGGGAGGTGTAGGTGTGGTACAGACTTTCCACCGGCTATTTCAGCTATGCAAGTGCGGGCTTCCTGCTCTAAAATATAACCTAACACCGTTTATCTAAAATATGATCCAAGGGCCTCCCTTCTGGCTGTAAAGAAAAACACATCTTGACAGTGATGGCCATAATTTTCAGAGCCTTGGAGCTGTAAAGCCATGGTGGGCAAATGTGGTGCAAAAAAATGTCCTTGAAAGCGGTGATTTGTGCTTAAATGGTTTGCCTGACAAAACTGTAAAATACACAAGGTGTTTCCTTAACTTAAATTAGAAGCAGCAAGTGGTGGACAGTAAGGAAGTAAATGTAATTGGTTTCTGTATTAAGAAAACCAATCTGTACTGAAGTGTTTCCATTCTGGGGGACTCTTTACTTTAACTCCACTGCATTATGGCCTCATCTGTCCTTCCTCTTGTTTTATCCGTGCATTAAACATACCATGTCCAAACCAACGCAGTGTAAAGCGAGCCCAGCAATCAGGGAACAGCGGTCACTTTGTTTTTAGCTTGTTTTGACAGAGCTTGGTTCTAGCTAATAGAAACTGTTCTCTTTCAGTGTTTTGTGCTTATGATGATTTAAGGCATCAATGTCAGACTAATTAATGACCTTCTATTAAAAGGATGGTGGGCTGAGAGACACTAGAGTCTTTTTACCTGAAATGAGGTGATTATAGGACATTACAGCCATAATAAATCATGCGAATTTAACTTTCCATATTTACGTACATTTGAAGGTACGTACTTCACAGTAGTACTTACAATAGTGCGTTTACTCAAGTGGAGGTCTAAAGGGAGGAACTTCTAGTTTTACTGGAGGAATATTTTATGTCGGCTATCTGCACTTTAACTCAAGTACCTGGTTTGTGCACTTCATCCACCACTGGGAGTAGCACAGTAGCATCTTGAAGCCTGAAATATGTACTGTTCTAGATAGCAGTATGAGGTTAAATAAGGTTGAGTTAATTAGCATGTAAGGTTTAATTAGTTATTAGCTACATTAGCCTTGTAGCAGGGCAAGTAAAGAAGAAAACTTCATATGGGATAAGGGAACAATTGTGTAATGTGGATTGTTGGCCAATGTATAGCTATAAAGTCCCAGTCAGGACTCTTTTTAACTGACTGATTTTCAGTGTCATGACAGCAGAGGTCTCTGGCTAATGACAGCACTACAAGATTACAGTGACTGAAACTTTGCAGTATGTATCATTACTGTCATTTACCCATAATTAACTCAGAACGGATCCCTCATCTTTCAGCAGGACCTAATTGGAGCTTTAAGGACGAGCTGGTAAATAATAAGTATGCTTGCTGTCTAGACTTCTCTCATAATGAAAACGTTCATGTCATGCTTAAAGCTCCTCATCCAAATTGAATTGAATTGCTGAAGTAGACATCACAGCTGGCCATGCACTATGCTTTTAAAAAGAAAGCAAGGCCAACATACCTAGTGTACTTTTTAAGCAGGTAAAATTCTGGACCTAAGCTACCACAGGCTTGGTGAAAATTTTCTGCACAAAACTCTTAAGAAGGATTAGCGATAAAATTCTTTTCTTGTCCAATATGACACACATGCACATGCATATATATATATATATAGTAAGTAAGTTTTTGTAGGGAATATGATCTCACTTCATTTTTAAAATCACCAACACGAGTATTATGTTTTGTTCTACTGTAGTGTTAGACACACAGGATCAATGCTTTTCTTTTAAAAAGCACAACTCCATAATTTCAGAATTCAAACAAAACAAAAAAGCAGAAAAAATAAACATGGAAACATGAGCATTAGCATATGGTGTTTTTTTATACTATAAGAGCTTATAAATTAATCCTGAGAAAAGCGCAATATATCACCTTGCTTTCAGCGTCACAATATATCTCTATGTGTTGACATATAACCCCCATATTATAATATATAGCATATAGCGAGAGCCTCATAATAGCCCTTTGGAACAGCCCTAGTTAATATATCGCCACTGTCCAATAAAAAACATGCATCTCCACTTTTGTTCATTATTACTTTTATGCATCATTTGAACAGATCCCCTGCTCTTTACACTGAGTGAGAATCTCATGATGAATGGATCAACAAAAATTCCTTAGTACTGTTTGGAAAGATGTCTGGTTCCATTGACTTACATTAAAGTTAAATTTAGTTTTTGGCCTCTGCTGTAAAGTTGCAATTTTGGAGATACTTGTTTTTCTTTGGACACGATGTATATGTGTATATATATATATATATATATATATATATATATATATATATATATATATATATATATATATATATATATATATATATATGTATATGATATATATTGTGTTTGTGTGTTACACCATGTTCCTGGAGTAACGTTGTTTAGTATTACTGTGTATTTGTACGTAGCTGAAATGCCAATAAAGCTTCACCTCGAACTAACCGTTTTAAAGAAGCAAGGTTTTTGCCCATCAGGGACAATATATCTAATGTTAGTATGCTGTTCTCTTAGATTAAGTTGCCTTTTCAGGGCTTTCAAATCTTGTGAGAAAGCTATTGTGTCCAGCAGGATTTTAATTTGCTGGACTTGAAGAGTATTTTTACTCAAAAATGTTTTTTACTGGAAACCCTGAAACCAAACTGTCCTGCCAGTAATGCGGATTCCTGACAGAGGCTTTAAATGCTTTCTCACTAAACGCTGCAGAGCCATGGGGCAGTTCCCTAGTGCCCTACTGAGTAAGTGGAAGAGGGAAGTGATTCAGAAAGAGGGAAAGAGAGAGAGAGAGACACCTGTGTTAGGCTGAAGGCAATGTAATCACTATCAAAGCTCTCACTCTCTACCGGCCAGACTCTCCACTGAGAATAATGCTCACTAGCAGGAGTGAGGCATTCTGTACAAACTCTTTTCAGCCACAGTCTCTATGTCTCTCTCTTTGTCTGTTCCCTCTCTTTCTCTCTCTCTTCTTTTCTGCTGATCAGGTTATGTGTTTACATCACGTGTCTGTATGTGACATAATGATTGCTGGTGCAATAATATTTCTTTCCTGAATCACTTTCATCAGACACACCTGTGATATTATATTAGTTACACTGTATGTAACTGCATGTAGAAAGACTCAAAGTGGGCATTTTCAGTAAGGGTTCCTCCTTTCTTTTGCCATGCAGTCACTTTCAGGTCCTGTTAATCCTACAGCACTTCTCTCTGGGGGCAGAGACTGGGTCTATTAGTCACAGTAAATGCCATCCACATCGGGCACACTGCTTGGTGTAACATTGCATGACTTTGTAAAAGTGCATGTTCATTCTCTCTCACAAAGGAGCTGCATGCACATTTCTAACCACCATTTACTTTGAGAAAAATGTATGTGTGCATGTGTGTGTGTGTGTGTGTGTGTGTGTGTGTGTGTGTGTGTGTTTGTTTTTGTACTTTTGTAAGACAAAAATCTCCACACTTTGTAGAAAACCACTGACAAAAACATGGCCATCACTTTGCAAACTGCTTTTTTCGAAAGCCATTGGGCTCTCTCACTTTAGGGGTCAAGCATTCACACCATTCCTTTGGTGTTCACAACACATGCACTTGTGCTTAGTTTTAAGCACATCTCTGTTGACCACTGCCTATGATGAATGCACCACTAAACCTTCAGACATGCATTTGTTTGTGTACTGAGTGTTTTCTGCACTACACTTCGACTGTTACCCTGTATAAAATACATATAGGTCATATAGATTTTGCCCCATAGCACCACCTACCTAGCCAAGAAAGCCTAGCGGTGACTACACTTCCTGTGTTGGATGAGGAGAGCAACTCCGCCCTGTCCAACATCCTCACTACAGTCTACAAACAAGCTGTGTTGCTATCTTTTATTGGAACCACATCATCTCCGACCACTGAACCCTACAGCGGATTGTAAGAACAGTTGAGAAGATCATTGGGGTGTCTTTACCCACAATCAACCCCTCCTACCACAAACGGTGCATCCGCAAGGCTGCCAGCATCGTGGCTGAGTCCTTCCACTTCTGTCATGAACTCTTTACCCTCCTGCCATCTGACGTAAGGTACCAGGCACATGCCATAAAGCACCACCACAACAGCTTCTTCCCCGAGACAGTCAGATTACTGAACACACTGATGCACCCCAACATACACCTGGACTAACCAATCTCGACCTTTCCAGCACCTACCATAGACTGTCAACACACCACTTCATTTCTTAACCCTGATTCTGTCTGTTATGAGTCTCAGCCTTACGGTGAGGTTTAGAGTTGACAAAGTTTGCTACCAGCTGCTAAATGTTAGTTACCCCGATCGAGTATAGAGTTTTTTGTTTATTTTTGTTGGGTATAATTATGTGGTGAATTTATTACATGTTCTGCATCGCTATACATTGTCGCGTGTCTACATTGTCGTACTGTGTATTGTGCATTATGTATTGCACTATGAGACCTGAACTATGATGTTTTGTCCCAACATATGCCAGTTATTTAGAGGAATGGCAATAAAAGATAGTCAGGCTATTGGGTTGCAATTCTCCCCAAGTCTCTTCTTCTAGCAACATGGCAATTAACCTTCATCCCATTCACCTTGCTTTTATCACTGAACTTTCTTGGCCTCCTAATTGGATGGCTCTTGCTGTTTGTCTCTGTCCTGTTAGAAGAGGCTGGCTCGTGTCTGGGTCAAGCAGGCGAGGCGTTCATACTGTCGGCCAGTGCCACAGTCCACAGCAATTAGCCCTCTGTCAGCTCGGCATGGAATGCTAATGCTTTTTGGTCCAAGGGCGAATGTTGTGTGTTGAAGTTAGCGTGGTGATTTACAACAGCGCTGACGGTTAGTTGCCCATGCGCGGGGAAGGGGAGACAGAATTAACCGAATAAAAAAAAAGGCCTGGCTGAGCACTAAAGTCAACTTGTCGCAGGGATGCATAGATCAGTGCTAGCAGCAGGAGCATGGCTTGATACAGAATTGAGCTGTATTGGAGAACCGAAGGCACAGCTCAGGTTTCTGTGAGAAAGAAAGGATGAAGTCCTGCTAAAATACCTCAACCATTTCTGAGTCATTTCTGTCAATCTGCAGTTGGAAGTTTCATTGCTTGAATAGAATGGAATCCTTTTAATGTCATCGTACTTGCATACAAAGAAATTTAGTGTGACACTCTCCACGAAAAAACAAAAATGATACACAATATAGATAGTTAAGATATTTACATATGGACAGTTACATATGGACAGTGGGAGAATGGGAATAAACTACCGCAACAGATGCAATATCAATATAAATAAATAAGTTATGAATATGTAAAATGGTGTCAGGAAAAAGACTCCGGATCGACGTTTGCAGAGTTTAAAAAACAAAGCAGATTTATTATAAAAACACAGGCTAAACAACAATGGCCAACCAGACCAAGAGAAAGAAGAAAGCGTAGTCAGGGACAGGCACAGGTCGGAGACAGGAGAAAGCAGTCCGCGAAGGCAACCAAGTTTAAAGGGAAAAAGCTTAAGAGAGGTAGATAAAGCCGAGCAGAGTTCAGAGACCAGACAAGACATAAACCGATAAAGGGGAATAGCAAAAGGGGTAGTCAAAAACCAGAAGAGAGTCAGAATCAGAATAACATTCAGGAAAGAAGAACGCTCAGAATTGCTACAATGTAGGCAAAGCTTCGCAAAGAGCATCTGGGAACCCGGACTATAAATACAAACAGATTTAGGTCAGCTGACTAAAACTCAGGTGATCGCGAACGAATGGGCACGTCCGCGTGCGAGCACATGGAGCTGACGTCATCAGGCAATGTCCTCTGGGAAGTGGAGTTCGGTAGAGCGGGAGGAGCAGGAAAGACCGGAAGCGTGACATCACCCCCTCCCAAGGAGTCCGAGAGGGAAGATGACCGAGGACGACCACGACGACGGCCCCCCCATCCCCCAGCAGCTCTGCGAGTGACACTCCCGGATCTGTCACGAATCGGAACTAGGGATTCCCCAGCTCCCTGAGGACCGGCCACCGGGTACCCGGTAAATGGTCTGGAACAGCCTTGTCGGTGACCTACAGCCGGGCTCCCTGACAACCGTCCTACACCAGATCGGTTGGAGAGCGATCTCCCTGGGCGGCCCCTAGGTCTGGGAGCCGGACGGAGCGGGTGGCGACGGTGGAAGTCCTCTATAAGAGCCGGGTCCAACACGTCTGCTGCTGACACCCAGCTACGCTCTTCCGGACCAAACCCATCCCAGTCCACCAGGTACTGGAGAACCCCCCCTCTCCTTCTGGAATCCAAAAGCCGACGAACAGCATACACCGGGGTCCCGTCTACTACTGTTGGATCAGGGGGCGTGTCCGCGGGTAGCGCCTCATTCAATGGGCCAGGGACAACAGGCTTCAACAAAGAAACATGGAACGTGGAGCACACTCGATAATGAGCCGGCAGCTCTAATTTGTATGTCACGTCGTTAACTTTCTCCACTATTTTAAAAGGACCAATATACTTAGCAGTTAACTTTCTGCTACCCTCTGTGAGCCTGAAATCCCTGGTAGACAACCACACTCGGTCTCCTGGGGCATAGGAGGGGGTTGTCCCTCGTCGTCGATCAGCATATCGTTTATGGCGACGTAAAGCCTCCTCAATACGCTGATGGGTCTGTCCCCATACCTCCTCACTCCTCCGCATCCAGTGTTCCACAGAGGGCACGTTTGATATAGTGACAGTCCAGGGCATCAGGGGCGGTTGATAACCTAAAATACATTGAAAGGGTGTCAATGCAGTGGTTGAGCTGGTGAGAGAGTTCTGCGCTATCTCAGCCCATGGCAAATACCTCGTCCAATCCGTTTGGTTATCATAGCAGTATATTCTTAAAAACTTACCTAACTCCTGATTCATGCGTTCACACTGACCATTACTCTGAGGATGATATCCGGAAGTGAGGCTAACTGTAATTCCCAGACGCTCCATAAAAGCCGACCATACCTGTGAGGTGAATTGAGAGCCCCGATCAGACACTATGTCTTCCGGGATACCAAACAGCCGAAAGACATAGTGGAACAGCGCCTCAGCAGTCTGAAACGCGGTGGGCAACGACGCGAAAGGTATAAAACGTACTCCGCGAGAAAAACGATCTACCACGGTTAAAATGACTGTGTGGCCCTGGGACTCAGGGAGATCCGTGACAAAGTCCACCGCTATATGGGACCAGGGGCGAGACGGGATCGGCAACGGCATTAATTTCCCCGCGGGTAACGTTCGTGGGGTTTTGCATTGGGAACAGGTATCGCAAGACGTGACGAACCGATGAATGTCCGAATTCATACTGTCCCACCAATACTTCCCGGCGAGAAGCTGGTGCGTCCGCGTCTCGCCTGGATGTCCCGATGTGAGAGACGTATGAACCCACGTAATGAGCCTATCTCGGAACGGAGCGGGCACAAACAGTCGGTCAGGGGGACAGGTCTCCGGAACAGGCTCAGCTGCGTTACATTGTTCTATTTCATTGTCAATCTCCCATCTAATTGGAGACAGAAGCATCCTAGATTCTAGGATAGGCTTATCTATCGTAGCGCAGTCCGCGTCTTCTTCGAACATGCGAGATAGAGCGTCAGCCTTGGTATTTCTCGTTCCCGGACGGTAGGTAATCTGAAAATCAAAACGAGAAAAAAATAATGACCAACGGGCTTGACGGGAATTAAGACGCTTAGCGCCTCGGAGATATTCTAAATTCTTATGGTCCGTAAGAACCAGAAAAGGGTACCTTGCACCCTCCAGCCAGTGGCGCCACTCTTCAAACGCTAGTTTTATGGCCAACAGTTCCTTATCTCCAATTCCGTAATTCCTTTCTGCGGGGGATAATTTATGCGAAAAATATGCAACTGGCCTCAATTTAGGGGGTTCACCACTGCGTTGCGATAGAACAGCGCCTACACCAACATTGGATGCATCTACTTCAACCACAAAAGGCTGGGAGGGGTCAGGATGACGGAGTAACGGAGCGGTGGTGAACCTTCTTTTCAGTTCCTGAAAAGCACTGTCTGCTTGAGGGTTCCAAGCCAAACGCCTGGCATTTCCCTTAAGAAGAGCAGTTAGCGGAGTAGACACTAAACTAAAATTCCTAATAAAGCGTCTGTAGAAATTCGCAAATCCAAGAAAGCGCTGGAGGTCTCGAATGGATTTGGGAACGGGCCAATTAACTACCGCCTCAACCTTACGATCATCCATAACCACGCCCTGTGAACTAATAATGTACCCCAAAAACGAGGTTGAACCTTGGTGAAACTCGCATTTCTCTCCCTTTATATACAAATGATTCGCTAGGAGGCGAGACAGGACCCTCCTGACATGCTGTCTATGAGTAGAGAGATCCGGCGAGTACACGAGTATGTCATCAATGTAGGCAATGACAAACGAGCCGAGCATGTCCCGGAGCACATCATTTATGAAAGCTTGAAAGACAGAGGGGGCGTTCCTCAACCCGAAAGGCATAACCCTATATTCGTAGTGCCCCCTAGTGGTGAGGAAGGCAGTCTTCCATTCATCCCCTTCACGAACTCTGATCAGATTGTACGCGCTACGCAAATCTAATTTGGTAAATACTGTTGCTCCGCGAAGTTGCTCCAGAGCAGTAGGAACTAACGGGAGAGGAAAAGCATACTGCCTAGTTATAGAATTAAGACCGCGATAGTCTATACAAGGTCTGAGACCGCCATCTTTTTTCTTAATAAAAAAAAACCCGGCGGCCGCGGGGGAGGTGGATGGGCGAATGTACCCCTGGGCCAAGGCTTCCCGTATGTATTCCTCCAAAGCATCATCCTCAGCCTGCGTAAGCGGGTAAATACGAGACTTCGGCGGAATTTGATCATTTATCAATTCAATGGCACAATCATATGCTCTGTGAGGGGGTAATTTAGTAGCTTTAGCCTTATCGAACACCTCTGCCAAGTCAGAATACTCGGGAGGAATACACACGGGAGTTTGATCAGGACTTTCAACAGAGGTGGAAGACACAGAAAGGCAGGGAAACAATATACAATGTTTCAAACAATGTTGTGACCAAGAAATGATCTCACGATTAGTCCAAGAAATGGAGGGATCATGAGTCTGTAGCCAAGACAGGCCAAGAATGACGGCGTATTCCGCCGTGTCTAAAACAAAAAAACACAGTTTCTCCGTGTGCAACGCGCTGGCATCCATAGTCACAGGCGCGGTGATGCGGGAAACAATACCTCTCCCTACGGGGTCCCCATCAACCGCAGACAGACGTAAGGGTCTCTTGATTTCGTGGACGGGTAGTCCTAGCTGCGTAGCCACCCGGGCGTGAATAAAATTACCCTCTGCGCCGGAGTCAATTAGGGCTGGGAACACACACGAAACAGTCTGATAATACAAAGTCACCGGAATCATGAAGGATTTAGTAACCATCCCCGGCGCGGGGCTACTCACCACTGCTGGCGGTGAAGTAGTGGGACCGTCGTGTCTGGGGGACGGCATGAGCGCTTTTTGCGGTCGAATGCTGCAGTTCCTTATCAAGTGTCCCGAACCCCCACAGTACAGACACAAACCTCCTAGCAGACGACGCGCTCTTTCACGTGCTCTTCCACCCGCTGTGAAACGCGATGAGTCAACCTGCATAGGCTCCTCCGCGGTGAGTCCGGGCGGCGATCGAGGATCCGGAGGAGGTCTGGTCTCCGGAGCGGCAGGGAGTGGAAGGGGAACTGCGCGGGCAGCAGTGGGACGACGAGACGTAGGTGCAGACCCTTGCCGGAGTTGATCCAGACGAATGGTCAACGCAATAAGCTCCTCCAGAGACAGGCCGTCAACCCGGTACGCCAGTTCCTTCCGTATGTCCAGATTTAATCCATTGCGGTAGGCGGTTCGAAGTGCTGTTTCGTTCCAACCACTGCCTGCCGCTATAGTGCGGAACGCTAAGGCGTACTGAGCCACTGACCGGGATCCTTGCTGGAGCTGGAAAAGTTGATCACCAGTCTCTCTACCCTCGTCTGGGTGATCAAACACCGCTCGGAAATCCCGAATAAAATCCGTATAGGTTCCCCTCTCATACGTCGACCAAACTGCGTTAGCCCAGTCAAGGGCCTCTCCCTTGAGTAGGGAGACAACGAAAGCAATACGGGAACTATCTGAGCGGGGAGGAGAGTGAGCGAAGTAAATAGAACATTGTAACAGAAAACCGCTACACAATTTAGGGGTACCGTCAAATTTTTCCGGTTGGCTGACCGGGAAAGAACCAGGTGCTGGGGAAGGAGGAGAAGCAGCAGCAGGTTCCCCCTCGGTGCGAACCGGTACCCGTAATTGGGCCAACTGTGCGGAAATATCCTGCAGACTATTTACTATTTGCGTTAACTGAGCCTGTTGTTCGGATTGTTGCTTAGCCAAGGCTTCCACAGTCTGGTGATGCTGACCTAACAACAGGCCTTGGTTACCCACGGCCTCTTGGAGTTTTTTAAACTCTGCCATCGTAGATAGGGCGAAGCTTTTTGTCAGGAAAAAGACTCCGGATCGACGTTTGCAGAGTTTAAAAAACAAAGCAGATTTATTATAAAAACACAGGCTAAACAACAATGGCCAACCAGACCAAGAGAAAGAAGAAAGCGTAGTCAGGGACAGGCACAGGTCGGAGACAGGAGAAAGCAGTCCGCGAAGGCAACCAAGTTTAAAGGGAAAAAGCTTAAGAGAGGTAGATAAAGCCGAGCAGAGTTCAGAGACCAGACAAGACATAAACCGATAAAGGGGAATAGCAAAAGGGGTAGTCAAAAACCAGAAGAGAGTCAGAATCAGAATAACATTCAGGAAAGAAGAACGCTCAGAATTGCTACAATGTAGGCAAAGCTTCGCAAAGAGCATCTGGGAACCCGGACTATAAATACAAACAGATTTAGGTCAGCTGACTAAAACTCAGGTGATCGCGAACGAATGGGCACGTCCGCGTGCGAGCACATGGAGCTGACGTCATCAGGCAATGTCCTCTGGGAAGTGGAGTTCGGTAGAGCGGGAGGAGCAGGAAAGACCGGAAGCGTGACAAATGGCTGTCCATGGGTGTGCAAAATACGCAGCATGCATAGGTTGACAGTCTATGGAGGTAGAATTACA
>JAMWET010005218.1:215000-492500 GCA_024036415.1 Prochilodus magdalenae | reverse complement strand
GCTGGACGTCTGCCTACATTACTATGGATTACCGGAGGAAGTAAACCACAAAAACATGTTTAAACAGGGTTAAAAAATGAGTTATTAGTAATTTGATCATTGGACTTGAATGCATTTGACAGCACAGCAAACACATTCAAAACTCCATATGAACTTTCATATAATAAATCTTCTCACATACATACCAGACAATGTTTGTGGATTCTTCTGTATGGTCTTTTGAAAAGCATGCTTTACATTTTATGTGAACCTCTAAGACAGTAGGCTGCATTATCAGTGTAGGTCAGAGTAACACAAATACACACACACCCCCACGCATTCACACACAGATCTGTTTTAAGGCTTCGTGTGGGAGATGAATAATCCACTGCCCCCTCTTTCTTAAAAGCCAGACTCAGAGGAGCAGGCAGTCAAAGAAAGTGCCTCGGCGCACATCCTCATCCTGAAAGAGCAGATGGAGTGTCTAAATCAAGCAGCTGTGCTATAAATACGTCGGAAAAACACACGAAAGCAAGAAAACGCACAACACCACAGGATCACTGCCCCACTGCTGTGGCTGGGTTAAAGGGATGTTTTCACATACTTAGAGTTTCTGCTTTTAGATGGAGCGTAAAAAGACACTCACGGCCTATTTCAGCTCCTACCACAGCAATGCACGCTGGAGCTCCTACACTCTGTGGGCATCCTATTCTAAAATTCTTGAATACATATATTTTGTCATTGGTTGCCTCGATACAATTTGATAACGTTGAAAAGCGGAAAAGAAAAGAACAGGAAATGTATCGCAGCATGTTACACAAACGGCATCGGCCTCGCGCCATCCTATCTGCGCTGGATTTATGTTGCCCTGACAGGCGGGTGATTGAAAGTGGAATTGGGGTGGTCCTGAACATTGCTCAGCGTCTCTTATCAAAGGCTGAGATCTGTGGATGAAGGGCCTCATTTTTCATGGTGTAAAAAGCCTCCCCTCCCTCGGTTTTGGTCACTACAAGGCTGGGGCGAGCAGCCGTGAGGATCAATTAAGCCATCAAAGAGGGAACAGTAATAAGAGATGTAATGAAGGGTTCAGATCTCAAGGGGAAATGTGCTCTATTCATCACCGTGCTAGCGTGCCAACATTTATCACCAGAACATTAAAGAGAGGCGATCGCTCGTGCATGCCGAGTACTGACCCCATGCTACCAAAGATGGGACCCACACAGGGACCAAGCACACACAAGCACACATTTGGTCATGTTAATATTCATCATAATAACTGAGACAGTATAGGTAGATATATTTTTGGAGACAATAACATGTTATTCAATTAGAAATAGGCTCACCGGACTCACTGTGTGTACCTAATAGTGTGTAACACCTCCACAACAACGAATAATAGCTGTGATTCAATTTGGCATGAACTGGACAAGTTTCTGGATGTAGGCCACATCAAAGCCACTCTTGCATCAAAGAATTGTGCAGTGGGGCCAGATTTGGTGGATGCCTCTCCAACACAATTCTGAGAAGAATTTCCTGTAGACTGGGATTTCTGCCACTTAACGCTTCCATACACCTGTAAATTGAGCTACTTCCTTCACACTATGGCACACAATGCAATCCCTTCTGTTTTTCCAGTTTTCTCCGGAACAATGAATAACGGGTTAATGGAATGGCTGTTTTGAATGGAAAAGATACTTTTGGATATTACTTTTCTATACAGCTGTCTCAGTCATGGTGGAATGCTGTATAGCACTGTCCGTGTCTGAACTTGTCTAAATTGTCCTCCAAATAAGTTAGTCTGAGTTGATTTTGAGAGTACTAGCGTCATATTATTATCATTTTATGCATGCAAAATTGCTACAAGTTTATTGTCCTGGTGAATGCCTTAGTAGGCTGCAGTACGTAGGCACAGTCCAAGCTATATTGCTTTGTTAATCAAGGCTTTTTGCGTTTTTCTCAAGACGGTGTGCTTTGGAATTGTTTTGCTCTGAGATCTATTTTGTACAGCCCTTTCCTTAAGAATGTTTACTGATTACATTATTTTCAGTCACAGTTTTTTTTGGGGGGGGGGGGCATGCAAGACAGTTCCAGACGTTTGAACAATTGTGAACACACAGGACAAAGCATTAACTTTGATTAACTGTTTTTAGTATAGATGTTGGTAGCATTTGGCCGTTCAGAGCATCCTCCTTTTTGAGCTTGCCTTTTATTTGCTGTCTTGGCATGGCTATAAAACCTTATTTACTGTGTTACACCAATTATATAAATGCAGCATAGGAATTGAAAACAAAAGCCAAAAAGTGGATGTGAAGATTAGAGTGCATTGTGAAGATGAGTGTGTAGAGCTGTGCCAGTGTGTGAAGAAGGACTTTGTAAGTCTGGAGCTGGGCCCACTTGGCAGTATAGCATCCCTTCTTCTTGTACTCGGAAAGAGGCAGGGGAGCCGGAGGTGGAAAACAAGAACAGCAATGGAGGAGGAGAGAGAGGGACGAGGGAGTCAGGGAAGAAAGCGAGAGAGAGGAAAGAGAGAGAACTCCCCTGGTATCTCGTGCGGCGCTGGGGCCCTGGCCGCACCATATGGTGATGATGTGGAAGCCAGCGCCTGTGGGGGTGTCAGCCGTATGGTGTCAGGAAGCTCTCGCGGAGCCAGCGCGGTGTTTAACAGAAAACAGCAATAGCCACTGAGGAATAGGGATGGCAGGGCAGAGTGATTCAGCTGCTGGAATGTTATCATTGATTATAAGCTGTTAGAATTATATTCTATATGATCTGGGTTCATAATGTGGACAAAATGAAATGTTCAATGTACAAACAAAGCTTGCTATGTTGATCTTATTGTCTGTGTCCCACTGCTGGGTAAAAGGTAGTTTAAGTAGCTGTTGTGTAATGGTTATCATGATTATCACGTTTGATTTACATGTGAAAGGTCCTCCAGCCTTTAACTGCTGTTGCAAAGGCATGGATTTCCAAGCAGAGAATGAATAGGCCTTTCTGAAAATGATCAGACTGAGTCTGATGGTGCTAAAATGTGAGACTTCCTGATGCACTGCATGTTTTCTAAAAAATCAAATCATAAAAAGATCAAACCATACTGAAGCTGGATTTCCACTCGTACTGAGGAGGGCGAAAAATGCAAATAAGCAACTCTTGTCTTATCTTTGAGAAAGACGAGTGGAGTGGGTGTCAGAATTGACCTTCTGAAAGCAAATTACAGCCATCATAACATTTCATTTGGCCAGCGGGGTCCGGAAAGTGGTGGCCTTAGTGTGGCGCAGTGGGAGTCTGGCATTTGGCCAGGTCAGTCCTGAAGAAATGTCTTGACAAAAGACACCGATAGCATCTTCTTTCTCTTTGAGCGGCCCACACAAGCGACTTATTGAGTCGTGCCTGAGCCAGCAACTCTGAGGTGACATCGCTGGACTCACACGGGTATAACAGGCTTTCAAACTGTTCCCTTGTTAGATAACATACACATGCTTCAGTTGTGAAAGGGTTGCTGATGGAGTGAGGGGATGGGATAAAAGAGCATGGGTTGACTTTTCTTGAGCCAATATAGAACCCATTGGTGTAAATTATGAATAGAACTGAGGAGCCACAGGGAGGCTTGTGTAGGGGGTCTTTGGTCTTTGAGAGCGAGCCTCAGGACTTTACTGTTTATAAAATAAGGTCATTAACCAGGTTGCCCTAAAATATTCAATCAACCATATGTTACCTAATGATACAGAAGTGATGGATTTTGAGACGGTACTGTTAGAATTAGAACCGATTTGGCATTTGTGGCTACACACAGAGGAATTTCTCTTCTGCATTTAACCTGTCCGCACACACACTAGTGAACACACATACTATGATAAGCACGCTTGCCCTATCCACTCGGTAACAGTTAGGAGTTTAGTGCCCCGCTCAAAAGCCCTTAAGGGTGGTGTCCTGTCGGCACAGGGAATCGGACACTATCCGGTCGTAAGGCTGGTTCCCCAACTTCCAGCCCACATCTGCTCCCATTAAAGTTTAATGGTTTAAAAATGTAACTTTATTTTAATTTTAAAATTCAGTTTAATTGATTTTATCTTTTTTAATGAGTGTTCTAACTAACTAAAATCTGCCACCAGAGCAGTAGGGACACATGTATATCCACGTTGTCCAAAGTTTAAGGCACATGAAAGAAGAATAATGCCACCTCTTTTGTTGGATATGTCTCAGTAGCTTCTGCAGCAGCAGCCAATCAGAACGCATACATTAGCCTTAAAGCCGCAGCAACAAAAGCAGCGTGTTTTATTCCAAGGGATAGTAAGACGCTGAAAAGTGGTAATGTAGAAATGAATGATGACAGTACAATAAAAGCATATCAGCATTATAAGATGACCTCAAGTTCAAATGTAAAATACAAGGAAAAGTACAAACGTTAACATTTACATTAACCTGATGTTTCATCTGGCCAGCAGGTTTAATTAACCCGAACTGTAACAGCACAATCTCCAGATTTTTATTTCAGCAAGGGTTGAAGGTGCATCAAGCTGACTTTCTTTGAGCTACAATAGAATCTTCCCCTGTATATGATGAATAGTGCTGAGGGACCCCAGGGGCCCTTGTGTAGTAGGTGACCTTTGAGTAGAACCTGCAGGGCTTCAGTGCCATCTGTGCCCACTGGGCATCACTAATCCCTCCGCCACCATCCTCAACAGTAATTGGTACCCACACATTGGCACAGTGCCCACTCTTTTTTCTTTTTTACCCTCTTTCTCTCTCTTTCAGCGTCGCATGCTTCCTCCTTCACTGCCTTCACTTTGGCTATGAGCATGAATTCAGTGATGAAGGCTCCCCTCTGTGTCTGCTGTGGAAGAATCAGCCGTTGCTTGTCTTCTGGGTGCTATACTGCTCCGTGTTTGTTATGAGCTAATAAGTATGGGCCAAATATTCCTTTAACCCTCCGCAGTTGAAGAAGAGAAATTGTGCAGAAATGAGATTTTAACACTGATGAGACGTTACTGTTGTGCGTGAGGTCTTGTTTTGCAGAACATAAAACATTGTTTACATCTGTGCTTTGCTTTAGCTCTTGTTTGAAATACAGGCACATGGATAAAACCAGAGGAGCGGGGTTATAGGGGAATTCCAACAATTTCTGTGCAATCCCATCCAAAGCCAGCATTGAGAAATCAGTCTTTAGTAGATAAACTTCTAAGCAGATTTCTTTACAGTGGTGGTGCACAGGAACCAGAGATCACAGTGTCTACAACACAACCATAGTCCTTGTATTTCTTTACTAGACTTGTATATGTAATGTTGATAATCATGAATAAAAAGGTTTCACTAGAGACTCCTATACCCTACATGTTTTCTCAAAAATATCAAAAACCAATGCATTGGGCAGCACACCCATGTACTTGAGTTAAAGTAGAGATACCCAAGGTAAAATGCTCCTCCAGTAAAATTCACTTTACACATTATTACGACAAGATATGTCTGAGGAAAGCAGTCAACATATCCTCAGACCTCACACACCCCTGCCATCCGCACAGAGGTACCGGAACATCCGAGCCAGGTTCAGGAACAGCTTTTAGAATTTTAAGGTAAACCCTAGAGCTGTCAAACTGGTCACACAGGCACCTAGCAGAACATGACTACAACACAAGACTGCTACTGATTTCTATCTTGGATCACTCCAGCACACACTGTGCTCCACTATCCACAAGACTGTTTGCACTGCACTGTAACTTTAACCTGTATACTTACATCTCAACTCTGTTTATTTACCTATATTTAATTATCTATACTGAACAACACTGAACATTAAGCTGCTTCTATTACCTGCACTGTACACTTTATATATCTATACTGTTTACAACCATCCTGTCAACAAAGAATAGAATTCATAGTGTATTTCTTCTCATAACTATAAAATAAACTATGGAATTACAAGCATAAGAAGAAATCAAAAGAAGCACAGTGAAGTATTTAAATATCATTTTTCATGTAAGGTGTAGCAAAACAACTCTAGACTTCTAATGCATCCTCCACTCTCTTTTCCCCAGACTCAACCCTTGAAATGTTTGAAGTGGGCCAACGCCTCGGCCCTGATGTGCCAGCGTGCCCACAGAGCGCCGTCTGAATTTGTCTTGTTTGTTTACATATTCCTCATGCTTTTCTGTTGTGTGTCATGTCTGGCATCATAAGGGAGATGGTGCCTGCTTTCGAAAGAGAGAGGCTCGCTCCCCGCTGAGCCCAATCCTATTTTAGCTTTGGCGAAACAACAGAGGCAAAACGAGACTCTGAAAAAGAACACAGGAATCCACAAGAAGAGGTAGCTGAAATAGATGATGATAGATTCACCGGCTATTGACACCTCCTCACACAGCCTATATACACGGCACTTGACCTTCGAGGCCAGTTATGGTCCTCTTCCTCTGAAGGCTTTAATTTGCTCTTCTCTTTAAGAGCTCTTCAATAAGGGTCTCATTTTACTGTTGTCTCAGAATGGGTTCTGTGTGGAGCCGAACGCGATTTTAGACACTTGACTTTGGTGTCTTTTGAGTTTATCCCAGGAGATTAGATCTTATCCGCTTCTTTCATTCTACCATTCCTCCGTTCGGAAGCTCACATCCGTCTCCCTTTTACACCTTCCTTTTTACTCCTCTTCATCGAGTTTGCCACCGCGTCTGTAGAAACCTTTCCTTGCCCTCCACAGCCACGGTTCTGCCCGCGAGGAGTGCCGCTAAAAGATCAAAGAGTCTTTTCTTCTCCTGATGGAGGATAATAAAGAAGGAAGCTTCAGGATTGAACCGTAATATCTCAGGCTTGCTGGTCAGTAGTTCTTCTTCTGAGCTGTCTTTTCTTCTCTGCAGCACAGCGAGCTTTTAAATAATCCTCACTTAAAATCAATATTGGTTTAGCCACTCTTGGCACAAGAAGACAGGGGGTGCATGGAAGCGAATTGGCCCAATAATCGCATTTGATCTGAAACACATCTCATTGTCATTGTCAGCACGTCAGGAACCGAAGCTCTCTTTCATGTGTCTTCACTTTTAACTAAACTACACAGCGAACAGCATCGCAGAGTTACCATGTATTAGCATTTTAAGCAAGACTATGCTTTAGTCTTCAATCAAACTACAAAGCATATGGGTTGGGTTAAGGTTTTCTGGGCAGCATGGGAATACTCAACAGCATTTTCCATGTATGTAATCTAGTGGTGAACAGTGACTCTCAGGGCTAGCTTTGGTTTGGGACATAAAAGTCAAAGCTTCCATGATATGGAAAAAAAAAAAGTAATATTTTTCTTTCTGCTACATACAGATACACAGACGATTCACATTATTATGACCACTTCCTACTTTCAACCTGCACCAACCTGGCTAGTCTACTGCGTACGTGCAGTCAGTGAAATATTTAGGACTTCCAAACCACTGACCCCACCCAACAGAAAACAAACCGCGATTGGCTGATTCCACTGTTAGTTCTAAATGAAGTGTAAGGCCTTCTGTCTAGTTCTGATGTCCCCAGCAATGGGACAGCTAGCTTGTCTGTACATGCCTAGATACTATGGCTATGTATTGGTAAGAACCTGGCAATATGGCACATAATACAGGGGTTACGGTTCAATATAGTATATATTGCAATACTGTAAGCAACTCCAAATATTGCAGTCTATGAAATCTATTAAAACCACACCTCTCTATGCATGGGTTTGGTAAGGCTAATGTTAATGGTGTACTGAGCGGCTGAAGAATACACCACTGCTATGTACTAATCAGGGGTTTAAATACAACACAGTATGAACCTCTGTCTGCCACACATCTTTTCATGTATGCTATTCATTAAATCTAATTTATACTCCTGCATTTTGGGGAATCAGTACACCATCACAAAACATAATATTGCAATAATCAAATGTATTTTTTACTCCACTTCTAGACACCAACATTTTTCAGTTTTTATTTCCAACCAAAACGTGAATAGATTTACATGTTTCTATATTTTCCCAAACCACATTTTTTTCTCATCCTGTGCCTCTGTGTCCACCCTTTGACTGAAACACTCTGTTAGAGCTCTGGTGTCTTTAAGCCCTCTACACAAAGCCCAAGCAAGTCCAGTGTGCCTATATAGGTCCGCTTATGTCCTGATAGGTCAATCTCCAGTTCTGCTCCCACTGTATCACTTTAATCATGAGTCAGATCCTGAAATGTAGGTAGAACAAGTTGCTAGACCCAATCCACCTTCTCCAGACTGGAACAGACTGGTAAGTTTTTACTTTTTTAGCTCTGTGAGTTGTGTGAGGGTGTGCCAAACTTTCTGGTAGATGGGCAAAAATTATTGTGTTACAAGATGATGTCATCTTGTCACAGAAAAAAAGGCTGGAATTCTAACAAAGCATTTCAGACAGTTTAGCGAAGTTTTTAAGCAAAGTTTTTTTTGTAGGGCTTTGTAAGGGCTTTGTAACTTGCACACACATGAAGCTACATAACCCGCTATCTCTAAATGCAGAGTGTTTTCCCAGCAGTCATTTGGCCTTTCTGATGCTTCCTCTCTGGTCAAGTGCAATGCAAGCACTGAGGTTGTCTCTTCTCCAAGTGTGTTAGCAACTATGTTATGAGACGCACATGTGGAAAGCATTGTTTTTCCTTAAGCTTTCATGAATCAGGCTGCAGTGTGTAAGCGTTTTTGATGCATGGGCCGACGCTAGGAAAGCTGCCTGCTCTTATGGTGTAACTTATGAACCATTAGAGAGCTCAGTGGGGAGTTTTCAACAAGGTGTCCCCTCATCTTCAGCTGTTCATTAATCTCCACATCGATTTTAGATGTACTTGGAGGTTTCTGTAGCAGAAGCAGAAGAGGAATAGATGAACGTAAATAGAACTGCAGTTCTCACTTATAATTTTTATGGCCTACAAGACACAGCGCTTTATAAGATAGTGTATATGACTTGTCAGCAGGTGATAGATCATTGCTCGGTAGTGGAAAAAGTGGGGAAAATGCAGAATTGGTTCCCTTAGCTGTGTGAGGGTTGAGCGGTTTTGTTTTTCCACGAACTGCGTTTAACCCTTTTATTTTGTGTGGATTGTAAAACCAAGCAACCACAGAAACGTCCACAGACTACATGTTTCACAGTCATTATCTATACAGGATTTTTGCTGTGCCATGTAAAGTCAGTCCCTGTGACTGGCTGACTATTATTTATAAACTCTTTTATTTTTTCATTTTGAAAGTCACATGATCTGCGAATATGTTAGAGATTTGGTTGTAAATAAAGGCCTTCTCATCTGCTTATGAATCCAGCAAATGGCCTGCTGCTCTGTAAAAATTATTTGGTGTTGTAAATTAAGGTTGGTAATCTGGTTGCGATAAAATAATGAATTCATTAGACTCCAGTGATAAGTTAACCCAAGCGTATCTAACAACTCAGTTTAGTATGATAATAAAAAAAATGCCACAGAAATGCTGACTGGTATAAAAGCTGTAAAATTTTATGTGCTAATATATCGGATGACTGTCTAACAGTAGTCATTTGATTTTATTGCATTTTCATTTAGCTGTTTTGGTTCAGATCTGTGATCAGTATTACCTAAATTCAATAGGAAATTGTAATTTAAAAAAAATCACGTTTTAGCCACATGTTTAAGATCAAAGAAATGTGTGTTTTCATAAATGGACATTTCTCTATAATTCCATCATTGCAATGCGCTTTATGTTAGAATGTACTTTGATGTAGAATGAGTCATGTGGAAAAACATACTCAAATGAACACACTTAACTCAAATTTCTTCACATAAGTGATGAGAGGAAACAAGTGTATTAAATGGATATAAATATTAAAGACATTAAAGAGGAATATATTAAAATGCCTCTATAATTCAGTAATTGAAATGTGCTCAAAGTCCTTATGTCAGGTTTAAATGTAGTTTTAATGTAAAGGGCATGTGGAGAAACTTGGATTAACTCACTTTACCTCATATGTCTTTACAAAGGTGACAATGATGGGAAACATGTGTACCTATGTGTACATTGCAAGCAAAAAAAAAATTAGGGTACCATTCGCCTTACCTGCATGTACCTCTCCTCCATGTGAATGGGTTTTTAAATCCGCTTTAGGCCAAAGCCTAAGCTAGTCAAACAACAACATCTCATGCATCAGACAGTATATTCATCAACATTTGAGGTAATAACTTTAGAAATATTAAACACATCAGGTGGTCAACTAATCCAGTGTGTAAGAAAGACTATACATGTTATTCTATACATCAGCTGCAGTGCTGAAATGCCAGAGCCTTTAGATGGTCAGTCACTCGAAGGAAAAGTTGATACACCACCATTAAGCTGACCAAAGGCAAGTCTGACATCAGTGCTGATTATTTCAGGTGAAAATCATTTATGTGTGAACAGAGAATGCCATATACTGGTATGATTTATACTCGTGGGGGACTACAGGCAGGAGCAGGCTAAAACGTCTACTTTGTGGGCGGGGCAGGACAAATTCCAGCGGAAAATTCTAATCCATCCCGTCCAGGCTGCTACTTCAGGTGTCTGGTTCCACTACTTTGAATTCTACTACGTTCCTCTAGAACGATGCGTTTCAAAACAAATGACTTTAATTACAGCTTATCAATTTACTTATGCATAAATGTTCCTAATGATCCCTTTAAATGGGATAACAGCAAACAGCCCCATAGCGACAAAAACGAGCCCAAATTCTTTTTATGCAGTGTGTTCAGTGCAGTGTTTATAGCTGTGGTAAAATAAGTGGAACCCTGAATGTTCCGTCTCAAATCATTAGCACATTGATGGGGCTGCTTAGGACACCCTGACATTGAGCTTGTGGGCTGGGTGGGGGATGTGTGTGAGATGTGTGGGGGATGTGTGAGTGGGTGCATAGTGGCACCTCACATTGTTCTCACTCGTGTGAAAGCAGACAATCTTGGGCTTTCCCAGTGTGTGCGTGTGTGTGTGTGCGTTTGTGTGTTGGGGGAGTATATTCCCACAGATGTGTGTATGTGCTAATGAATGCATTGAATATTGATGAGTGGTCTGGAACAGAGGGGGGCTGGAGTTAACACATATTCAGACTTACACATACACACAGTGAACATCTACAGGAGTTTTCTCCTTGGAATCTATTACCTTTATAAGCACTGCAATCTAGACGGTGAACAGAAATGAAATTTTGCATTTAGGAACCTGCAGTGATTTAGCATAGGCATGTAGAAAGCCCCCTAAAAGATCTTCAATATTGTCAAGTGGCACATATTACTGAGTTAAATAGGAAGCCAATGAAGTGATCTACGAGTCGATAGTTCAGATATTATGCTGTATATGGACCTTTTAATTTAATCTATTTTCTCTCTGGCAGAGACTGTGTGCACAAGTGCTTTCATGGTGCGAATGACACAGACCACTGCACTAATCAGCTTAGAAACGAAAGACCTGCCCACCATACATAAGCTCAAAACAACCAATAGGTCCAGACAGCTGTTCTTTGCAAGTCTCACTGATGTATTTTAGGTTTCATTGAAATCTGTTTTCTGTTTTTGGCAGATACGTTTTACCTGCAGCGTTTCAAGGGGCTAAATCCTTCATTGTTTAGCCCTCCGAGTACAGTTCATTCAGTCATCCGTCATTTTTGCATTACCATTTTTACAGCCTCTCTTTAATAGAGCTTTAACCAGGCCTGGAATGAACCTGATCACAGCCCCTAAACTTTCTGTCCCAGCTCAACCCGGCTCGAAACACTTCATCAAGTCTTGAGTGAAAGCCCAACCTTTGTAAGACTGACAAACGTTTTGTCTGAAACTGGCCCAATTGAAACCACATAATCAAGTGTTGAGCCCCAGCCTGACCCAGGAGCAGCTACAGCAGCTAAATCCCCAAAACCAAACCTGACAAAATTTTGTCTGAACCCAAAACTGACTACAACCAGTCAAAACAGTGAACAGGTCCAGACACGGTGTCCTGTGACTATCCATCCCATGTAGCTTGAATATGCTCACACAGTGCAGATTTTGCATTAGGGGTGGAGATGGAGTGACACCCAGCCTTTGGGACATGTGACCCATGACAAACCGTTAATCTTGGTGCTGACCACGGTGACTCCAGACACAGATTCATTTGGTCGTCTCCACCACAACACGTCTCCAGTCACCCCATGACAGTCTGGCACAAATCCATTGAAGCTGGGGCGAGGTTGATGTGGTGTTAGGGGCAGTTGTCATAACGATCTGCATGTAAAAGCTGAGTAGGAAAAAATAAGCAGATGTGTGGCGTCATAAAAACTGTAAATTCCAAACAGGCCATGTTTGCAGCTCGTTTTCCTTATAGGGACTGCGAAGCTGATGGTTTAAACATAAGCAGTGCTACAGTACTACACCAACACCTACAGCAAACTCACTTTAAAAATAAGGAGAAAAGTTCATAGACCCTTTAACTCACAACAGCTCATATGCCTTGATGTGACTCAGTCAGACTAAAACATGCCCTCAGTGTCTTTTAAGTGCTAGAATTGTGCTGCCTGCTTAGAACCTCAGTACATCTTGTGTATGTCACTGTTTGATATTAACCTCAGCTGTGGCTTTGGGCTGCTGTGGTTAAAATGCTGAATCTGGAAATGTTGTATGGATGAATCCATGAGCACTACCTGACGAGTGAGTCTGTTACCCAAAACATGAATACATAATGAATTATGGCAGCATCAAAAAGAGCTAATGCTTTAACTGTTGCCGCCTGCAGTAATATGAGGCAAAATCAATGAACTCACAGATTGTACTAAATCATAGAGCTTCATAGAGCTTTTAAAGTGGGAGATGCTTAATGTTACTGAAAAGCTGGGCTGCTGTTGAGCTTTCAGTTTACGCCAGTCAGCCTAGTACAGCCGTATAGAACCTGCAAGCATTTAGTGTGATCCACAGAGCCCTGTAAATTCACTGGCTTGGGCTCCAGCATACTTCTAGGTGTGTTTATACCTTCATTCTCATGATTTGGGCTAGCCGAATTGCATCCAGATGCTTCATGAGCGTTTTTTTCTGCACAGTGTAATGAATTACGGTATTGTTCCAGATGTGGTATTGGGAAACACAAACTGCTCCATCCTGTTTTATAAGGTTTCTCAAACCCTAGAAGGGCCTGCATGCTGTGAGCTCAGTCAGTGTGAAGACAGATATACTGCCATGGAGAACTCAGCTGGAAATGTTTATGATTCTGTAGCATGATGTGATTGCGTTAGAATCACTTTATTTAGCCACATATTTTACAAGTTACAAGGATTTTTTCTTGATGAGTGCACACATGTATGACACACAACGTACTGAACAGACCAGGCAAACACGCAGACTGTTAACACATATATAAAATAACTATAAAAACTATAAACTATAAAAAAAAGAATAGAGAAATAGAATTATGAAGAGACAATATGAGAGAGGCTTAAAAAGGTGAGTATGAATATGTGGGCATACATAGATTAGAATGTCTATGCTAAAATTCTGGTCACATAACGTAACGTAACGTAACGTAACGTAACGTAACGTAACGTAACGTAATGCAATGTAATGTAACGTAATGTAATGTAATGTAATGTAATGTAATGTAATGTAACATAACGTAACGCAATGTAACGTAACGTAACGTAACGTAACGTAATTTAAAACTTAGATGATGATAGGCTTACATGATGTTGGAAAGCATGCATCCTGTGTCTGGCATAAAATTCATAATTCAGTGAACCCGCATGACATGGACAGAGTAGTCCTACACGTCTACAAAAGAAAGCATAAACCAGGAGAAGTGCAAACACATGAGACTTCACCTTATTCAACCGTTTCTCACAGTGGACCAAAATGCAATACCATCTGTATTGGCGTTTCCTCAGTTTTTTCCCATAACGTTGATGCAATATACTGTGTGAAAATACAAAACCAGGGAAGACAATGGGAGGGAGTAGATCTCTGACAACTTGGGCTTTTATAGGACAGATACAAACCTGTAAAACTGAAGACCCCACCCCTTTAACTATGGAATCAGCTGTTACTGTGTTTGTAGAGGTACACTATTAGGTACACTTCAGTCACAGGTGACTTTTTTTGTTTATAAGCTTATACTATGTAATTATTTTAGTTCAACATATATGAGATAATAAATTTTGACTGTCCAATCGAATTTAGGATGGTAATTGACTAATCTGATTATGTTAATGATTAATGAAATGCTTAGATATTCTCAAATTGGCCAAACAATAAAAAAATATACTCAACAAGCCATACACAGGCTTGGAAAGATCCCAGATTATAATGAATGTCATTGAGTTGACTTTTTGTGGTTGTTACAGCAGTGGTTGAAATAAAGACGCTTCGTTCTCATTTCTGCCTATCCCATTTTTAACCATCATACAGAGAAACTATCGATTGTTCTCTATAACACATTTCAAGAAAGCGGTAAAATGAGCTTTAAGGATGCGTTGGAGCACACAGATTTTACAGGCGAGGGTGGACCTGATGGAGGAACTTTGGGAAGCTGTAGTGTAATGAAGCACTGATCCCAGCTGAATGCTTGTCAGAGGGCTTGTCTGCAGCTGAGCACAGTACCGTATTGGACAGGGAGTGGAGAGGGAGGGCTCTACCGTCTATTTGCAGCGGGATTAATTAGCTGTTTGGACGGGTGGTCTCAGAAGTGTGGAGGCATCAGCAGCCGGCCGAAGGGCTTCTGGGAAGTGAGAACAGAGGGAGTCCAAAGCAAGAGATGCAGGGAAATACTGAAGAGTGTGTGTGAGTGTGCAATGAGTGAGGTTTCAGTTTTAGCACCCTCACTAAAGATTGCAAAGCCACATTCACCATCTCGGAGTTCAGAAAATTCCTTGTACAGTCATAGGCAATGTTTGGGCCCCTGGTTAAATAACATGTTGTGCAAATGTGAAAGTGAAAGTAAAGTGAATATGAGTTATACACATCCTTTACAATAAACATACATATATATGTATTAGGTAAACCTGCCTTGTATCTACACTCATTGTCTATTTTATCAGCACTGCCTACCGTATAAGTCCACTTTGTAGTTGCATCTGCATACTGTGTTAGCCCACTTTTATTCAGGATGCCCACAGAGCAGGTATTATGTGGGTGGTGATTCCTTCTCAGCATTGCAGTGACACTGAAGTGGCGGTGTGTTAGTGTGTGTTACGCTGGTACAAGTGGATCAGATACAGCAGTGCAGTTGGAGTGTTTAAACACTGTGTCCACTCATTGATTTTTGCTGAAATTCTTATTTGGAATGAATTTCTTTTGGTTCCAGTACAATTTATCAACTTGATATAGTAGAGTCTATTTCACACGAACAGACCTCTGAATTTGTGATGCCATATATTAGTTTCCGACATGCCCTTATATGAAACCTTTGGTCTAAGCATTTGCCTTATGGAAGAAATGAATGGCATTCTCAAAAGCCACTTCCATCATGCCTTGTGTTAATACATCCATAGGCTGTGTCCTACATACTTGATTCTACAGTGAGGAAAAGAAGTATTTGAACACCCTGCGACTTTGCAAGTTCTCTTACTTAGAAATCATGGAGGGATGTGAAATTTTCATCTTAGGTACATGTCCACTGTGAGAGACATAATCTAAAAAAAAATCCGCAAATCACTATGTATGATTTTTAGTAATTTATTTGTGTGTTACTGCTGCAAATAAGTACTTGAACACCTGCCAATCAGCAAAAATTCTGGCCCTCAAAGACCTGTTAGTTAAAACTCCACCTTCACTCCACTTATTATTCTAAATTAGAAGCACCTGTTTGAGGTCGTTAGCTGCATAAAGACACCTGTCCACCCCACACCATCAGTAAGACTCCAACATGGCTAAGACCAAAGAGCTGTCCAAAGACACCAGAGACAAAATTGTTGACCTCCACAAGGCTGGAAAGGGCTACGAGGCAATTGCCAAGCAGCTTGGTGAAAAAAGATCAACTGTTGGGGCAATTATTAGAAAATGGAAGAAGCTAAACATGACTTTCAATCTCCCTCCGACTGGGGCTCCACGCAAGATCTCACCTCGTGGCGTATCAATGATCCTAAAAAAGGTGAGGAATCAACCCCGAACTACACGGGAGGAGCTGTTCAATGACCTGAAGAGAGCTGGCACCACTGTTTCCAAGGTTACTGTGGGTAATACACTAAGACGTCATAGTTTAAAGTCATGCATGGCACGGAAGGTTCCCCTGCTTAAATCAGCACATGTCCAGGCCCGTCTTAAGTTTGCCCATGACCATTTGGATGATCCAGAGGAGTCATGGGAGAAAGTTCTGTGGTCCGGTGAGACCAAGAAGAGGATGACTGGGGCCATGTATTGCGAGATTTTGGGGAACAACCTCCTTCCCTCAGTTAGAGCATTGAAGATGGGTCGTGGCTGGGTCTTCCAAAATGACAATGACCCAAAGCACACAGCCAGGATAACCAAGGAGTGGCTCCGTAGGAAGCATATCAAGGTTCTGGAGTGGCCTAGCCAGTGTCCAGACCTAAACCCTATAGAAAATCTTTGGAGGGAGCTCAAACTCTTTCTCAGCGACAGCCCAGAAACCTGGCTGATCTGGAGGAGATCCGTGTGGAGGAATGGGCCAAAATCCCTGCTGCAGTGTGTGCAAACCTGGTGAAAAACTACAGGACCTCTGTAACTGCAAACAAAGGCTACTGTACCAAATATTAACATTGATTTTCACAGGTGTTCAAATACTTATTTGCAGCAGTAACACACAAATAAATGATTAAAAATTCATACATAGTGATTCCCGGATTTTTTTTTTAGATTATGTCTCTCACAGTGGACATGCACCTAGGATGAAAATTTCAGACCCCTCCATGATTTCTAAGTGGGAGAACTTGCAAAGTCGCAGGGTGTTCAATTTCTTAGTTTCCTCACTGTACATTACGAGGTTATATTTAGCTGTGTCTGGAATGGCCCATACATTCACTCATTAATTTAAGTTGTTTACAGAGATGCTAGCAACATGCATCACATGCGTCACTGTTCAAAGAAAAACTCCAAAATGGGAACTTTACTGGAGAGGGCAATACCCTAATTTATTTTAATGTTATTTAAAGGAACCAGATCTATTACCAAGTGATGTTGGGCCATTTCGCCCATTCATTGTGAAATGTGCACGCAATGTAAATGGCAGCAATGCTGAGACGTCTGGCATATTGCGTTAGCAAACATGGCGGTCCGATGCCATACTGAGAGACATTACTTCTGTATGTGTAGCTCAGTTAATATGGCCCATATCAGTCTAAATTTATCATAATTTATTCTTTTGACAATTAACGTATCTCAGGTTCTTCTTACAGAGACCCAGCTGTCATCCCGATTGTCGAGTTTAAAGATTTGCAAAAACTGAACATGGTACAAATAAAATAGTAATAGCATTTATGGCCCTTATAGAGGAAATAAACAACACTCTACTCATACTGTATGCTTGGACCAAACTGTTGCATGATAGCATACTAAATCAACTATTGTATAACCAGTCATAGCTGATTTGAACTCAAACTCCTGAGGCTTGAAGCTTGACATGCAGAACCATAACATTACAGTAATCTTGTTTTCCCTGGTTCTCATCGTCGCCAACAGCTAGTGAGATAATCTGGCAATACACCACATCTAATACAGCAACACATAAAGCACCTTTAGAAATAATCCTAGACAGCTCCTGCAACACCCTGTATTCCTTATCGTCTGTTTGTACTGTGGTTTTAACACCGTCACACCTCTTTGCCCAAAGCCTTTGAAAACTTGAGGTTCAGCTTTTTTCTTTTTTCCCATAGTCTGGCTAAAGGACATCTCTGCAGGAGCACGGATCGCTTGTACACCCCCAAAAGTGTTCCGCTACTGTATATTGATATATCTCATAAAAGCAAAAGAAACCTGCTGTCAGTCATGCACCCAGAGGCTAGTGCACATCAAACGGCAGCAGAAAAAAAAGAAACCAAAATAAACTGGGAGGAGATTTGACTTCGGAAAGCCCAGGGGCGTGTAGCTGACAGCTTTCATCACTATGGCAGGTTCAGAGGCTTTGAGAGAGGAGCAGTAGTCTTCACGTATTCATAGGTGTATATATCTTATATGATTTTGTGTTTTTCTTTGTTCTTTGTGTTTTGCCCAGTCGCTGCATGGATTGCACTCTAAAGAACATGCTGCTTTTAAATCTACAGGCGCTTTGATAAGTGGGTTGAAGTCACCTCAGGTCAAACAGAAACTGTTACTACACTTTAATTCCTTAATCCCCAGAGACTGGCTGCGAGGTTATCAGGTTTGTTTGATCTGAGCTGTTACCTCTCTCGCAGAGCGTGAACAGAGCGCTGTCGGATGCACTGCGGAAGTGTTGAAGAACCAGAAAGACTGTGGGGGGGGAAGCAAAAGGTAGAAAGTAAAATCAAACGCTTGTAGAGAAGGGAGATACAGAAGGCACAGATGAGTTATGAGTTAAGTGGCAGGCCTTTCTGGGATTTTTTTTCCAGGCGTTTGCTTTCTGTTAGTAAACTGGAGAGAGGGGTAGAAGAACTTTCTGCAGTTCTTGGCTAGTGCCTAAAAATGGCCTTATAATGCATTTACTCAGCATTTTAAACTGATCTCCGATGTGACTTTGGTCAGGGTGAAAATTGTCCAGATGTGGTTTTATACCCTGTGAATTAGTCCTAGAATGAAGCACGCTGTTTTCCCTTTATTGGTGAGCTTATGAATAATTTAATGAGCTCTGCTCTGATTTGCAGGTTTACACTGCCATGGCTCATGGACAATAAAATGAACCTCCCGTCACACTATTTAGTTAGTTATGCTAGCTAGCTACTTTTAAAAGTAAATTAAAGTTGTTGCTCACTGTGAAGCGTCTGAATCGGCTTCAACCACAGAAAAGTGGGTACAGTCACACAGCATTGTGGTTTAGATTGTGCTCCTAATAAACGTGAAGCTGCCTCTCACTTCACCCTCTTCAGCCTCTTCAGTATCAAACACTGAGTGAAGCTATATTGTCTAAAGTTTGAGAAACAGTCCAGACTAAAATGTTAACAACATATACCGGTGAGGTGGCTAATGTTGGGGAATGCCCATGATTCTAGCTGTCTTGGCATCTAAGTAAACAAAAACGTCAATGTTAAAAAAAAAAGTACATTTAAGGTCAAACGAGGTTTGGGCATTACTCTACACATACAAGGGTTGGACAATGAAACTGAAACACCTGTCATTTTAGTGTGGGAGGTTTCATGGCTAAATTGGACCAGCCTGGTGGCCAATCTTCATTAATTGCACATTGCACCAGTAAGAGCAGAGTGTGAAGGTTCAGTTAGCAGGTAAGAGCACAGTTCTGCTCAAAATACTGCAATGCACACAACATTATGGCTGACATACCAGAGTTCAAAAGAGGACAAATTGTTGGTGCACGTCTTGCTGGCGCATCTGTGACCAAGACAGCAAGTCTTTGTGATGTATCAAGAGCCACGGTATCCAGGGTAATGTCAGCATACCACCAAGAAGGACGAACCACATCCAACAGGATTAACTGTGGACGCAAGAGGAAGCTGTCTGAAAGGGATGTTCGGGTGCTAACCCGGATTGTATCCAAAAAACATAAAACCACGGCTGCCCAAATGATGCTGTATTGGCCGCAAAAGGAGGCCCAGACTTACACAGACCTCAGTGTCAGACATATTGCAGTTCTTCCAGTCCTAAATTTACCAGGAAGCAACAGAGAAATCCAAATATCTGCTAGCTTGTGTTTGAATACTGTAAAATACTGTGACAGGAGGTGATGATTGCTGTTTGAACTGAAGCTGGAGTTGATGTGATACTAACTTTGACGTTTTTTACGTTTGACGTTGATAATAATTGATACAGACTGACATAAAACATTTATTGTTATTTTTTATACTATCATTTTTGGCCATCACGTCTACCCCCTACTGGGCATCCTTTATAAAGAGCATACCACTGTTGCAATAACAAGCTGTCTTACTCATCATAGGCTGAACAACGTAAAAAAAAGTGACATGTTCCACCATATTGTCCTTTCTTTGAACTGTAAAATTCATAATGCACTGGAGGTATAAACTTTCAGACAGCCAGACAAAAAAGCTCAGGGGGAAAACGCAATCTGGTTTGTGTCGGGGACAATGTGCAATTGTGGCTTGTGCACAGCTTGCCATGAACGTGTTGGTTGTGATGCAACAGTTAGTTTACTATGGGTTGCCAGAAGCAAGACATTTGAATTGCAGCCCAAAATTTGCTTACATTCTTTAAATAAAGGCGCCAAAGCATGTTCTTTGAAGCAGTGCCCTAGAACAATTCAGTGTCAACATGGATTGGATACCATATCACATTTACTTTCTGTACTGAGACGCACAGTGTTTCTGAGTGAAGCGTGTGCCCTTCTCATCATTAATCCAATTTCAGTTTATTCCCTGAGAGCTCTGGGGTCATGGGAATTGAGAAGACTTACAGCAGGCCAGATCCCCGGGTGGGCATTGACACTGTTATCAGCGCTCTACTACAAGTTCCGTTCCATTAATTATTCAGAAGAGCAATTGAAGAAAGTGCACCACTGTGTTGCGCTGATCGTTCTGCTTGCTCACTGTTGTGTGCATGTCAGTCAAAATCGCCGGGCATATTCCTTTTGAAAATCCTCATGCATCAAAGAACACCCCACCGGCTTAATAGCCCAGCCACTCAGCGGTTCATGCAAGTCCACACCGACTCTTGAGTTATGTTGTGCCAAGAGTTTGCACTGGCAGTTTTTGGAAAAGGAGGCAGACCGCCCGCAATTTTTAAAACGGGGACAGCTAGGAAAGGGGGACATTTCACAGGCACTAGAGCATTCCTTAATTCCTCAGTTCCTCTCGAACTTCTCCTCCCCTCATTCTACTTTAGGCTGCTCCACTAAGCCTCAACTGGAAACGCCAAAGCTTTTCAATTTGTAATCTTTAGAAAAGTGAGCTGCAGCCAGTATAAAAACCTCTTTTAGAGATAGTCCTCAGGAAAATGTGTGTTGGGGAACGAGAGCCTCAGCCTTGCTGTTCTTTGGACTGCGTTGTGTTTGGTCTCTCTCCAGCCTTGTGAACTTTTGATGCTAATCTGAAAGTTATTTCAGAGAGACCACAGTGAAGCCTGCGTGTCCAAAGTGGTTTCAGTGCTATACCAAGATAAAGAGAATCTAGCAGAATTCAAACAGCCAGACACCACATGCTGACTTGGAGACTTTTCTCCATGTTAAAGGTTTCAGTATTGCTGGCAAACCATTCTAGCGTGTTTTAATTCATTATCATATCTAATAAATAGCATTGCATGGTTTATTATGTATGTAATCAGATAAAAGCCTTTGTTGACTAGAGACCTCTGACACGGCAACAGAAGACCGATCAATGGAACAAAAGCAGGGTGGACGGTATGGGGTGGGGGACTGACATGGCAGCCATTGGGACATGGAACAAATCGACCTTGTGTCAAAGACCCCTGAAGATTTCACTCGTGGGAATTGGTCGCTGACACCCACTGGGTCAGCAGAAAAGATCCCCTTAGCTAACACAACTAGCTTCATATTGTTGGGGTCATTTCAAAACCTTGTTTTATTTTGTTATATGGTTTAAAATGCAATGCAATGCTTACATTAAAGGGAACTTATTCCTGCAAGCCCCCCCTAATGGCCATCCCACCAAAGAAATGGAAAGCAACATTATATTTTAATTCATGTAATCAAATAATGTATTTTTCATTGTAAGCCTGGTGGGACACATTTCTTGAGCTGCAAGTGAGCAGTGAGGGGTGAAAGGGGAAGGCTGGGGACCCCCAGTTGTGAAAAAAATTGCGTTACCATTGAGATATACAACACCAGAATTAGTGAAGACAAAATGTATAGTTTAACTTCAAGGCTTTCTCCACCGCAGGCACAAATAACCTTTAATGACTACCGTGAAAAGAGGTTAGGAACATGGACAACATGTACTGTGTATTATAACTAGCTTCAGGTTTTGCATCATGATGTAGTTGTGGCAGTACTGCCTAAGCCTTGTTGACAAGCAGATGTTAAAGGTTGAAAAGACACAGAAGAAATGGCACTTGCTTGACAAGTACATGTCAGTTCTTGTTCGGCCTTTGAAAAGCTCCTGCTGGGTTCTAAAACTGAGCCTCAGTCAAAATGTGGCACTGACATAACACAGCTTTCTTGAGACCATTTCTACAGGCTCTATCAAAAGGCGATGCTTTGGAGCATTTCTACTATGTTACCATCAGTTAAGGAACATCGAGTTCCACTAATTAGACTTTGACCCTGGTCTCCATGAGGTCAGTGCATGTGAAGATATATGGAGTTTGACCTGACCTAGTGGCTCCTGAATCCAGGGACAAGACCTCCTCAGTTTGCTTGCCCTCAGATGTAGATAATACTTATTCTACACTGAGAACTTAAAGATAGATGTGGATTTTTTTCCAGAATATAAACCAAACAAAAATTAAGATGCCACAAAGGTTTACTTGGGCAATGCCAAACAACTACTTTTTGTTTTTCCTAAGTGGATTTTAGTGGATGATTGAGGAAATGAAATGTCTGGGTGTGAAGAACCTTCAAATAACTCCACGGTGGGCTGAATTCCTGGACATGGCTTAAGCCTATTTCTGGACTACACAGGGTTCCAAATTGAGATTCCCATGGAAAAGAAAATATAGTATACAACGAAGCCTAATTCCTGTCTGGGAAACCGACCCATAATGCAAACGTTATAAACCAATGAAAAGTTTTCCCTAGAGCCACTGGTCCAACACAGAGCCTTTTAGAAATCCTACCTTTTTAGAACTCCATAATAATATTAACAAACAACAATAAGCTTATTTTGTAGCCATTTGACCGCTGATATCCTGGAATTCTCTGTCTGTGAAAATTCTGGAATATTATTCCTGGATTTCTGTTTTGAACCAAATGACACATGTTTGTGCACCTTAATGCCAGAGGATATTTACCCCTCAAAATCATCCCAGTGCTCAGTCACTGCACTCTAATACTTTCCCAGCGAAGCTTCTCCTCCCCCCAAAACAGCTATGCTATAGATCCTTTCATTGGCTTTCTAGTGTCCCCGGCGCCTCCTCACAGGATTAAGCGAAGCGTTCTCCATCGATAAGCTCACCATGAAATAAAGCTCCTCTGAGAAATTCTGCTGTGATCCGGTTAGAGTTTAAAATAAGATGAAACAGTAAAGAAAAAGTGGGAGACTAAGCTAAGCACTCAGTGTTTGTGACACGGGTAATCAGATCACAGGAGGAAATGAAGAAAGAGGACGAGCAATAAAATATAACTTCACTCTAAAAATAAACCAGAGTTCTTTCCTCTGGTCTGAACTAAGCCATGTGCTGTTTTTTTATTTTTTGAAGAAAATATTCTGGAAGAAATATCAAAGCTTCACTCCGCCATCATTACTGTGGCAAATGACAGCATTAGAACCAGAGAAACAGATTTGCTTAGAGTTTCTGAGTAATCAACATCTGAGTAATCAGACATTTTAAAGGCCAGCATCAGACTTTTTCCCCAAAAGGGTTTTCTTTGGCTGTAATACAAACACATTGTTAAAGGTTTCCTATAGGTTAACTATAGAACCTTACCATGGCTAGAAACTTTATTTATTGGTTAGTGCACCATGTTGAAAGGTGGGAGGTGAGCGATATTGCTAGAATACAGTGAGATTATATAAAGAGATTTTTTATGATTCATGCTACATATCATAATATCGAGCTTTCCTTAGGTTCAGTATCTTCTTTAGTGCCACATACAAGATTATCTTAGTTTTATGAGTACAATATGTTTTATTCATTGTGGATTTATATTTAAAAAGCTCGTGGCTCCCTGTGATGATGTCAAGGCTCCAGACACATCACTAGTTACATCTTATGACTCCTACACTTGGGTAACATTTAGTTAATATTATTTATGAAGTTTTGTGTAGAGTCTTTGTGTAGAGTCCGGTAATGTACATGATCACCATATAAGCTCTCTGTCCCATGCTCTTTCAGGTAACCCCATTGATGGTATGCTCCATGTAGTGGGAGGGGCTTATGGGGTATGAAAGGGGCATGAGGGAAGATGGTAAAGTCGGGCTAAAGTGCAGCTAGGTGCACACCCTGTGGAATGTAGGTCTACAGGGACCTGGTATCCCTTTTATGCCCTACGTTCTTTTCTTTTTGAAACCTGTTTTGTTAAACATTCATGCAATATCAAATAAATTCTGGAGTTTACTGGACCGTCTCTCCAAATTCCTTGTGGCAGCTTCATTACATCGACCACTCGCAACCACACCACCACACTTCCTGAGTTACTTGAACTTTATAAAAGCTCACCAGGCAAAAATTAGTCACCTTGCATGTTTAAGGTGGTAGTAATTTCATCTTCCCAGTCTACAAGAAATTCTCCTCAGTATTGTGCCAGGGAAGGCATCAATGAAATCTGTCTGAACCGTGCAATTCTTTGATGTAAGAGAGTCTGAACATTGATGAAGGGTCCAGTCTTTGCCAAATCCAATCACAGCTATTATTTGTGTTTGTGGAGATATTACATGCTAGGTTTGTTACGTGCTAGGTTTGTTGCATGCTAGGTTTGTTACATGCTAGGTTTGTTTCGCCAGTAACAGGCGATTAATTTTATCCCTTTATCTTACTGTTTGAAATGCAGTGAACTGAAAATGCAAAGTTAAAAATGTATTCTTCTCATTATTATTATTATTATTATTATTATTATTATTTACAGGGCCAGGTAAGCTGCCTTTGTAATGAAACATGCTGTTGGCCAGTGTTGTATTGTATGTGTTGATGAACACGATGCTGAGAAAAGAATATTGTGGCGATTTATCACAATAACTGTGACAATAACGGTCATAATTCACATCCCTAATTCACATAATCATAAAAAATGCATTTTTTCCATCAACTCTACATCCACAATAAGAGCCCTTTATTGTGGGAGTGCACTGTCCTGCTCCTCACTCCATTCTTTCTCCTTTTCTCTTTCACTTTGTGTTGTAGCATCTCATGAAGACATGTCCTGTCCGAAGGTCCATTGGTGCCCTTTTTCTTTTAACCGGTTCTTCCCCTTTTACCCATCTCTTGTTGCTCTGAGAATGATTGTCAGGCCCTTTAAAACTAGCTCCAGACCTATTCATGTCTCCTATTTTCCACTCTCTCTGAAAAAAGCCCAGCTAGTCTTTATTCCTTTTTATGCTCTCTCCTCTCTTCCTCCACCCCATAGAGTACTCCATGTGAGAGGCACTAAGGGCCAAGAAAGCAAAGCACAGAATTCCGAATCCCCATTGAGGTAAACCAGGAAGGGATGACATAAAAACGAGCGGTCCCAACACAGTAGGATGGCAGGGAGATGAAAGAGAGGGGCTTGCTTTTGCTTGTACAGAATGAAGGGATTTTGCGTAGTCTGTGTAAACCTCCAATGACTAGATTAAGGGCTCACCTGCCACCAGTCTTAACATGCTTAAATATAGGCCAGCTCTTCATATTTTAAACTGCTTATGCAATGCAGGAGCTAATCTTTCATTCTTGTGGAAGTTTTGTTATTTTGAGTACTTATTTCTGTATTTTTGGGAGCATTGGTTTAAAATGGTATAGATGGTGGTCTAAAAATATATTGGATAAAATGCACGTATCATCTAAAAACCCCAGAAGGAAGCGTCGGATTGCAATGCTGTTGGGAAGGAAGATGAAGATTACCAATAATAATAAACGCAGTGATACATTCAGATACATTTAAACAGTAAATGATGATACATTTAAACTGTATGTGTAATATGGCAGTCTTTGATGGTGTTTACATGGTGTTAAAGGCAGTCGTCCTAAGTTTTATTGTAGTACTAATATATTAATATTCATTTATTGAATTTATTTAATGGATCTTTTGTTTAGAACACCAAAAAATGCTGCACAGTTTGTGAATGACCTAATGACCCAACTTAAGTTGATTTAACAAAACCAGTAACTATGAAGTCTCAGGTGCTTGTTAGTCATTCTGCCATTTGTTTCCTATGGTGAGGGAAATAGGTTTGAATGAAAGCTATATGAAAATTGTAAATATGATCAGTCTTCTGTACAGCCTCTGTGACTCTGCAGGCTTTTGTGGCTCTAACTTGGAATTCATGCTGGTCTAGGCTGGTTTTTGTGCAGGAACCAGCATTACTACTGTTTACATGCACCAGTACATAAACATGCTTTAGGTGGATGCAGACTTTGATTGGAATCTGTGGCAGAAGGCTTCCACCATAAAAACACATTAGAAATATTGTTTTTCACTGTTTTTGCTTGCTTGTTTTTATTAATTAATTATTCAATTAATTAGTTAACTTATTATGTAATAGTTTTATCTGAACATTTAGAGAGGACCTGTGGTAGATCTGGTATACCAACCTGTTCTAACGGCCTTTCAGGATCTTATATTGATACAGCATTGTAAGAGTAGCTAAAGCAGTGTGGTGGCAGAACTTATAGTACAATGAAGGAAGGCGGAGCTTAAAGACACAGGAGCTCTAACAGAGTGTATTAGGTGGAAGGGGACTACAGATGTACAGTACAAGGACAATATAGTGTTTTGAGAAAACTGAAGCATGTCAATCTGTTCTAGAAGACCCCAAATTTAAAATGATGAACATTGAAAATATACATATCCCCTTAATCTTACCTGAAGCTCCAGTTGTGCTGGAATGGCCGTATTCATAGAGAAATGTGAGTGTCACCTTTTCTGCTTTCACCCCTCCTTGCTCATTAGCAGCTTAAAATATTTGATGATATTTAATCAAAATATGTTGATTTTAATTTTACCAGCAGATTGAGCATCTGGAGAGGTCTGCATGAGAAGGGGACATTTCATATATCTGTAGGCTTTTCCTTATTATAGGATTAGCACATAGAAAAAAGAGAGAGCAAAATGGAGTAGTGAGTGTGCTTTGTGCTTTCATGTGCTATAAAGTGGAAAATAGCCTGAAAACGGCCTGGAGTTCTTGCTTTCTTTGCAAGTGAATAAAAAACCGCTTGTGTTTTTTCCCATATTGAGTGGACTAAGTTGCTCTGAAACATCTTGAGGCAAAAGAGAATTGTTTCCAGAATACCGCATATACACAACAACAACAACAACAACAACAACAACCATGATAATAATAATAATCTAGGTATAGATGGTGTTTTGTACAATTGCTAGCTGAAAGCACTCTACAAACAAGTAATGGAATAAACAGTGTATTTAAAGGAATATTCTGAGCATGACTGCCTAATGTAAATTTGATGTGGATGTAAATTTGCTGCAAAGAAACAGCTTCAGAATTCACCATGCAGTCTTAAATCCCGCTATATGCTTTAGCTGTGGTTTGTAATCTGTACCCTTTAAGTGTAAAAGGTTCTGAGTGGGAGCCAGTCTTGCAAGGCTTATCCACTGGCCTTTTTTGTTGAACTCCTCAACCTAGTCTGTATTCAGGGCGAGCGACTTAAATCTTTAATTACTTGTAAGGACATGCGAGGCTTGCCTGCTCTCAGGCCGGGCTGAATAAGTAGCTGTAAGGTAATCACTGAGAGCGTGAGGAAGCATTAACTGTAGGCGAGGGCTCATTAGTACCCACTCACCACTGCATATTGAACACTTCCCTAATGGAGCACAGTAGTAGCACTCTGTGATAGACTAGCTCGTCCCCTTCACGTGCTCACTGATGGTTCCTGAACGGGGTTGTCATCCATACAATCAGGCGGAGTTTGTCAATGGTGCTATAAGTTTTAGATCTAGCTGATGGGGAGCAAGAGAGTCACTGGGTTCATGCTGATAACTGGCCACCAGCTCTGCTGTCTGGTTACCATGCCAACAACCTTTATAGTTGGACACCGTCATTGTCAAGGTTCCTCTGTGGGGTCTCAATAGGGCAGCTGGAAAAGTACAACACTGAGACGTTAGATCTCTGTAGAGGATTTTAATTAAAAGGATTAAGCCTTAAACTCCATGTGATACAGATGTTATGTTCATGCATAGCTCCTTTTATGACTATGGTATCTCTGAGATGCCAACTTTGCATGATCTTAAATGGAACAGGGAATTCCACCAAACACTGCCACTCAAAAGTTTGGGGTCACTTATCATAATAATTGTTACACAGTAATGGCTCGTACAGTGAAATGCTATAAGTAGATGTCAAAACTTATTCCAGGTTGTTTTTCACAGAATTCTGGGATCAACGTTAAGTTTAAGTTTAAGGTTAAGTTTTTTATAATATTCATAGAACCACAAAGAATATTATATATGACTATGAATATCAGTTTAATTAGCTAATTAGAATATTTAAATTATTATTTTTTAAATTCCTTGTTGTTCCCACAGTGGGGAAATTTAGTCTCCGCATTTAACCCATCCGTGAAGGGAAACACCCACAAACACACTCACTAGTGAACACACACACTAGGGGCCAGTGAGCACACTTACCCGGAGCGCTGGGCAGCCATATCCACGGCATTAGGGGAACAACTGGGAGTTAGGTGCCTTGCTCAAGGGCACCTCAGTCGTTACTGTCAGTTCAGGGAATCGAACCGGTGACCTTCCAGTCACAAGGCTGGTTCCCTAACCTCCAGCCCACGACTGCATACATATATATATATATATATATATATAAATAAATATATATTCTAGTTATAGGATATACAGCAGCACTGCTGTGTCTGATCCACTCATGCCATTCAGTGCAGTGCAGAGAATTATCCACCACCCACATAATTCCCACTCTGTTGTGGTCCTCTAGGGGTCCAGACCATTAAAGGCAGAGTGAAGGGAGATTGACAAAGTAAATGCAGAAAAATTGCAAGGTGCACCTCTATAGTAAGTGGAGCTGATAAATGGAGAATGTGTGTAGATACCGGTAAGTGATTTTAATGTTAAGGCTGATTGGTGTATATGTGTTGTAATGCAAAGTAGCTCAGTGCTCAAAAGAACATGTTGGTTTACATGTGATTTGGGATGGATGGATGAATAAATAGAAGACTAAAACAATAAATAGGTGTTTTTTTCATTAGACATTGTGACCCAGGTTCCCGTCACCAACACTGTAAAGAAATTCTGAGTCAGTCAGTTTTTCTGCAATGAGCCATTACACCTAGATTCATGCAGATTTTATTTGTACCTCGATTTAAATATGCAAAACAGGTTGTATTTCTCCTGTAATGTCTGTGAACGCCATTTCTATTGGTCCATTTGTCACCAAACGTTCACAGTTAAAAACATAAAGCTGCCGTTTTCAAGCAAAAACTGACAACGAAAAATAATGCAGTTTTGATGCACCATGTTTATCCCGTCAGGCTGTTAGCATACATTACTCAGATAAAGGGCCGCAGCGCTTTGGTCGTGCATCAAGTCATTTACAAAAGAGGTTTTTACATTGCGCTCTTTGTTGTAGCCCTGGAGTGAAAAAGGTTAGTTTTAGAGTCACCCAGCAAGTGCGCTACGTTTTGTGAAGTAGGTGTCTGTGGGCTTGTAGCAGGCCTGACCAATTTCCATTTCCATGAGGGCTGTAGGAAAAAAACAGAAGCACCTCTTCACAGTTTGTCAGCGCCTCTCAAATGTATTTCATCATGACACGTTTACAGCGCTGGTGTGAGTGATTTCAGCTGCGCTGTTCTCTCACTTCAGTCAAGTAATTACACATGCATCTGGATGTTGATGTGACAGGAATATGGGATCTGGTTTCAGGCCCGGTGTCAGTGTGATGTTGAAACACATACTGGCTGTTTCACACAGCTTTCAGAGCAGAACTAGTGCAGAGGAGTTCTGTCTGTGCTCTGCTCACTGATGCATTGTTTTGTAGTTCCCGAACTGGATGAGTTTTAAAGAATGAGACATTAAAGCGCATAACAAAAAGTTTGCCAGAATTCTTATATTTAAAGTGTATTATAAGTTTTAAATGATGCTTGTACAGAAAGATGATGCTATTAGATAGTGTGTAGTTTATTGTTTTGTAATCAAATCCAGCTTATATTAGCTAAATTCATCCATGTTTTAAACCCACCTTATTTTTCTTAACTATAGCAACATCCAGAAACTAGTGAAGTATTTTAGAAACAAAGAGTAGAAAACATTGTATGGGTCAAATTTTAAAGATTGCTATCCTATAAAGACATAGCATCCTAGACACCAGGGGTTCTCATCCTTTATCTGATCCAAACCCCACATACTACAAAGCTTAGTTCCCTACTAAAAACAAATTTTTAAACAGTGTTCTGATACTGACACTGTTGACACTAAAAATCTGGGAATTATGTCCTGATAAATTTTAGATCATGAAAAATATGTGTTTATGTTAAATAAGGAGGAAAAGGCAAAGGGTATAATAATGTAAAAGATAGATGTAGACTGTCCTGATTCTTCGATTTTAACCATTGAGTTAATATTTTTTCCACAAAGTGACATCACCAGTCATAGAGGGTGCTTCACAGCCCACTGGTTGAGAAACCCTGCTGTAAACCTATGAAAAGCATGAGTATGATAAGTCAGCCGCTAAAACTCAGTAGTAATTGTTTTGCCACACAGACTGTGCTGTAGGCCTTTGGTGGGCTTATCATACCGTTTTAGCCTGGAGTTATTCTTTCTCTTATCATAACAGAAGTATAAGAAATCTCATGCCTTAAAACGATATCTTAGAGCGAATCATTTACACCCAGCACAAGACATTATACAATGTACAGTACCAGTCGAAGCTTTAAACACTTTTAAGAATAGAAATTTAGACTAATCATAGAAGGTTCCTTATTTTTATTCTGAATAACAGTGAAGACATCACACTATAAATTTGTCACAGTAAACAAACTTCTAAGTTTTTAGGAGTATTAAACAGTTTTCTTATCTAGCAGTGGAGGCTAATATAACAGCAGTTTAACAGCATTATGACTATTCATTTATTTGTTTAATTGAAAAAGAACTAAAGTTTTTTTTTGCGCAACAAAATATATATTAGATGTGGCGGAGTTGGACAATGAAACTGAAACACCTGTCATTTTAGTGTGGGAGGTCTCATGGCTAAATTGGACCAGCCTGGTGGCCAATCTTCATTAATTGCACATTGCACCAGTAAGAGCAGAGTGTGAAGGTTCAGTTAGCAGGTAAGAGCACAGTTCTGCTCAAAATACTGCAATGTACACAAATTATTTTTTATACCAGAGTTCAACAGAGGACAGATTATATACATACGTCTTGCTGGGGCATCAATGAAACCAAGACAGCAAGTCTTTTTGAGAGTATCAAGAGCTTGGTATCCAGGGTAATGTCAGCATACCACCAAGAAGGACGAACCTCCACCAGCATCACGTAGTGACCTGGCCACTATCCTGCAAGAAGAATGGCTTAAAATCCCTCTGACCACTGTGCAGGACGCAGTATATGTCATTCCCAAGACGAACTGACGCTGTATTGGCCGCAAAAGGAGGCCCTACACCATACTAATAAATGATTGTGGTCTAAAACCAGGTGTTTCAGTTTCATTGTCCAACCCCTGTATATATATATAATACTATTAGACCTTGCTTATACCTGGCTGCTTCATATGACTAGAATCTGGATTGTATCCTAATAAGATTTTAGCCACATGCGAAGATCTGCTTGCTGTATGAGATGGAATATGCAAATCTGCACTAACCAGCTGTTTATCCATTTAGCCTCTATAGTCTGTGGTTTTACACAGTAGAGCCTGTCCGTATTGGTTATAAGCATTTCGTTTCGACCCATCTCTAACCTGTGTGCCCCCCATCTTTCTCCCATAGACAGATCACATGCCCTGCGACAAGCTGCATGGGGAGGAGTTTTGGCTATGAGGGGCTTAAGCTGTGAAATGTGACTCAAATGGGCCTCCTGTTTTAAATGCTCTTTAAATGCTCTAGAGTGTTTACCATGTGGCTTGGCATTATCCACATATAACCCTGGTACTATTCGTGTAACATGTGTAGTGTGTAGTGTAACACATAGTGTAGGTACAGTTAATGTTCATCAGGCAATAACAATATGTTCACTAGATTTACCATGATTTGCCTCACTGTGCTTCATATCTTACCTGAACTTCTTCCAGAAGTCATCTGGGGTAGATGACTTCTTTCTCCTGTTCTTTAGTGGAGTAACCAAAGGAGAATGTGTCATGCAGCCTGTTACTAAACATCTAGGTCATGCGCTTTCATGCTGGGAGAGAACAGTCATTAATATTCTGGCATTTGTTCTGTGATCCAAGCATCTGACTATCTTGTCTGTCACAGCATTTACAATCTCCACCTGGAATTGATGGTTCCTCTGTGTTTCCTTGCTCAGTGCAGTGACACACTTGTCAGTCTTTATTCATATTTAGATATTCAAAATTCATCCCGACAAAATGCCAAAAAGTTGGCATAGGAGGGGCACTCTTTCTTAGGTGTACAAATTGCTGTAGCTGTAAGAACCCTTGTTTCTACAGAATGTGATCTTTATAGGCGAAAGAAGATCGTTCCTAAATTCATGCAAATGTAAACAAACAAAAACTGGCATTTAAACTCAAATCAAATGATTAAACAAAATAGCTTAACTACACAGCCTGAGATACAGAATCTGGTTCTGTTAACATACTGTAAGTGGTTCAAACTCAAACTTTTAAGGCAGCTGGGTAACTTTTTATTACTGTGCATTTACTGATGGTTATGCTTTGTCTGCCTGGGTCCCATTGTTATGCACAGTTTCTGAAGCTCAGGAAGGCCCGCTGAAGATTCTTGCCACTGCCAGGAACTTCCAGAATAACCTTTGTAGTTTGGAAATACATGAACACATGTCTGCCTCCATGACACTAGGGGTTGTCTCCAACCTCAAGCTGTCATTCACAAGTCTTCCCTCCCTCTTGGAATCTTGGCATGTAGACAAAATGCGCAGTTGCTGTTTCCATTCTTAGTAATCTTCGTCGCCCACCCTCGTGCCCCCTCCCTCCATCCATCTCAGACTCAATAACCCACATAGGGAGTGTGGAGGATGGGATTAAACGCCCAGAATACTCTGCGCAAAAGGCAATCGAACAAAGATGCCTTGGAAGGATCATATAGTGTAGAAATTAGCTTAAGTGATTTGCACACTATATTTGCGTATGTCTATTCCCATGCAATATACTGTATTTTTATATATGCTCTTAAAGAGAGGGGTCTTTCAGGGGTTCATTTAGCATGCCAGTTTAATTTGAATGCCTCCACAAGGTTATGATGGTTAGTTGGTGGTTAGTAGTTATATTTGCTAGCACTTTACTGAGGGGCAGCATTCATAAAACTGCCTGACACCTATATAAGCCTTTCATTCCAACTGACATAAACCTACATAAACATTAGGAAAAGGATTATTCCAACAAGCAAACACGTTGTCATGAAAGCTGCTTTGGAAATGTCTGTGTTAGTCATGAAAGGCTTATGGAGATGTAGCCTGAGGAGCGCTGCATTTCAGTAAAGTGTTCTGTTGTATTCTGTATTGCATTTCTATGGCTATTATGAGGCCTTATTTGGTAATTGTGCAACCACTACGAATGAGAAACTGCTGTGTATAAAGCTTTAACCCTCCTGTTATGTTCAGCCACAAGGAATAGCAATAATCTTCCCAGGTCAGATGAATCCGATGCATGTTTAACCATCTGAAAGTATATATACTTATATTCTACTTACACTATAATAGTATTCACTCACCCATCCAAATCATTGAATTCTGGAGTTCCACTCACTTCCATGGCCACAAATGTATAAAATAAAGCACCTAGGCATGCAGACTGCATCTACAGACATTAGTGAAAGAATGAGTCGCTCTCAGGAGCTCAGTGAATTCCAGCGTTGTACCGTGATGGGATACTGTCTGTGCAACAAGTCCAGTCGTGAAATTTCCTCACTACTAAATATTCCACAGTCAGTGGTATTATAACAAAGTGGAAGCGACTGGGAACGACAGCATGTAAAATGACAGAGCGGGTTCAGCAGATGCTGAGGTGCATAGTGCACAGAGGTCGCCAACTTTCTGCAGAGTCAGTCACTACAGACTTCCAAACTTCCTGTGGCCTTCAGATTAGCTCAAGAGCCGTATGTAGAGAGCTTAATGGAATGGATTTCCATGGCCGAGCAGCTGTGTCCAAGCCTGACATCACCAGGTACCATGCAAAGCGTTGAATACAGTGGTGTAAAGCACACTGCCACTGGGCTCTAGACTGCATTGCACCAAGAGTAAAGTTTGGTGGAGGGGGGATTATGGTGTGGGGTTGTTTTTCAGGAGTTGGTCCCTTAGTTTCAGTGAAAGGAACTCTTAATGCTTCAGCACACCAAGAGATTTTAGACAATTTAATGCTCACAACTTTGTAGGAGCAGTTTGGGGCCGGCTCCTTCTTGTTCCAGCATGACTGCGTGCCAGTTCACAAAGCAAGGTCCATAAAGATCACCCTTTTAAATCTCCATTCACACCAATGGCTCAAACAAGTTAAATTAGTCATGTTCCATCCCATCCATTCATCAGAATAATTAAGCCCAGTGAAAAAAGTTTTGTGGTTATAGCAGGTTATAGCACCTTTATGGCACTATAAAGCCCTTTTTGCTAAGAATGTAGACCATTAGAGCTGGGCTACATGGTTTGTATTGCAGAAGGACATGAGCTACAACCATTAAGGCCTTTGCAATGAACCTCAGTAACAAAGCACAAACTGAAGTCTGTTTCATGGTTACGTCACTGCATTCCTTTTCATTGGGGCAACAGTTTCCCTTTCCAGAACCTGCAGTGATTTGCAGTGTTCCCTTACCTCATTACATTCCCGTGAGGAAAGTATGTGCAGAAATGTCATCAACATCTGCCTGCAAGTTCGCTCGCCAATCAAGTTAATAACCTTCGCTGTTAAAGGTTTCATTAATAAGGGATGGAGTAGGAGAGAAGACAGTGAAAAGATCAAGCTGCACGTTGGACCAATGATCAGTGGAGATAGGAGCCATCGTCTTGTTCATCCAGCTGTTTGTAAGGAAGGAAATGAGTAGGGACAGGATTCTCCTACACCGTTACCCCTGTTTCCAGCTGCTGTTGGGAGTTTATTGATTTTTCAAGGTGCATGAGCAAAGTAGCAGTAAATGTCACCACATCCATAAGCTATTATGCCCTTTTCCAAGCAGGCTTGGAAACATTTTCTAGAAGGGTAAAGCGGTTTGCGAGATGATTTCTTCGTTTGCCCAGAAGGATAAATTTTAAGTTCGTTATGGACCCAATTGTTTCTATTGTGTACAGCAAATAAAATATCGTCGCTGTCCAAAGAAAAACAAGTATCTCCAAAATAGCAACTTTACAGGAAAGGCCAAAACCCAATTTAATTCTAATGTACATCAATGGAACCAGACTTTTTCCAAGTCATCTTTAGGCCATTTCTGTTCCTCCAATCATCATGAAATTCACACACAGTGTAAACGGCAGCTCATGTGGTCCAATGATACATAAAAGTAAAAATCGGTAAAAATGGAGATACATGTTTTTCATTGGACAGCGACGATATATCATTTTTATCAATGACTTCACATTTTCACACTACTAATAATGGGTGCTTGCTTTCTGTCAGGTGGTAGGAACACCACCTTGTAGTTCCTTAATAACACAGAAGGGATTTACATGAAATCCCCTGTAAATACTTGTTGCACTCTAAGTTGGTGCCAAAATAGCCATTAGATTAATCATGCTCTGGGGTAAAGACTCCAGTCCTCCTTTTCACCCAAGTTGTTTAAGGAGATGTAACTGTCCTCCTTTTGTTTTAATTTTTTTAAGAACTGCAGGGCATTCCAAGCTCATTACACGCCTCTTTATCTCGTGACATTGCTTGAGACTTGAAAGAGAATTCATGATTTTGTTTAAAATTCAGCATGAATACATTACCATCACCGCATGGCTTCCAAGAGCTTGTGCTGAAGCAAGTGCACCAGAAGCTTATCTCACCTTCGAAATGTGGCAGCGAAATTTCAGCATCAAGGTTTATTGGTAGCGGAGGAGAAGACTAGCGGCCTTTGATTTAGCATATTTTAGGTCTCGTCTTTTGAGCGTTCGGTGTGGTACAGACCCACCCACACTTGGAAAGTGGGGCAGCGATTTAGAGACGGAACAGACTGGAGAAAAAGGCCATGCTACATCTGAAGAGGCGGCACATCTCTGATCTGCTCTTTTAATCATACTTTAAGTCAGACTTGGCTAGTGCGTTTGAAGCGGCGCCTGCGATTAAAAGAGCGATATGTTGGGCTTTTGCATGTTCCTTTCATTTTGTCTGTTGCATGTTCCCGGTCACATGGCCGGTCATGTGCTCCTCCACCAAGCTGGAGGCAATCTGCGGAACAGAAAGGCTCATGGACTTGGAAATCTTCATTGTGTGACCTTCTACACAGTGCACTTGGGCGGTTATTCATTTTTCATAATGTTTCATTCAGCTTTAAAGAGGAAATTCTACTTATTACTTTCTTCATATTGAAATATGAGGAGAGGAATAGAAGAGGGCTAGAAGACTGTGTGCTTTATTAGGTCCAAATAAATGCTGACACCAGTGAACAGCGTGTTCAGACTATTTCTCTGTGCTCTCTAGCAAATATGAATTTCTTTTCCACTCTGATTAGACCTATGAATCATTCTGTGGAGCTGATGATTTGTCCTTGTAAACAGTACTGTGCAAAATCCAGAGACCACCTTTTTATTTATTTGCTCTGCTGTCAAAATAGTCATCGAGTACACGTTATTCATTTTTCAGTAAAAAAGTCAAAAAGATACAATAATTGTCAAAAAATACTTAATAACAGTTCCAGAGGGAATCAACCGACTGGAATGAAACCTGGTGGGTAGGTTTGACATCCTGAGACATGCAAATGATTCAGGTTTCCGGATCAGCCAAACAGGCCTTATCGCTGTACCTCGATTGTAGCCACTATTGTGGACATCCTGCAAGCCACAATGCCCCCCATGGGTAATCCTGTTAGTTCATTGCAGCATCATTGGCAGATGGCTGCAGGACACAGGACTACACCCACACACCATTACAACGACCGTCCTTAACACCACATCAATATCACCAAAGACCGCAGTGTCATGTCATGTCAGACATTCATGGTGTGACTCAGAATAGCAGCGGCTCATCTTCAGTGATGAGCCCCACTTTTGTCTTGTTGGAGGCAACCTACGAATCTGTGTGTGGAGGCACTGTGGTCAGCACTAAGATGAATTGTTTATTGTTACATGTCACATGTTCAGAAGACCTGGTGTCACTCCAACTCCACCCCTACTGCACAATCTGTAGGAATTGTGTGAGAATATTCAAGCTACATGGGATGGATTATCACTGGACACCATTACTCTACAACTCTGAGAGACATCTGGTGTGTTGCGTTAGCAAACATGGCAGCCTGATGCCATACAGTGACACTACTTCTGTATGTGTATCTCAGTCAATATGGTCATATCAATCTGAATTCATCATCATTTGTTGTTTCTGGTAACCTTGATCTTTATTCCTACTAGAATTGCAATCTGACATTTTCTTCTGGATGAAAATGGATCTTTTGATGATGCATATTCAACAGGAATGTACGCAGAAACCACAACAACTAAATACCTAATATTTCAATATTTACCACATCACTCTATTACAGCTTCCATTCTTTACAGGACACTTGCTTTCAGTTTTGGGAAGACATCTCTGAAGTTAGGTCTGAGAACGTGTTTGTATTTTCTGCTTCTCACACTCCAGCATCACTGAACATGATGTTGAGGGCTGGCTTTGGTGGGACTCTCCATTGTTTTGAGAGTTCCAGGCAGTTTCTTTGGCTGCTCTGCAAACTTATTTCTCAGTAACAGCCTTTTGTCAGCTGCACATTCTGTTCAGACACATGGCATTTTCACAGTGGAAGGATGGACAGAAGCACCCGTACATGTTTTCAGACCTGTAGCAGGAATGGAACTTGAAAGGAAGTTTTGAAACAAAGAGAAACTTAAAGGGAACTTTTCTTCTCTTTCCTAAAGCTTTAAGTACTGTTTATGTGATAATTACAGTTTTGGTGGCCTAGCCGATCTAACATGGTTATTAGGATGTTTCTCAGTTTTTGGAAAGTAGAAAATGAATAACCTGCACATAAATATGCGATTTATAAGGTGATACAACCTGCTGAATTCATACTATAAAAAATACTGGTCAATATAGCACCAGAATTCAGCATTCAGCATCATCCGTGTACATATCAAGAGCGTCTCCAGCAGTGGAAAGTAACACCAATGCTTTACTGCCACTTGCTGATAGTAGTCTCCTGCTGAGAGTGAGCAGTAAGGGTCGCCAGGGCAAGAGCTTCAGCCATGGTTGCATTTACTCTGGCTTTCATTGGCTGTCTGTCCTTAACCAATCTGACCGAGGGCAGCACCTTCAACATGATTGATAAGAGGTTAGAATGTGACCGCAGTATGACTTGACATTAAAGTGACTCACTATCACCACTTGAGTTGTAAAGTGGTATTACTGTACAGGATAGGTCAGAGCTAGCCATTTAACTTCACTAGATATTTCTGCAACATGACACAAAGACATCTCTGACATATTGTCAGATAACTGTTCTTCACATTCTGTTAGTGATTTTAGTTCATTTTGGAATTTTTAACCTAGACATCTTCAGAAAAAATTAACTGGATATGAAATAATGGATGGTGTTCTCTGCTTTTGCACAGTGCCAAACTGTGTGCTCATGGTTGTCCATGTTGATTTATAGGGCTATGGGAAACAGTGATGTTGGTGCTAATTAATAATCATTCAAGCAAAGAGGACTGCTTATGGACTAGATAGGCTTAATGACATTTTAAGCAGCATGGTTTATATGTTTATATGTTATATGTTAATGTTATTTCTCTCTTTCGCTAAGGCTGAGAAAACAATTAATTGCTACACGCCATTTTAGTGCTCACATCCAGAAGGCTCTGGTTTGATTCCCAGCTGGGGAGTTTGGGTCCTTTCTGTGTGAAGTTTGTATGTTCTCCCTGTCGGGATTCTTGGTGCTCCAGTTACCTCCCACAGTCTAAAGACATGCAGTCAGGTGACCTGGAGAAGCTGAATTGCCCCTAGAGGTGAATGTGTGTCCGTGTGTATGCCCAGCAGTAGACTAGGGGCCTGTCCAGGGTATTTCCTGCCCTACACACAATGATTGCTAGGATAGGATAGGCTCCTGCACACCCGACCACCCTAAACCCTAAAGGATAAGTGGCTTAACAGATGAATGAATGAAAGAATGAGTTAATGAGTTAATGCATTAATTAATTAATTAATTATTAGAAGCCACTGTGTCCCAGTAAAGCAGTAGTTTTCCTGGATATACGTAGCTGATTTCAGGAATGTGTCCACTAACGACAGACAACATCTGGATGTGAAAAAGTACTGGCAGTGATCTATTTAATCATTCTTTTTATTATACAAGATAATATAATTATTTTTACAGTCGTCCACTCGAAGTCCTGTATTGTATATTTTGACATATGAAAGCTGCTGAGTGTTTTTAAGGACTTTAGAGGAGTGCAGCTGTATAAATGTGTCCACATCCTGCTGTTTATGTGCATTCAGCTTTAATTCTTCACTCACCCATTTTTGAGGCTCACACTACGCTGGTGTGGGGATTAATTTTTTCCCGTTATCTTCTCCTGCCCCAGTATGTGACAGGGTTAGTGCGGTTGTCCCTCTCTCTGACTTTCCACGACTGGCCCAAAACTGATAGGCGAGCAGGAGGCAAATTGGAAGTGATTAAGCTAATGTGATAGCAAAGCCCCTTAGCTGAAGGCCTGTGGGCTAATATTCATCCAGAGCAGAGCAGCCATGGCTTTGCAGCTCAATGCTGAGACCTGGCAAACAGCAAATTGCCAAGAGCAGCAAGTATCCTCCCGAGACACCAACGAGTGGGCTGCTAGTGGAACTGAAGCAAAAGAGCTCTTTTATGCCACTTTCAGCACCACTTGCACTCATGTAGAAGCATAAGAGACCGGCTCATTATACACTTAAAGCATGTACAGTGTTACGGAACACACTCACACCTACACCAACAGAAAAACGGGTTCCTAAATGGTTCTTGGCTTAGACATATGGTTAAAGAGAAAACCCCCTTTGTGAAATAGAAGCAGATTTTTAAACCCTTTTTGCCACCTTTATGTCTTTAAGAGTGAAGAACCACATGCCAGTGCTACTTGAACATATGCAAGACTGAAAGTAAATGGTCCCTCAGTACTGGTTGTCACAGTTGCCTCTTCAACTTGCTTTGATTTGAAGAAATCTGGGATCGTTTTATGTTCTCGTCTCTTTCGTTTAAAGCTGTAGCCTACATTTCCATCAAGACGACACAAATATTCTGTGTAATCTGCTCTGTGAGCGCTATGATAGTGTGCCACTGCTTCATAGAGCAAAGTGTTTTAGTAAGGGCAATCATACAGCAGTCAATCAAAAATCAAGTGACGTTTACAGTTAATACTGGTAGGCCTGTACACGATGTTCAGCTACCCTATCCTCAGAACTGGCAGTGTAGGAGTTCCATATAAAGGATATGTCTGCAGGGTAGGGCTAAACGACTTGGAGGAAATATCTACTTGGGTTTTTCTGAGTACCATTCCTACTGCAATGTAAATTATGAGTATTATCTATAAATCTGTAAGTTTTTAAGTTTGACCCCAGCCAGACTGCCAGTATGTTATACTTGTTATGTCACCACACATGGGGGGAATGGTTGGTGTGCCACAATGGATAACACCACTACCTACCAGTGAACCTCATGTGGGAGATTGGGGTTTGATTCCTAGCCTGAGTAACTATGCCATGCTACACGAATAAGAGTCCCTGGAAAAGACCTTTAACACTACATTGGCCTGCTTGTAATATGATTAACCATGTAAGAGTCTCCGCTAAATGGCGTAAATGTAAATGGTTTGGTGTTCAGGCAGTTCAGATCCTTTGTGTGATAAGATTTAAATTCCCTGCTTAAAACTTTAGACCTGTTTTGATCATGAAGGCTATAATTCTCTTAAAGTAAATACGGCTTTTGTGATTGTGATATAAAACAATCCTTGAGCCCTAATGCAGGGAAAATCTGGATTTTTTACAGTGAGTGGTAGCAAAAACATTTTGGCTCATGTGTACTCGAGTAATACTGGCACCCTCTTGTGAAGAATCTTTAGCCTGTTAAACATGAGAGCCGGGTATCACAATGGTCCCTACCATCCTCTGATCTGTAATACATTATGGTGCTACTAGGTATATTATGCCCATATAATATATATTTCATGAACTAGAGAAAGGCTTTCAGATTACACATTACTTTCTGACTACTTTCTGACAGAGCATCTAGCAATGACTGCAGCTGGAGTGTGAATAGACGAGATGGTACCATAACAGTAAAATACTATATAACATAAACATCATGGTAGATGTCTGATGCTATCATGACAGTTTTTGTTCAGTAATAAGTGTCATGCTGTTGATTGTCATCATGTGTGTCATAATATTTAATGCCATACCAGCTAAATTCATGCTAATTTCTGCTGAGTCAATGTTATATAGCAGGGGTCAGTTACATGTTATCTGTTTCTACTCATAAAAGTTTCTAAGTAGTTGTTGGTCTGGATGTATGGTTCTAGGAAATGACGTAAATGTGTATAGAACTGTCTACCAGCCGTGTGGAACCAAATTAGTTCTTCTATGGATCTTCTGGGGTTCTTTTGCAATAAAAAGCCTTTTTGCACCTTTATATTCAAGATCGGGAAAGCTGGCGTGCATTCATTCATTCCCTAAATGCTGTCACCCTCATTCTCTCTGTAGGTCTGCTCATTGGTTCGGGATGTGCCCTCTACCCTCTTGGCTGGGACAGTGAAGAGGTCAGACAGACCTGTGACAACAGCTCAGACCAGTTTCAACTGGGTAAGCCTATATTACACCATCATACGTCAGCAGCATTCTAAATAACACATTCATTATTCACATCGGCTTCTGGTATCGCCATGTACATAAATCTTTATCATTACATATTTATAGGACTGTGGTCAAGCGAAGTGATACTTTGTATAAGTAGCCCATTCTCCGGTTTGAGCTTCACGCATATTGAGTTAAACATCAATCACCAATCCCCCAGCGGTGCTAGTGATTGATTTGTGTATATGCTTAGCTGTTCAAGCTCAAATCACTGGGCCATTTGGAACAAAAGCTAATTTGAATGCACAAGTTAAAGCATGCTTTGTCTTCTGGTTGATGACTTTCTCCCTTTCTTGGTACTTGGTTTTTAATGCATTTTCACTTTTGCTACAGTTAGTGACTCTGGACAGTCTTATTTCATGTTTAATGATCTTTAGGTGCTCTTGAAGCTGATATAGCTATCATGGAGCTCCATTTGTCGTGTCCTGTAAAAGAAGACAAATGGAAAAGGAATGTATGTAATGCAGAATTTGAAGTGTCTTATTTATTTAGTAGATTTATAGTTCAGTTGAATTTCAAAGCTTAGTCAGTAATAGCCCCTGACATTCTCTGACTCAAGGTCCCTGAATATTTGCTCCAATCTCTTTATAATTAAATGCACAGTTTAATGTAGAATATCCACTGAAGACTTTCTTTGTGCATGAGCAGCACTGGCAGTGTAACATGATGTTAGTAAAGGTTTCTGTACTGGGACCTGAGGAAAAACAGCACTGCTGGACTGCACCACAAAAATGTGCAGTGTGCATATATAATAGGAATTACGCACCTTGCCCTTGGGACACGGTCATGCTTGGTCAGCTATTTTTCGCTGGGAATTAAGGTGCTAAAACATTTAGTACTATCAGAGACCACTTTACACAGGGAAATATACTGTCTCTGACTACTGAGAGATCTTCTCCATTAAGAATGTTTGATTCATGAAAAATGCCCGTCAGTGCATCTCCACAAAACAGTGCAACCAAACCAAAATTCCCCCAACACTGGCACTTTTGTTGCTGAAACTTTTTAAAGCTCAGTAGAGCACATGGAGATAATAGATGGTGGTGTAGGCTCTCATTTTACTTTATTCATTTTTCATACCCTCATAAATATAAACCCGTCCCTTGAGAGATTGCTGGATTTGGTCCCTAAGCACAGGCGCTATTCCTCATATTAAGGCATGCCGTGACAAGTATGCAGCATGGAACAAACAGCCAAGTCTGACTTTTAGATTAAATACTTGGTCCACAGAGGGTAGTCCAGCATAACCCAGTCAGAGATACTTAAAGGAAGGTCACTCATACAGTCCAACCTAAGCAGTGTGGAATTTACACATACTGACAATATTAATATAGCCTCCAGTGATAGCTCTCTCAAATGGGCTTGTGTACCAGATAAGCACTTCTAGCATATTATTCATTTCCACTAGCGCCCAGATGGGATTTGCATTGTTATATTTGCACCAAGGTGATGGCGGTGCACATACTAAACCAGCTAAACTTAGCTTCCTTCTATCTGACCCTATATATTTTGTCTTGCAATCAGTTTTTAGTGGAAAGTATTACACCGGCTTTACGCTACACACTATTAACCTGCTCTGCTAATTCAGAGTTGTAGGCCATAAACAGCTCCTGGATCAATCAAGACCAGGTACCTCAGCAATCAGGGAGAGGCTTGTGCTGGATCTGATCCTTTTTGTGTCACATTTATTATTTTTAAATGATGTTTATGGCATCAATCAAATGAAAAATATGAGCTCTAGCTCACACTTGGACAGAGAGCCAATAGGATAGTTCTAACTACCTCCTGGATTGATCAGAATGTTTCCCAAAGATGTTCAAGCACCAAGCTCCTTTATAGTATCATGTCATATAATCTCATTAGCTCGTTAGTCTTTCTCTATTCATCCTGAATCGACCAGAGGAGCCTGGGTTCCCTTGAGCCTAAGTTTCTTCCCTTTACTCCAAGGGGATTTTCCTAGCCACTTGCTTAAGGGGGGCTTGGAACTAGATTCCCTTCCTTAAATCTATACATGGACTTCTTTGTTTTTCTTTTCTTACATAAACTACTTTTGTGTAAAGCTGCTTTGAGACAACCTTAGTTGTTAAAACCACTACACAAATAAATTTGCTTGATTAATTGATTAAATGAAAATGATAGAATATCAAGTCGTAACAGCATTGCCTTGTGCTATTATAAATTTAGTATATTATAGTGTATTATAAATATGTATTATTTACTTTATTAGGCTGCTAGATTATCATAATGTTACACTTTCATGAACACACATGTAGTGTTGCCCAGTATATTGTTTCAGCCCTGTCATTGTAATGTGCGCATGCACAATACTTGTGTCCTGCAATGTTAAGTAAGACAAATTAAATGACGCATGTCATGCTACAACTTTTTTGCTGCTTGATACAAAAGAAAAGCCTGCATGGTTCCTGGTGTCTAATTTAAGGCTTCTAAGGGACACAGAGAGGAGTGGTCACAGCACCACTGCTATTGTGTTTGATGCACTGAAACAGATTCTAGAGCATTAAAGGTTATAAGCACACAGTTGAAATTCACAAGAGGGTTAAAAAAGTAATTTCTCAACTTTTTATTTATTTATTTATTTATTTATTTATTTATTTATTTTCATCCCCCAAATCTTATTACCACAAAGTTTTTAAATACCGTAATATGCAGTATACTGCAGTGGCAGAAAATGGCAATGTCAGTGTTTTCCAGTAGGCCTATACACATGCATACACACTGAAGCCGGTTAACAGAGAAAGATGTTGACCAGCATTATAAGCTAACTTGTGCAATTGTCTTGTGAAGCTGAAACTCAGGAAACGTGCTTGGTCCATGGCCTATCGAAGTTGAAAGAACTTTATAAGTTGGCACAAGAGCTAACTCTCTTTTTTGGTTGGGAAGAAGTGATCGTTCATGTTGTCTTTGAGAGGGTGCAGATCGTGTTCCGATATGGTCTATCTTGGGATAAAAGAAAAAGAGGGTTTTGTATCTCTCTTAAACCGCGTACTGCATAAACTGCATAAATGAATAAAATGTCTGGCTTCCCTTGTGAAACAGCGGTTTTACAACTTATTTAGCATTCGGCCTGAACTCCTCTGTAAGGGATCTCTGTGAAAACGAATCTTGTTCCAGCCAACGCCCGGCTTATTATGCTGTTTGTCCGAAAACAGCATTGCTTGCAGCAAAGACCGCAGATCTCAGAGATTCTTCATAGTGCGACATCAATCGCTTCCTTAAAACTTTACTAGAGAACTGAGACTTCTCAAGAAGTGCCATGCATTTCTCCTCTCACTCAGCATAATTTCTTTGTCTTTTTATGGAGCGTAGAACTCAAAAGCTTGTGACAGGCCTAGCTGAAGTCTTGGGTGCAGCAGGCGTGTCTGCAGCAAAGAAAAGAAAAAAACAAATGACACACTTAGCTTAGCCATGTCCATCAGTTCCTGCTTTCTGATTCTTAAAATGAGTTTCACTGGGCTTTGGATCCTCTGCTTTCAGCATGGTTGACCCTGTTTCACACCAGAGACTGACAGTTTGAGATACTGAACAGAAGGCTCTGATAGTCCTCTCTCGGCTCCACTGACACGAGAAGCATTCAAGTAGACGGTTTTTCCATGAGCTGTATGTGAAAAAGTACATGACCTAATTTGTACATATTAGATATGCGTTCCAATAAGAGTTTATGTAATGTTTATCCTCTGTGAGGAAGGCACTGCATTATCTGAACCAAGACAGAAAGCAGGGCTCTCAACCAGGGCTTTTTTTTTTCATCTCCAGCCAGAAATAGTTACACCCTCTCATTTTCATTCTTTTCCCTGAAACATCCTGAAGGCTGTATAGTGATGCTATTATGATTGTTTAGCGTTTGAATACAGTTGTATAGAAGGGCTGTAAAATGCATCAGTCTGAAGGTGGCAATTCAAATGCTTCGAGTTTGGAATTTTAATAGACTATAATAATATTGATAGACATAATAACACAGTGAGCAAGTATGCCTTCACATTTCTGGCCAACATAATTTCTCCATCTGTTTTCAAACTTAATAAAAGCTTGGTGCATTGTTTATAATATCCGTATTTCATTCCTGTGTAAATACACTCATCATCAAAAGAATAGCTGAACCCAGTAGGAATTAACCAACAGGAATGAAACTTGGTGGGTTGGTTTGGCAATGGGAGACACGGAAATGATTCAAGTTTCACACTCGGCTGCACATGTGAGGTAAGCAAGGATGTGCCTTATCACTGTACATGACTGTCCCAACAGTGACGTTTGCAGACATTCAGTGAGCAGTGATGCCCTTCATGATCCATCCTGTTAGTGCCAGCATGATTGGCAGATGCATGCATGATGCAGGGTGACCACTGCAACTGTAACACCATTGTGTGGCAACATCGCCAAAGACCTGCAATGTATGTTGTGCACTTATAATGACATGGAGTGGTACCCGCACTGGCCCCACCTTCAGTGACGAGCTCATGGTGAGTTTTAGGCTCTAAGCTTCCTCGACTAACTGGAATATTATCCAACAGATCACTAAGCACGGTTGTAAGTCGCTCTGGATAAGAGCGTCTGCTAAATGCCTTAAATGTAAATGTAAATGTAAACATCGCCAAAGACTGCAGTGGTGTCGTGCCAGACTGTCATGGAGTGACTCAGAATGGCAGCACCTTCAGTGACGAGTCCCGCTTTTGTCTTAGTGGATATGAAAAAGGAACCCGTGTGTGGAGGCACCTTGGTCAGCGCCAACAGTTTTTGGTCAAATGTCTACAGGACCTGGTGTTACTCCTCCTCCACCCTTACTACAAAAATCTGCAGGAACTGTGCGAGGATATTCAAGCCTCATGGGATAGGTTATCACAGGACACCATTAGGAACCTCTTCAACTGTACCTCTTTATCTGCCTATCTATCTGCCTCCCTAGTAGCATTGCGATCTTCTGGGTTTTTGATGAAGAGCATATGTTTTATGACTCATTTAATCATTTACTATCAAATCTTAAGTGAACTGGTCTGTTTTGTGTAGCTGCTTAGAGTAGTGCTGATCTGGAACATCTTAAATATTTGTTTTATAAGACTTAAAAAAGAGTTCAGCAAAAAAATCTAATTTACACATTTTTCAACTTTCCACAGTTGTAGTGAAGCCATCAAGCCATGTATTCAGTCAAGACGTACTTGGTGTCCAAAGTTTGCTGGAGCTGCACGGTCAAAATTGCCTCTAAACACTAAACGTCAGTAGTCAACCAAATCTTTTCTGTTAATACATTTCCCAAAGTTTTCTCAACTTGCTTAAATCACATCCTCATTACGGTCACACACACCTGACAATGTGCTTTAGTCACAATAAGTCAGAATACGATTTATAAAAATGACCTAGAACTGAATCTGAATGCAGCAGGCCACCAGTTCAGATAAAGGTAAAGGTTGTGCCAAATTCTGATCCCACCAATAAACTGACTCCTCTTCTTGTGAACACGTCACACGTGAATATCATCAGTGTGTAAAGAATACTTTTATGCATCATTTGATCACATCGTCAGCTGCTGATTACACTGTGTAAATGATGATTGGACCATCAGAAATGGGTTAAACATTGCTTGGAAAAAAGCTCAATTAACTTACATTAGGTTTAGGTTTTTGCCCTCTCCTGTAAAGTTACCATTTTGGAGATATATGTTCTTCTATGGACGGCGATAATATGGAGATTAGACTACCATTGCAAATTCTGCTGTTTCCATTTTCACACATATCTTCGGTTAAAAAATTTAGGATTAAAGGTTCTTTATAACAGTAATCTTCAACATCATGAAAGTCATCTGCACATGATACAGTCGTGGGGCACACGACTGTTGTCTGTAGTATTCAGGTATAGAGTGAGGTTTTGTTATTTTTATAGCTCAAGTAAGTAATGCTATGTCTGACACCACTTTGACAAGTCTGTGCAGCCTTAAAACAGACACAGGTTGAGTGCACTGAGAGAAGTTTGGGGGTATATTTACAGAAAGGGTTTGGGTGACTATTGACTCCAAGTGCTTGTGCAAGTGCTATCAAGCAAACAGCCTTGCAGCCCTAGTCTTCATCTAAAGAAGCAAAACTTCTTTAACAAGTCTTGCCTGATTGTTCACAACGAGGGTGGAAAATGGTCTACAAAGGTTTTTCTGACAGTGTTTTTTGCAGTTAAGTAAAGGGGTGATAAAGTGAAAACTCAAGACTAGTTAAGTGCCTTAAGATGTTATGTCCTGTATTACAGCGGCCTTATTTAGAGAAACAGCTTTGGTGTACCGTGTGCTAATGGTTTGTCTGTGTGTTTTTCCAGGGTCGTGTGAGATTGGCTGGGCGTATTACTGCACCGGGGCAGGCGCTGCCACTGCCATGCTGCTCTGCACCTGGCTGGCCTGCTTTGCTGGGAAGAAACAGAAGCAGTACCCTTATTAAAGAGAGCCCACTTTACCTTCCGCTTTAACACCCGCTTCAAGCACAGAGCTACTGCCAGCAGTGCACAGCAAAGGGACAGATGCCTGAGTGTGGACTATGTAAACAGCAAAATCACACTCGTTCAGCTACGGCGTGACCATTTTATCTATTACTTCTTCAACTGCAGTATCCTCCTCCACTGTCCAGTCAGTGGGCTGTATGCTCTGATGGACATCCAGTGATGGAATTTCAACAGCTTCATCACATACAGTGACTGTTATTATCTGGTCTAATGTGTCTACAGGATGATTATTGGAAAACTCTGAAGGACCAATTTCCCTTTTTATGTCTTCTAACCCCGAGAGTGCTACCTTCTCTTCCCTGTTTGGTGATGTACTAGTGCTAGTGACGTCTGTTACAAAAAAAGAAAGAAGCAGAAAATATGCATTCTTGTTATTGATTATATCTTCATATACATTTATTTTAAGATCTTTTTTGCAGCACACTACGAAATGCAATAACTGTCTTATTCACCTTATAGACTGTCAAATAAGCCTTTTCAAAAGATCATTATATGTCAGTATATACTATAGGGTCAGTAAACAGTATATACCTTGTATGCAGTATGGACAATGTATGCTTTAATGACATACGCATTTTATGGAAAAAAAAATATCCACACAACATATTGTTTTATTCACCTTATGTTTGTAAATAAAACCTGTTTATAAACAATATATTTGCTGAATGATGTCTTTACATTTCTGTGTCTTCTACTGTACACCATTTCTTCATTATTGCTCCCTGTGTGTTAGATTTGGCTGTCTGACTCAAAGTAAGGCTCAAAGCAACACTGGTTCACCTTCTAAATTGAAAAAGGAATGAAATGGCTAACCAGTTAAGGGTCAGAATGGTCTTCAGGTATTACATGTCTGACCGAGGTCAGGTCCGGTAACGGTTGCATGCTCTAAAGATCAGGTATGGAATTGGCTCAGATGGACTCTCATTTCAAATTTGCAAGGTAACAAGATTGCTGTCCATTTGAAGGTGATGACTAATAGGGGCTATTGGCCGTCTGCCTGAACACATCACATAAGCACATGGACATATTTTGGTAAGGCATTGGGAACTACAGGCTTGGCTGCCTGTTCTTAGCTGAACAGAGTTGCACCCGGTGTAGTCTTTCACTGGTGTAGTCCATCTGCTTCGAGGTTCAATGGATTATGTGTTCAGAGATTCAGAGGTCACAGTGTCTACAGTGTTTACCATCCAAAATGACCCGTGAATCTACACGTCTTTTGAGATGTTATTTGTGAATTTGTGAATATCTGAAATCTGAAAAAAAAAATTATTTGCATGAAGATAAGCAAAAGACTTATATTGGGCACTGGAGTCCGGGCAAAGTATTTGTGATTATTTCATGTAATAACTTTCTTTGAGGGAGTTTAAACACTTTAGGTTGTCTGGTTTCTATCAACACCACACCTACTCAGAAATACATCTACATCTTAACTTTCACTTGTGTATATATCACATAAGCACATGGCCATATTTTGGTAAGGCATTGGGAACTACAGGCTTGGCTGCCTGTTCTTAGCTGAACAGAGTGGCACCCGGTGTAGTCTTTCACTGGTGTAGCCCATCTGCTTCGAGGTTCAATGGATTGTGTGTTCAGAGATTCTCTTCTGCAGACCTTCCTTTTAAAGAGTGGTTATTTGAGTTACTGCTGCCCTTCAATTATCTCAAACCAGTCTTGACCTCTAGCATCAACAAGGCATTTTCTACCAGAGCCCACTGGATATTTTGATTTTGATAAATAGCATAGGTACCCCTCTGAGCAAAGAGCTCACATGAGAAAAAATGAAGTCATTAATAGCATTTAAACGCTAACAGTGCATCAGTCTAGGTTATATTCTCTGCTTTCTGGTGTTCCTAATTTTTGAACCGGGGAATTACAGTCTATGGACTGCAGTATATAAATTACACGCTCCGATAGTACAACAACTTCGAGGCCATATGGGAACACACTTGATGCCCTTATTAGCATCTAAATGTAACCTGTTCAGGTACAGTAGCCCGTCTCAGGAAGCCACTCTTGCAGCACAAATGCAAGTTAAATGAAACTTAGTAGGGTGGGGGAGGAGATGTGGTGGGTAATCAACTTTCCACACAAAAATGCAAATCTCTAAATCCAGCCAGTGATGGGGAGAAGGGTGCACACAAATAGCACATGAAACGCAGACTTGCAGCCTTAATCCTTCAGAGGAGTGTTTAGCCCTGCAAATGCACTGTGGGACCGTAGTATGACAGACACGCATCCATTCCGTACCGATCCCTGAGCTGTGCTGTATAGGCGCCAGAGCTTCCTTCCAAAGGAATTCTTGATATGTAGGGCTGCCTTTAGGGTAGTGATCTAAAAAAGCTGGTTCCACCAAGATTCGAACTTCCACTCTGCTCACTGTCACATGGTGTTTTTTGAAGGCTAAGAGGCATGTAAACATGGCCAGATCTATTATAAGCACACAAATGGTAGTATATGACCTGTATACGACTGCATGTCCATATAAGGGAAGGAAGTGTTCTTCTGCTAAAGGCCCAGACTGGGCCAGTAACCTTTAGTTCCCACACGGATATGACAGAAGTAAATTAGGTTTGTGCTGCACACAACATGCCAGGATTGTGATTACACTGAGGGTGAATTAAAAGAGGAATTCCACCCATTTTGCATATCGCATATTTCAGTCATTGAGAAGAAAAGTGTGTCATCCAGTGTTGAAGTAGTTCATAGAAACATACCTACTCAGAATGACTTACAGTGGCTGTAATAGACACCAAGGGTCACAGTGTCTACAGCACAAATATGGCCATTTTGATTACCATCCAAAATGACCCGTGAATCTACACATCTTTTGAGCTGTTGTTTGTGAAATCTGAAATCTGAAAACAAAATTATTTATTTGCATGAAGATAACTAAAAGACTAATATTGGGCACTGGAGTCCGGGCAAAGTATTTGTGACTATTTCATGTAATTTCTTTGAGGGAGTTTAAATACTTTAGGTTGTCTGGTTTCTATCAACACCACACCTACTCAGAAATACATCTACATCTTAACTTTCACTTGTGTATATATTTTAAAAGAGCAGGTAAATTCCTCTTTAAAACATTACTGCATAAATAACACAACATGGCTGAAGACTGATCACCATTGTGTTGACCAAAAGTTTTGTTGGACCACATGAATAACTTTCTTTATTTTAATCTCTATAGAAACACTGGTAACACTTTATTAGGACATTCCACTGTGGAGGTTCAGTGTATCTTTAACTGACATTCAACTAATTATAATAATATAAAATGCCACCAAACTTGTAGCTGTGAAATATTCTATTAAATCTATTCCTAACCTTAGACCTTTTACCTCAAGGGTAAACTCACGCCTACTCTTAGACCTAACCTTGATTTTATTGTTGCGGATAATCAACAATAAAATAAAATAAGTAATAAGGTTTCTTATTGCATCCCTTACTCTGATTTCTTTCAGATTTCTCAGTCTTTGCATGCACCTTAATTTAAGAGCAAAGGTAAAACCAACTACATTCTTGATAGAATGAAGGATTTAAACCCTCTTAATGTAATCACTGATGTTCATATTTTTAGTTAAAGTGACTCTAACAGTGAATTCTATATTTACATTGCCCTCTTTTGTGAGTTTATTGGCAAGCAAATCAGAAATTCTAATTCAACTCAAAGCAGGGTTTTCCCGTTATTAAGTCCATCTAAATGTGATGACCTTGTTTCTAAAAAATGTATTTTTGCAGTTATCACATTATTAAGTGCTTACAATAACATTCACTGTAAATGCTTAAAAAGCCCACCTTTAACAACATCAGCATCATTATAGAAGCTGGTATTTTTGCAGCCCCTGTTATCTGTGTGGATGTAATAGGTTTTTGAAGTGTTCCTGGAGCTCTGTAAACCAGTGTGTATCCCTATAATTCCATATAATAATCATATTCAGCCTTCATATATTCAGAATTCCAGGGTTGCCGCTCGTTATAGTGAATTGCAGCTTTCATCTGCAGGCTGATACCTCCACAATGATGCTCCTCACTCATGCTTGAAGAGCCTCTGAGTTTTATTTCTCCCTCTCCGTCATGTTAGCTCTGTTCTCTGTTTCTTTTGCGCCTGTGATTGTTACCCGAGCGCCAGACACACATCTGAATAGCAGTGTGGCGTGACATATTGGGGTCTGTGAAGAGGGTTACTGACTCTTTCCCATTATCTCAGCCTGACTTCTTATAGCCTGCAGTGCAAGATGGAGCTCCTGTGAAATCTCCTGTGTACAATAATGACATGCAGGAGATTTGGTACTGATAGTGGTGTTGATGGTGTTACAGTCACTTCAAACGATCGCCCAGTGGTAAAATAATTTGTCACATTCTTCTGCCGCTTATTTTAATAAACCATTCATCTGTATTTGATACTATATGTAGACTATTCATCATCCTAAATTGCGCAGCGCTAATGCTGAAGTGGTTGAATGCTAATAAACCACAGTATGATTAATCAGGCTGGAACTCTGGAGACAGTTTGGTGTACTACCATCTGATGTGTGATTTCAGGCCCTTGCATTCCAATTCTGAATTCATAGTTTTGTTTATACAGTGCTGTGAAAAAGTATCTGCCTCCTTACAGATTTCTGTTGTTACTGCACAGTTTATCAAACAAATGTGAATTTCAGACAAAGATAACCTGAGTAAATACAAAATGCAATCCAACCCAACCTGGCCCTATGTGAAAATGTATTTGCCCCCTAAGTCTAAAAGCTGGTAGTGGCACCCTGGTGACAACAACTGCAAGTAAGCAATAACTGGCCACATTGGAGGGTTACCGAGCACGAACTGCCTGTTTAAGGTCATGCCAAAGCATCTCAAATGGATTTAAGTCAGGACTTAGGGGGCACTCCAAAACCTTCATTTTGTTTTGTTTTTTTCAAGGCAATCAGAGGTGTACTTACTGGTGTGCTACAGATCATTGTCCTGCTGCAGAACCCATGTGCACCTGAGCTTAACCTCCTGAGACCCCAGCGTCCTCATATAAGGACATTTCTGCTTCTCTGCACCATGATACTTTTTAAAACTTTGACACTTTACTTGTACAAAGACAACATTGAGTTTTTATACTTGTTAGGTCCTACTTATCACAAATAGCTAGGAGAAATTAAAATTGCACACCAAGCAAGTCCGGGTCTCAGGAGGTTAAGGTCACAAACTGATAACCTGACATTTTTATATAATAGCTCTCACTGTGGCTTGCTGGATTCCCAAAGCCGTAGAAAAGCCTTTGTGAGTTTGCATTGGTTACTGTTTCAAGGCTGAGCTGTTGCTCATAGACACATGCGTTTTACACTAATAGCACTTCTAGCAGGACAGAAACAGACACAGGTCACTGAACTCTTCAGCACAACATATTCGACACATTCAAATTTCTGTACTCTAAAGATTGCATGGCTATGTGGTTTATGTTAATACACCTGTTAGCAACAAATGTACCTGGAGCACCAGATCACAGGATTACAATTGGTGTCCACATAGTTTTGGCCACATAGTGATGTCCAGCAAAACCACTCTCATAAAGAGGTTATAAAGACTGTTTTAGCCTGGTCCTCTTTTTAAAAACAGGGCCGCCAATTACAATAGAGGTCATTTACATATATCAGTCTTAAAAAGCTCAATAACAAAAACATCCTGTTTAACTGTGAGGGGTACAGAGCAGTTGGAAAACACTCTCATAGAAATGAATTATGACTCTGCTGCATAAAATCACACAAACATTATAAATGGACCTCGGGGGATATGGACCCTATTTTCTTCTTATTATTTGTTTACTTGTTTTTCCCCCCAAAGTCCACTTATGACAATTGTGTTGGTTTATGAGTGGGTTTGTAATAAAACGTTTTTTTTTCCATAACAGAACCTCATTATCATCAAAGGAGTAGGAAAAAAGCTGAACTTAATGACGCATATCCTACATTTCTCTTGCATTCCTTTATTTTTCTCTGGCGTCCAGTCATTACATTTATGTGGGTTTATGTAGTCTACCAAAAAACATTGGTCATATTTAATTTTACATGACCTTTTCCAAACTCTTTCATCCTTTCAAAATAACCAAGATATTCAATCTTGCAGTACTATGTCTTCCATTAGAGGGTCGCAGCATTTTTTGGACATGATAAGTATTTTTTCTATAGATACCATCCAGGAAATTCTATTTGAGTGTGTTGGTACAGCAGCTTTTTTGACATTTATATTAACATGGTCACAAAACAGTTTTCACAGAGATACAGGCCATAACTAATATGATTTAACCTCTCAGTAGAGGAGTAGCCCCTTACTGCCCTTACATTCACATGTGAAGTAATTATCCCTCCTGATGAAACCGGTGCTGATACAGGCCAGGATGAATGTAATTTTCCCCATAGCTATTTCTGTAGTTGGGCTAAAGGAGTCCATTTGAGAGCACCTGGCCATTCACTGACATATGCAACATCCACTGCCGAATCCCCGATTCCTTTTATTGCCCCGGCAAAGACCTCTGATGCACTTGAATTCAAGGACAGGCTGTCCTCTGAGATGTACACTTGCACTCATTTCATTTCCATCCTAATTTCATGGGCTGTAAATTATCCACCTACTACACCATTGCTGTCTTTGGCGAAGTTGACATGGTGTTAAGGACAATTGTCATAACGATCTGCATCCATGTAGTTCTGCATTGTGCAGTTAGCTGCCAATTGTGTTGGCACTAACAGGATGACTCGTGGCGGACATCACTGCTGGCTGAATATTCACAACAGTGGCTATTGGGTCAGTCAGGTACAGTGATAAGGCCCATCCTTGCTTATGTCACATGCGTTAGATTAATGCTGTTGATGCTGTTTGCATCAAATAAAATGAAAGCCAGAAACACTTTGTATGCAAACAGAAGGGAAACAAAGGGAAACCATCAACCAGCCATGAGGACAGATCACCATAGGGCATTTATTCAAGCTCACATCGTCAGGTAGTAATTATGCACCTGAATGTGACTGTCACAACCAACAGGCCAGGCCTGAATGAATATGTGAGCCTAATAAATGAAGTAAATCCCTGAGCAAACACAGCTGCGCCTCCACAATCCTTGTCAGCTAGTCGCAGGGTGGGGAAACAATCTATTGGCTCCAGAAGCGTTTCCGCTGGTGACTAAGTATAATCATCTGCTCTCACATAGCATTAAATTTACAGTGATAAGGCTGCGACACATCATGACCTAAAAAGCCATGTGTCATTTAGGCTGGAGGATCTGTCTGAAGCTGCAAGTAATAGAGTTTTGCGCAGCAGTGAGACACCCTGACCTTAATTTTGCTTTAGAGTGAATGCAGGAGGACTGAGAAAACTGGGTGAGTTTGTCATAGCAGATTTCATATTCATATTCTCTCATGCTGAGGTCTGGGAAAATGTAGAGGGCAGAATTAATTTACTTCTGCATGAATTAATTGCAAAGGCTTATTCTCCACTTCAACATATAGTCCATAATAACCTAATAACCTAATAATGTATTTAACAACCACTTATCAGTCCAATCAATCTATATTGTACCCGGTATCTCCATCCGAAAAATTGTAGACACAGGAAGCCATGGGTAATAACAATGAGTTTGTTCCCCTTGTGCTGTAGACTCTACTGCTCTGGGAAGGCCTTATGCTAGATGGTGGATCATTTCTGTGAGGATTTGATCGGATTCAGGCAAAAGAGTACCTGTGAGCACTTCTGAGTTCAGGTACTGGTGTTACATGATCAGTTTTGGATCAAAAACACTGCTTCAGCTCACCGATATGCTTGAAAACAACAATTCAAGTGATGCCACCAGTTCTTTTTTATCCCTATTCTGCCATCTAGTGGTCAGGTGGGAAAATGACATAACAGAAACAAAACATCTGGATTAGGCTGTTCAGCAGAAGGATGGCAAACTAAGTCAATAACCTAATTAAGACAAAATGTTGAGTTCAGTGAAAGTGAAAAATTAAGCAAACGAATGAATAATCTATGTTTTGAATGTGTGTTTTTTTCAAGTACAATGAAATTTCTAAGCTGTTTGCTTACTTTAAGTTTACTTATTTAAGTTCAAAATCTGCATAAGCTTTACAGTGTGGTCATAAAACAGTAATTTTGCAGTATATTGCAGATAGGTGACTGTAGGAACATTGTTTTTCTCTAAACAGACTTTGTTCTCTAATAATCAGCTTTATTAAAAAGTAATGGCCCCGTCTACATGGAAGGGTTAATATAGCATTGCACAATAACAATAGGTCTAACTTATGTCACAATATATCTGATGGTTGTACAAAACCTTTTTCATTTAGAGTCTGTACAACATTTCTATAACATTGGAATTGAGTAATATAGTGGTTGTTACAATGTAGTTACCCTGAAACAGATGCATGAACGTCTTATTATGGTTACACATTTACAGAGACTCAGTGTCAGGTTTGTATCTTGTAAGCAAAGTTTTTGCTAAATAGAATTGGAAATACCTTCTCTCACTTTATAGGAAAGTAAGTGTGGCAAAGATCATACCCTTCAACAAGGTGTATTCTCTACAGTACAATCCCAGTACGGCAGGAACTGTAAAATTTTCTTTCTGGAAAAGGTTTACCAGTTTGAAAAAGTATAATGTTGCATATTTTTGCAGAGAAGTATTCTAAATCGATATTCAAGTAAAGGTATTGATGCTCAGGAAAAATACTGACACAAGTAAAAGCACCTACTCTCAAATAACACAACTTGAGTAAAGTACACGTATCAGGTCAAAACAGCTATCTAAGTACTGAGTAGCTCATAAAACTACAACAGAATTGATCATTTAATCCAGCCTCTAACAGCACAGGAAGTGAAGTTTGTATGACACAACTTTTTTTTTATATATATAATTTTGGTCAGAAAGTCAGAAATGTGACTTATCACTAAGCAGTACAGAAGTTGACAACAAGACAACAAATTAACTGAACAAAGTAACTGATTCCTTACTAGTAGAAATAAAAAGTACCGATCCTGCAATGCTTTACCTTTTTTATTAAAAGCAAAACATTTAAAGAGTACATACGTTGTACACTGTCAAGTACATAGTATGGTAACATATAATGTATATATGTATAAAAATTTATACGTAGAACAATGTACATATAAATGAATACACTTACATATGGGGACATGCATAATCACACAAATGCCTTAACACACACTATACATATGGGGACATGCATAATCACACAAATGCCTTAAAGTCTATACATGCTTTAACAGTTATAATAACTCTTTTTAATTCAGGGCTGTGTTAGTTCAGCATAACAATCTCCTTTACAAGGCAAAATGATCCCTTGCCTGAACATTTAAACTTATGGCTATGAAACGTACCTATTACCAGTGTAAGATTCATCATACGTGTATGTGCATGGTTAGTTCTACCATACAAAGACCAGTTAACACACCTAACACATGTTTCCCCAATAAACAATACTTCTCACCACTTTTGTAATATTATTAAAACTATACAGGCGATGAGATTTTGCCTAATATATTTCTCATATTGGTAATTCCAAAATAAGTGAATAAACAAGCCGTTTTAAAGTAATGTTTACATTGTTTAAAGCCATTTTATGTAGACTGTACTGTTCTTTATGTCTTTGCACTGTTATCTGTTCACAGCCCAGGTCGACTGCGTCATCGCCACGTCACACAATAACACGGAAGTAGCCACGCTCCCGTGCGGTGCGCTTTACCGCAGTGGAAGGTTTCAGTAACCTTTATGTTAAAGCGTGTGGGTTTATCGCGGACATGCGCGTTATTTCCCGTCATACCGCCCTATTACCCCTGCTTTAACTGCTTTTATTTAAAGCAGTGTTTTATTTAATGTCTCTTAGTCAGTCGGACAGTAACAAAGAGCAGCCTGCTGTTCATTCAGTCATTCGGGCTCGTTCAGCTGTGCTGTTATATATACAGATGGTGTGGATGTGAGCTGTGTTGTCTCTGTACAGGCTGTTCTCTGCTGTGCAGCTGTATCTCCTGCCTCGCCGCTGTGGTTGTGTGTGTTTGGGTTTAATGGAGCTGTACTCAGTGGTTAAAGTGATCGGGACGGGGTCTTTTGGGCGAGCTCTCCTGGTTCAGACCAAGGACAGAAAAGAGAAATGGGTTCTGAAAGAAATACGCCTGCCGAAGGTAATTTTCACTAACACTACAGTAGTGCTTGTTTTACAGAGTTTGGCATGTGCATGCTCTGACTATGTGCGTGGTCTGTTTACACGGGGATGTTTCTTATTTTAAGCCTTGGCCGCTTGTACGACCCCCGACCACTAGAGGTCCCCCGCAGGTCTTGTTTTCCCTTTTTAACTCTTTGATATTCTTGATAGTTTTTTCCTGATTCTTATTGATTTTTGAGCATAAAAAGAATAAGACTGGGAAGATTCTGTCATTCTCAGATCTTCGGTAACAGACCAGGAGATCCAGTGGGGATACCTAAATATCGATACTTTACCTGATCCTGGAGTTCACCTTCGTGAATCATTTCTGGCTCATAAATATGGATATCATCTATTAATTTATTTAGACTATTTAAGACTGATGTGTATTCTACCTCCCATAAATGATGGCCTAATATTGAAACTACTTTTCCTTCCGCCGCCTTCTCTTAACTGTTCAGTAGTTAATCTGATCAATACACATTTAGTTACTGAATTTAAATAAAATATACATTTAAGAAAATGTATCATTTAAACATTATTGAACACTGAATTTTATTAGGAGAAACTTAATGTTTATTTAATAGCCGCAGTAATATTTAATAATAATTAAATGTCTGGCTTTCAGTTCTAATTCTGTATAAATTTACCATTTATTTTAGTTGAAAGTCACATACTTTAAAGTTTTGGGATGAGAATTGGTTTCAGAATATTTGTATCAGTATTGGTATCAGAATATTAGTATCGGTATCAGTATTGGTATCAGAATATTAGTATCGGTATCAGTATTGGTATCAGTATTGGTTTCAGAATATTAGTATTGCACATCCCTATTATCTAGCTATGTAAAGGTTTGTGTGTTTTACTATTAGACAGTACTTAAAGGGGAACTCTTTCTTTTTTTCTTTTTTTTTTTTTTTTTTAAACCAAATTTGTGAAATAAAATGGTCTCTGGTTTGTTGTGAAATGTGCCGTTCTAGAGTAATTTGCCAATGAAGTTTGTTCACAGTGGTGGTAATTGTAACCAGACATCTGAAGAGAAATGGCTATGAACATGCTGGCCGATGCCTTCAACATTATTTTCTATTAGTTTTGAGAAAAGTTTGCATTAAAACATGTTTTTAAACCCATTTATAGCAGATAAAAATAGAAAGAAAAGTTTTATAAGAGCCCATTTTTCTTTAGAGTACTATTTTGCTCAACAATATTGTATCTAAACACATGGAATACATGTAGCTTCCCTCTTGTTTTGGACTGAAGCCCTCTTTGTTGGTAAGTTTCTGGACAGGTAACTATTTCACATGACAGATTTTTACATCTCAGTGATTGAATTATACAGAATGCGAGAGGACTTCCCCTTTCAGTAGTAGAGCTGCTAGTTTTGTACTGTTACTCAGGCTGCTGTGTTTTTACTTCACCCAAGTGACAATACTTTTACCTGACTAAGGGTTTAGGCAACTATCCCCTCGCCTGACTGTCTGTCAATCCAAACAGGCTGAAAGTGGAATGAGAACTACGCGAAGAGAAGCTGTGCTGTTGGCAAGAATGAAGCATCCCAATATTGTTGCTTTCAGAGAGTCGTTTGAAGGTCTGTATCCTGCCTGTATACACTTGAAGAAAGGACTGTTTCTTGGCTGAATAGTTTGCATTCATGTCTATAAATACACACATCATATTAATGGAAAAGGACATGACCCTACATGACCTCAAGGCCTCTCCTCCCCTAGTTAGATTATATTCATAACTAGATTATCATATCTTGATCTTAATGATATTCATATCCTGCCTGACCCCACACTGCAGTCCAGGAGGTCATGCACCCTCATGCAGCTGAGACACACTCTCTTCTCTTTTTTTCTGAATATCTCTTGTCAGATGATGGGCATTTGTACATTGTAATGGAGTTCTGCAGTGGAGGTGATCTTCTCCAACAGATACGTCAGCAAAAGGGCTGTCTGTTCTCTCAGGATGTGGTAAAGTCACGCTCATGTATTTGAAGCATTTCCAAAATATGTAAAAGGTGTGTTTGATTTATTTGACGGGCTAGATGTGTTCATGATCAGGATCTGTCTCCTCAGATACTCAGGTGGTTTTCACAGATGTGTCTGGGCGCCAAACACATCCATGATAAACGAGTGCTTCACAGAGACTTAAAATCAAAGGTAAACATTAGTCATGGTTGTAATTAAGTGGACATTAAATTACAAAGTGATGAAAGTGCTGATCTCACACTTTTTTTTAGATGCCCTGAAAGTCTTTAGTGCAACTATTCTGACATTGTAAACCTTTTAGGCTGTTTAAGTGTTTGTGTCTTAGCCTTCTAGTGATGCATTTAAACTACATAGCAAGAAATAAACCTTCGGTTTGTAGTCTTATACAGCCAGATGCTGGAGTCTTGTGTTTTAAGCAAGCTGGGATTTATTAGAGCTTTGTCTTCTACTGATGTCTTCTACTTTACACTGCTAATAAAATCTGTACTAAGCATCACTGAAAGCGTGCAGGCGAGCACCTGTTCTTAACGATTGGCTGTCCTCCAACTTTAAATCCATGACTTTTTTCTCTCTTGTTTCTTTAGAACATATTCCTTACAGAGCATGGTACCATCAAACTGGGTGATTTTGGCTCAGCGTGCACTCTCAACAGGTAGTCTGCCTTGATTATTATGCAACTACAGTTTATTTGTTCTACAAATTGTGCTAACACTGTTCATGTTCATACCAACATGGCATACAGTGCTGTAGGTTCCATTGTTCTGGATCTAGGTCAGTGCTTGAGGGTGCAGCTGTAAAAGCAGCAGAGATTGTCATGCAGCGTCACTGCTAGGTTATTAATTTTGCATAGTAAATATGGATTTTGCCCCTTTTGTGAAGTCTGCTGGTTTTTATCAGCCACATATAATTCCCAGTACACATTTGATTGATCTTAATTGACCGAGCCACATAACTGCTCTCACAGGACTTTCCACCTGGTAAAACAACATTGTAAATACAGGGTGACTCATTCATCTTACCTTATTAAAGACTGATATCATGTTTCTGTGATTTAGACTTTGCAGTGCCCTAAACATGTGGCCATATAGCTGTTCTCTCAGTGCACTCTCATACTGATGAGCATGCAAAGCTATTTTCATGTTGGTGAAATTTCTCATTAATAATGCTGACTTGTATGGACTTTGTTCTTTCTTGCAGTGCAAGAGCATATGCCCAGACTTATGTTGGAACTCCATACTATGTGTCTCCAGAGATCTGGGACAGCCAGCCTTACAATAACAAGAGGTACAAGACTTTAGTTTAGTCTCACAGTAACCAGGGTTAAGCAGAGCACCACCTAACACATTTAGTTTTTTACTTAGGAAATTAACAATAATCATTCTACAACCAGCATACATATCTCACATTTTTCCAGCAGCTACAATTCATGAACAATCCAGCGAAAAGCAAAGCAGGTGCAAATGTAGTGAACTTAAACCCCCGTTAATTGTGGTGAAAGAGTCTGGAAAATCAATGTATTTTAAAGCTATGTTTGAGCTAGACAAACTTTCCAACATAAATACGCAAAATATGATTGGTATTAGTTTAGTATCATTTCTAACTACAAAATAAAAGGAAAAATCTGCACAGCAGAATTGACATTTTATTTTCATGCCATCTATTATGTTTTTGATGAATCTGTGTGGGGAAAAAATATCCTTAACATTTGACATTTGAAAGTACAGGTGTAAATTCTGTTGACTTCAGTCAGTTATCAAATAATACATAGGATAAAGAGAAATAAAATTATCTCTCTGATGGCAGTCAAATTTTGCAAATGGATAATGACCACAAGCACATTCTACTTTAACCCATTTAACTACATGCACAAGCTTAAAAGTTTGATATCAATCTTTATTTTTTTTTTTAAATAATGAACCAATTTTATTAAAGATATATGTATAGAATACTTCTATGATAAAAGTAATGTATTACAAGTTTCAAACAGTTTGTATTGACTTTTTCAAAGATATACAGAGCTGTCAGTGATTTCATGATGATTAGGAAAATTGATTTCTGCATTAAGAATCTCATGTAGAAACTGACATGCCTCATATTTGAAAATCGATAACTAAATCTCTCTATTTAAACAGCTATTCATGGTATTTTTGGGACATCAAATTGCAATAAAAGGAAACCTGTACCTTATTATTTAAAAATGCTACCATTTATTTGATCATGTTCTTAATTAGTGTTGTTTTAATGTCTAGTTTATAGCTTGTCAATGTAGACTTATTAGTAATAATAAGTAATAAATGTCTTTATAACAAACTTCTGGGCGTGTTAAATATTAGGTTGTGCAGTACTGCCCTTTATGGCTAGAAAAATGAGTGCATGCCTCGACTTTGTTCATTCTTGTATGTTTGTTTAACAGTGATGTGTGGTCTCTGGGTTGTGTCCTATACGAACTCTGCACCCTGCGCCACCCAGTACGTACAGTTCTTGGTTTTTCATGTGTAATATATAAGCTCCTATCTCGTGGTTGTAAATGCATGCTGTTTCTGTTTTAGTTCCAGGCCCGCAGCTGGAAGAGTCTGATTTTGAAAGTGTGTCGTGGAGCATATGCTCCCATGCCAGCTCACCTTCCCTATGAACTTCACTACCTGATCAAACATATGTTTAAGACCAACCCTAAAGACAGACCTTCTATACACACCATCCTCAGCTCCCACCGTGTGTCCAGGCTGCTGCACAAACACCTGCCTGAGGAGGTACAGCGCTGCCAGACCACATTTTAAAACAGATATTATTGACTCCAGCCCTGGAGACACACCCTGCACGAAATAACCTGGTCCAACACATCAGCTAGTTATGACGTACCTATGGGTCTTAAAAAGTTCATGAAAATAGGCCATGAAAAGTGTGGGGACACAGGTTTTTAATAAGTGACGTTGTCCATTCTCAGCACTGCAGTGACACTGACATTGTGGTGGTGTCTTAGTGTGGTGGTGCTGGAGGTTTGAAACACAGTGCCCACTCACTGCCTTGTTGGTCCACCTTGTAGATATTAAGTCAGCGACGACGGCTCATCTGCTGATGCACAGTTTGTATTGGCCGTCCTGTAATCATCAGTCATCAGTGGGCGCAGAACGCTGTTGGCTAGATAGATGTGGTTGGACCATTCTCAGTCCAGCAGTGACACTGAGGTGTTTAAACCTCCATACACGCATAACACCCCACTGCTACATCAGTGTCCCTGCAGTGCAGATAATGATGCACCACACAAATAATACCTGCTCTGTGGTGGTCCTGTGGGGGTCCTAACCATTGAAGAACAGGGTTGAAGGGGGTTAACAATGTATGTAGAGACCCAGATGGACTACAGTCCAATTGTAGGACTATAAAGTGCTCCTATATGATAAGTGGAGCTGGTAAAATGGACTAGGATTGTACATAGAAGGGTTTTTTTTTTTAATAAGGGGTATAAATATTTATGACAATAACTAAAACCTTTTTAAGTGAATCATAAATTCTTTCACTGAGCAGCTTAAAGTGTTATATAAACTCACATGAGCCGGTCTGAAATACAAGGTTTGGTCCCAGATTTCTCCTCTATGTCCCCAGCAAGCATATTTCCCATAATGAATTATTTTGATTGGTCATAGTAAATGGTGATAGATGATAACTACAAATAATACCATGTTTATAAATTGTTAAAGAAACATATGGACATGTGTAAAATACACGTCTTAATGTATTAATGTTAAATGTATTTATTCTAATATAATAGAAAAACTACAGTTCTGATTTTTAAACCTTTATATAATACTGTATATCTGTGTCTTGTTTTGAAATTGGGGCAAGCCAAGATGAGATCGTTCTCATGTGGGGTCCTTTGATGGTCCTCCGTGGTCAAGAAAACATCTCTATTTGTTAATGTTTTATATAAAAGACTAATTTAATGAAATACCTTTCCTAGTAATTCTAATTGCCCTGATTCACAGTGAATGACATGCATGTGAGTCGTGCAATATACCAGCAAGTTTACCTTCTGGGTTTCATATAAGAAAGTTTTATTAACATACTCCTTTAAAACAGTGTTTATTGCCACACAGAGCAAAGAACCACTGAAGGGACCAAAAAACCACTGGCGGAAAGAGGAAGGAGAGAAAGTAGCCTTGTTTCTGGGTCAGAAGAGCTTGTTAACCACATCTATCACTAATGGTACGTATGGTACCAGCAGGATCTGTAGGACTGCATTAATTGTCCAATTCAGTCAAGTGTTCAGTTAAAAGTCAGCATTTTAAAAGAGAGTTTAGTGCTGGACTGGAGAACGAGGGATAAACGGAGTGATCTGTTTCTCCAGACACATTTTCCAGTGGTCCATCTCTGCCGAAGAGTAGTAATGTTGGCCCTCGAAAAAGGTGGACAGAGGGACCGCCCAACACAGTGTTGAAGGTCCTTGGAAATGCTGACATAATTTCATCAGTGGGCAACGCAGCCACAGAGGGATCTGACTCCATATCAGGTATCAGGCTAGTAAATTACAGTACTGCTAAAAAAGCATTTTGATAATTGACATTGTTTATTAAAACGAACATAACTTTAACTTTTCCCCCAATTCTATTTCTTCTCCCTCACTGCTTTCAAATCCTGTTTCTATTTCCTCTTCCTCTTCTTTGTCTTCCTCTTCCTCTTCTTCTTTTCCCCCCTTCTTGCCCCTCTTCATTCTCTTTAACTTCTTTAGTGAGTTCTGGACTTCCTCTTTCTTTACTCTTCACTTCTTTTTCAGCCAATTTCTTTTCTTTCTTTGCTTTTCAAAAACAACCAATAATGTGCTGTGTGTCTATGTTAAGTCATAATATCTGCTTATTTTTCTACACCTGCTGACATACCACATTATTTCTCCAATTTGAGGTTTAAAAGCCACCTACATGTTGCTGAATAAGTTGGTTACACTTGCCAAATAAGTGTAGCTGAAATAAAAAGTGTAAGTTTCAGCCCTCGAAAGCAATAAATGAATAAGCATTTATATACAACGTCAAACCTACCCACCAAGTTGTTGGGTTGTTGGTTTGCTGGGTGGAAGGATTTACAGTGTGTATAGTGTGTATGTATGTGTGTGTATGTATATACAGTCATGCCCGAAAGTATTCATACCCCTGTCAAAGTTTGACTTAAATTTACTTTCATTTAACCAGAAATTATATTTTTGCCTGGAAATGACACAGGCATCTCCCAGGAGATAACACGATGATGTACAAAAGGCATCATTGTGGGTAAAAATATTTCTCAGCTTTTATACACATTTGAACAAAAAGTGGCATGTCCAAAATTATTCATACCCTTTGAAAACTGTCACAGTATATGGGAAAATCCAAAGTTCTATACCATTCCAAATAGTCCAAGCTGCTTGAAAGCATCCTAATTACCCTGATTCATTGGGAACAGCTGTTTTAATCAACTCAACAGGAGAAAAACAGCAGCTCTCTGCAGTTGGTCTGTGGACAGTCATGGCTAAGACAAAGGAGCTCATTAAGGACCTGCGGCTGTGCATTGTGGCCGCTCACAAGTCAGGAAAGGGCTATAAAGCCATATCAAAATGTTTTCAAGTTCCAGTGGCTACAGTGCAAAGTATTATTAAAAAATACAAGAAGTTCCGCACTGTGGAAAATCTCAGAAGATGTGGTCGGAAGCCAAAAGTGACACCTGTGCTGGCCAGGAGAATAGTGAGAGAGGTGAAGAAAAATCCAAGGATCACCACCAAGGCCATTCTTGTGAATCTGGACTCTGCTGGTGGCGACATCTCAAGGCAGACAGTCCAACGGACACTGCACACTGCTGGGTTCCACGGACGCAGGCCAAGGAGGACACCACTTCTCCAGAAAAGGCACACAAAAGCCCGCTTGACCTTTGCAAATGCTCATCAAAACAAAGAAGAAGACTTCTGGTGTTCTGTTTTATGGTCAGATGAAACAAAAATTGAATTGTTTGGCCACAATGATGTGTGCACCATTTGGCGTAAAAAAGGAGAAGCCTTCAACCCCAAGAACACCATCCCCACTGTCAAACATAGTGGTGGGAACCTAATGTTTTGGGGGTGTTTTTCAGCCAAAGGACCAGGGAACTTGATCGCAGTAAATGGCACCATGAAAAAAGAGCAATACATCAAGATTCTCAACAACAACATCAGGCAGTCTGCAGAGAAACTTGGCCTTGGGAACCGGTGGACATTTCAGCACGACAACGACCCAAAACACACAGCCAAAGTGGTGAAGAAATGGTTAGCAGACAAAAACATTAATGTTTTGCAGTGGCCCAGCCAGAGTCCTGACTTGAATCCAATTGAGAATCTGTGGAGGGAGCTAAAGATCAGGGTGATGGCAAGGAGACCCTCGAACCTCAAAGAGTTGGAGCTCATCACTAAAGATGAATGGGCAAAAATACCAGTGGAGACATGCAAAAAGCTGGTCAGCAATTACAGGAAGCGTTTGATTGCTGTAATAGCCAATAAAGGCTTTTCTATTAGTTATTGAGAAGGGTATGAATAATTTTGGACATGCCACTTTTTGTTCAAATGTGTATAAAAGCTGAGAAATATTTTTTCCCACAATGATGCCTCTTGTACATCATCGTGTTATCTCCTGGGAGATGCCTGTGTCATTTCCAGGCAAAAATATAATTTCTGGTTAAATAAAAGTAAATTTAAGTCAAACTTTGACAGGGGTATGAATACTATCGGGCATGACTGTATATTTGTATATATATATATATATATTACAGTATATACACAGTATTTGTATATATACAGTATTTGTGAGTTACCTGTTAATCAGTTTACCTGTTTATCAATTTACATGTTAATCAGTTTCACATATTGAGGGTTGACTCTACCTTCTTCAGTTCAAGTGCCTCCTTACTGTGTGATTATTTTTAAGCATGTAGAATTAAAAAAATAAGCGTCGCATGTAAAGATTTATGTAGGTGACATTAGCTGTACATATTACAATTTAAACAACCTAAAAAATAAACGAAACTAGCAGTAATATAAACATTATCTGGTGTCTTTTACTTTCTTGTTACTGATTGTATATTACAGAGGAGGAATGTATAGAGACACAAATGAAGAGCGAGAGAAGGAAATGGGACAGAGATCCCCCTGAAAGACTGTTGAGCCTCTTGGAAAAAGCACACCTCAGCAAAGCCTTCGAAACCTACACTATCCACAGACACAGTAAGTGTATAGTGTGAGAGGAAGAGGCCTATTGTGTGCTGATAATAGCAGTAACGTAAGGACCATGGCGGCTCTCACAAACTTTTATTATCCGTTTTGTTTTTAGAAGTTAATACATTGTCTTTATGATTTAGACACCAAGTGTGTTTACATGCACTTAATAATCCAATCATAATCAGATTTCTGCAGATCTCATATTTAAGAAGGCTGTAAATATTCTTTACTATTTAGATGATTTATATTCATATTTGTGTTTATATTTATTTATGTTCATAAGCAGAACTACGATTATTGCCTGATTCACGTAAACCCAGAGTTTCCCTGTTATCTTGATTACCCAAGCACATGTAAATATGTTAAATGATTTACTGACAAAATCTGATGTTTTGCCGTTTTCAAATGATTAAGTGCACGCATCACTCAGTGATATTAAACGCTGACTAGACTTACAAAATAAATGTGAGTGTTACGACAAAAGACTTCGAGACCGACGTGTGCAGAACTAAAAACCAGGAATGGTTTATTTAAAAACAGGCGATCACAGCGAGCACCAGCACACAGCGAAAACAACGGGAGAAGCTAAATCAGAGTCAGGGACAGGCGGAGGTCAGAACCAGGTAGTACAAGCAGCGAAGGCGAACAAGTTTAAAGGGGAAAACCAAAGAGAGAAAGCAGAGGTACAAACCGTAGAGTCAGGACACGAGCAAAAGGGATAAGGCAAAAGAGTAGTAAAGGAACGAAGGGAGTCAGAAACCAGAGTAAGACCATACGAGGAAAGACCGCTCAGGATTGCTAACTAGGTTTGGCAAAGCTTCGCAAAGTGTGAGTGTTTGTGAGTGGCTTAAATACATGAAGTAATTAGATACAGCTGAGGTTAAAACTCGAGCGATCTAGAGCGAATCACAGAGTCCGACCGGGGGCGCATAGACATGACGTCATCGAGCGTGGCCCTCTGGGAAGTGGAGTCCTGAAGAGTGGAGAAGCCGGTGAGACGCGGAGGCGTGACAGTGAGCTGCCAAAATCCATTGGTTTAATTGATCAACGTTTTATAAACCATGCATATGCATATTTAATTCATCAATGTTTTGTTGTGATTATCTGTATGTAACTACTTCTGTCCATCTAAACATGTGTGCAATTGATAATCTCCCTTTTTATAATCCGCTATTTCAGCATAATTAATGGGATATTTGGTGACTTTTATGCTTTCATTTCAATCTAAAAAATACTTAATGTAGTAATACACTTAAATTAATACAAATAAATAAATACATACATACTTCACATGAACAAATGTAGTAAATGAAGTGACACACATGATTTGGGTGCAGAATAAGGATAAAGTAAATCTTAAAAAGGGCACATCTAAAGATTGAGGGTCTGAATTTAGCTTTGAATCTACCATTTTTATATTAGAAATGTAGTATAAAAAAGTAAAATATAATTAATGTGTTAATTAATATTGTTAATAGTTGTTGAAATAAAATCAGTTTTACTTGTAGGCATTGTGTTCTATCATGTACAAATTTGATTAGCACAGGTATGAATGTGTAGCTGTTCCCAGTTAATTTTAAAACATGGAAAGATTTTATGATATGGTAAATTCATTTTATCATCATTAAGATTTGTGTTTATAATTAAATTTGTATTATTACATGTTCGAATAAACAAACAAGCTGTATATCCGGTATTAGCAGCATGACTGTACTTCTGTATGTGTGATGTGCTTTAGGTGATGATCCTCTGATTGGACCTTTGGGTAAAGAGAAGAGTGATGACACTACAGATGGTCCAGAGGAGATCCAAACTGACTACAGCAGACTGGAGCCACGTTCAGATGATGAAGACACGTGTGTGACCTAAAACCTCGTTCCCCCCTCATTACTGTTTTTCTTTACTTCTATTTCTCCCTCTTTAATCTTCTCTCCTCTGTTTACAGAGATTTTGAGGACGATTGCCCGTTTGACTGGACAGATGAGTTGGAAAAGATGGTGGAAGAACACTAGAAATGAATGAAATTCTCCAGTGTTAAATCTTGTGTATGTTTAAATATTGGACACATTTCTATGTTTATAACTGCACAGATGTCATTTACATTATGTTGGTTAATGCTTTCAAATACAGCACACTAAATGTTTCTATGATTTTTGTTTTTCATAAATGGCTTTGGCTTTTTCTTTCGGTGAATATTGACTATCCCCTGACGCTAAAGAACTCTAATGGTATATATTCATGGTTTTCTCATTATGTTTAAACCCCAGATGTAACCATCCTAACACAGCTTTCTGTTAATCAAACTCTGTGTTCTTATAATCTGTTGGGTATTCTTTTAAGAATGCAGAATAAATCACAAGAATTCAGTGAAGCTCCCATAAGTTGAAAGGTCATATTGATATCAAGGGAAAACCAATCACCCAAGGTTTTTCCAATAACACATAACACTCCCTGTCCATACCACAGATGTTCTGCTGTGATACAGAGTACATAATCTATTCTATCTGCAACTCCATGTGGTCAGATAACTTGAGCATGTTAGGATGCTTTTACTCATACACCCACTAGGTGGTGTCAAGATTTTACAGATTATCACTTTTCTGGTTTCTCAGTTTTGCCCTTTGATATTTTACACCTACTGAAAAGTATTATCAGCGTTTACTCACTCAAACAGTGTTAAAATGTTTTATATGTCAAGTTACATGTTACAATTCAAAGCAAAGTTTAGGACTGAAATGTTTCATTTCATGGTTTTATTTATTCAATTATACAGTCAGGTCCATAAATATTGGACCATGACATTATTATTGTTATTTTAGATGATCACCAAAGCATAGTTTTAGGGGCCCAAAAGCAATTGGACAATTTGCTGCTCAGCTGTTAATTGGCCAGTTTTGCACTTGGAGTCTGTTGCTGTCAACTTTTAATATTGAAAGTAAATAGAACTGTCATTGACAGTGTCGCAATCCATATTAACGTTAATGTTAAAAAATGAAAAATAAAAACAACTCCAACAGAAAGATGGTATAAACATTCTGTGTGGACGCATTAGCTTTCTAAAAAGAAGGAACTCGCTCACTGTTGAGCTCAGAAAAACCAAAATGACTGTGGTGGGTGTCATAAGAATTCTATCAGTGGTTACAAAAACCAAATCCATTACAGTTGGGCAGAGTCAAAAGTAATATTGAATAGAATACTTGAAAAGAGTAAATACAGAGACCAACAAGTGATGGTTAGATGAGTACAGAGAGGTGAGCGAACTGCTTGCTAACCAAATTGCACCAGCTCTTCTGTCAAGCATGGTGGAGGTAGTGTAAGGGTGTATGGATGTATGGCTACCACTGGAACTGATTCTCTTGTATTTTTAATTAATTTTTTGACTGCTGACAAAAGCAGAATTGTAAAAATAATAGAAATGTATTACCTTCTCAGATTAAGCCAAACACTTGGCAAAATTATTTGGACAATGCTCTACAGTGCAGATGGGCACAATGACCTAAGCCATACAGTTACAAAGAAGTGTTTAACTGAAAACATGGCCAAACCAGTGATCTGATTCTCAGTTCCATCAAACAGGCATTTCACGTACTGAGGGCAAAACTGATGGGAAAATGCCCCAAGAACTAGCAGGATCTGAACACTGCTTTCAACAAAGTGTAAAACAGCGTTACCATGTAGGGAATCCAGCACCTGGTGATATACTTGCATGAGTACATGAGTTTAAAGCTTCAGGCAATTTGACTGCACCCAATGTGCAACCCAACATTAAGAATGACTATTTAATTTGTGATTGTTATTTTTTCTAATTACTTTTAAGACCCTAAAATGAGGGGGTTATATGGATGATGATGTCTAATTCCTACATTGCTGATCCAGCATGGATGTAAACATCCTCAAATAGAAATTTAGTTTATTATTTGCTTCCAATATAGTGACAGACAAAATAACAATAACTGTTTTGACATCCAAATTTTGTGGACCTAATTGGATGTGTATACTGGATTAAGCTAAAATTCAAATGGGTATTTACCAGTATAAGCATATGTACAATTTGTTAGTAATTTTTTGATATTATGATGTTTATTTTATTAACGAATGTCCAGTCCTACATTCTCGAGGCATTATTGCATAACATTTATTGCATTATTGCGCTAATGTAGATGCCAGTCTGCACCATAATAATGCAGGCTCTGCTTTAGTTATCACTAGGCACCACAATGCTGTATACATGCATTACTGTGTCCTTTTGAGATTCTTCACTTTTTATTGTAAAATAAAGCAATAAACTTTTTACACCTGTGAGGTAGCCTCATTAACACTAACACGCCTTGCCTCTCTGTCGTGACCTTGAATTTAACAATTGTCAGAACAACAGTAGTAACGCCCATTCTTGCCAGCTCTTTCCAGCATTCAAGTGGTCTCCGGTGACTGTCAGGGTCTATTGAAGATAAATACCCCCTAGCTGTGTAATTGAGGAAACACAGGGCTGGCATTCGGCCTTATCTGAAAGACACATGGAGTGCCCCCAGGGCTCATACTTAGCCCCTTGGCCTTTTTTATTTTTCCTCTCTTACCTCAGTCAAAGCCCATTGTCTCATGAGAAGCAGAGATAAAAATGAAATGGCAGACAGGGCTAGAGCCGTTAGGCCGATAGTGGGCTGTTGGCTCACTGGGAAGGTCCTATTTTGGTAAATGTGGTCTTGGGCTATTGTACTTGGTGCTCGACGGGGAGTGATGGAATTAAGGGCAGGAAGGAAGAATTAAAAGCCTGTTTTTAAGACATCAGACGTTGTTAGCAGCCCTGTCTGGAGTGAATCAGACATGTTGCGTCTAATTCGAACTGTTGTGCCGTCTCCAGGGAGCAAGTTAAAGTGGGACAGAAAATGTCTGGCCTTATTCTCATTAAGTTAAACTTCAGTCGACTGGGTGGAGGGGAAGGATGCTACACATAAGTTAAGGGTGAAGGAATGCTTCTTCTTAAAATTCTTCTAGCCATAATCGTTTAGCTTTCCAACTGATGAAATTATAGACCAAAACTAATGTCCCTCATGCATATTAATAGCACATAATGGGATGGTGCACATAATGTAAAATTGGTGATGTGGGCAGATGAATGAACAATAGCTGACAAACTAAACAAATAAATATAAACTAATCTTAAAAAATAATAAGACTCCATTCAAATTTATTACAATTATGTTTTGAGATGTTGGTTTTCTTCCCAGAGATTACAGTGCTGCTGTTCTTTCCAGCAACCAAAATTCAATTCAGAGCAACTACAGAGCATTTCCCCTCTGAGGAAAGGGACATGAAGTCATGTCTGCTCTGTCTCTAGAATAACAAACACATCAGGCTGTAAATGTCCCATTGTAAGGATTGTTTGGATGCACAGTGGTCTCACATTGTGAACTAACAATATGTGTCCTCTGACGGGGCCCTTCGTGCTCTGATGTGCTGCTGGGTCCCTTCCTTTGTTCTCAGAATGTTGTTTTAGTCATGTTTGTGTTCAAACCACAGTTCAGTTCGTATCGAAAGGTGCGAAAAAGACTTAATTGAAGATCAAAGATGCATGCGATAAATATGTTGCAGGCAGTAAATGGTTCGAACTGGCGCTAACAAAGCTGCTCGTGTGAATCGTTTAACTGTGAACATCTTGCACATGATTTCCTCTCGCTGCTACTTCTCAGAAATGTTTCTTTGCTTAGCAACATTTTTGTACCTGTCTTGAAACCCATATATACATGCCACGCAGCACATGACCTCACTGTGCACTTTCTTTCCAATAGTCTGCTTTCATCTGTGTTTTAAAAACAGCACAGGAAAAGAAAGAGATGAGCACTGATTGATTGAGCCGCTGATTAAGATCAGGATCATTCATTTTGAAATATTCAGGGAAATGTTCAGAGTGGAAAGCCCCTGCTAATAGCCCCCTCAAGGTTTTCACATAAAGAAAAGTACAATGGCATCAACCACTACCTTGGCACATCTGGCAGAGCGTTGGTCACTTTTTTCCACTTTAGTTATTTGACCTTTTCGTATGATTTATCTTCAAACAGTCTGTAACATCCCACACTGGAAAGAATCTGCAGCAACGTTCAAGTGTTCCTAGGGCTGTCAATGTGTTTTCTGCTGAATAGTTTTCATAAATGGTGCACTTTGTAATAGAACTCCACATGTAAAGGGTTTGTGGATAGGTTTTTATGATAATAAATGAGGGTTTTAAAACAATAATAAACACAGTTATGACAGAAGTGAAAAGGGCATCAACTGACCTTATGCTTGCAAAATAGTGAGCCCACACTTATATATAATGTTGAAGCTCAGATATTGCTGGTTATGTAGCTTACTTTGAATTTAACAGATCGCTGTTGCCCTTGTATTGTAACTGCCTATGACTTATTATAAGCTGTTTCTAATAATAGCCATTAGTAAATTTAAAGCAGCTCTATAGCAAGAGGTACTGGAATAGTTTTGGAGTGAGTTTTTCAGAACACGTCATACATTTCACGCATTAACGTAACGGTGTGAGTGACAGGATTCATAGATGGAGAAGAGGTGGTTCAGTGCAGTGAACGTCTCGTTGCATGTGTGGCAAATTGCTCCAAAGCAGATGTTAATGATTAGCTTAAATAAGTGATTGCATCTAGGCGTGCCATAGTGTGAGGAAAGCAGCTGAATCTGCAGGTGTATAGAAGTGGACGGTCATACGGGTCCACCAGCAAGTAATAAAATCCCAGTCTACAGGAAATTCTTCTCAGAACTGTGCCAGGAAAGACATCCACCAAATCTGGCCCAACTGTGCAGATCATTAATACAAAAGTGTCTGAACACTGATAAAGCCTGCATCCAGAAACTTGTCCTGTCCGTGCCAAATCAAATCACAGCTGTTATTCTGTTAGGTACGTTTCAGTCACAGGTGACAAATATTTGTGCAATAAGTTTAAGTTACACAGTCTCTGCTTTTCTTCTTGATCCTTTCTTTCCTTCTTTTTCTTTTTCTTTTCTTTTTTTTCAATGAAGCGAAGGACCATTCACAGGCTAGGAGACTGCAGACGGTAAACAAACACACACGCTTTTAACTCGACCTTCTTTATTATTCTTGCAGCAAAATGGATGACATAAGATTTCCAGTCTGGGTCATTCCAGAATTGACCCTTTATTTGAAAGTTTTCTTTTATGCGTTTAAAAACACAAAAAACAATTTAACTTATCCAGTTCAGGTATCAGCGGTACACTTTTTATTATGAGATGTTTTATTTGTTGTGAGTTGCTTGGTGCAAACCTGTTACCAAAAAAATATTCTTCTTTACTTCATCATTATTGGAAAGGAAGTCACATTTTCCCTGGATACCCATTTAATTTAAAAAAAAAACATGATTTATATTTCTTTAAGCAGCCTTTGAATTCTAACTTGAACAATTTGCACATCTATTTTTAAAAAAATATTTAATTATTTATTTTCAAATATGTACTCAAACACATTATGCATATAATCATTTAAAATAATAAAAGCACAAAAGCTTAGACTTATATACACACACACACACACACACACACACACATATATATATATATATATATATATATATATATATATATATATATATATATATATATATATTCAAAATCACAGAAATGCTGTTCAATAATGTTTTATATAGATTTTTGATAGGTCATGAACAGGATGAGTAGGAGCAGGGATGGGTAGTAACAATATACTATTACAATTTACCAGTGTTATGTAATTAGGTTAAGACAAAAAAGGTAATTCTATTCAGTAACAGTAGCAAAGACAGTAATGAGACTACAGATACATTATATATTATATATATAACCAGATGTGATTACTGGCAGGTTTAAGTTACAGCCACATATAATCTATAGAACACAGAGTTTGTTTTTTGGCCTTATATTTGAATCATGTGCCAGATGTTAATACTGAACTGAATTTAAATGAACTTCCGTTCTGAATCATGAATAGAGGGTGAGGTCTCTTGGGCATTAGAGTTAGTTTGGTTTTCTCATAACCGGTTTCTGTCTTCATCAGCAGTAAAATGTTGACCTGTGTAAATGCTTAGACGATCAGCCCTCTCAGTGTTTATGTGTCTCACGTTTGTGTGGCTGCTAAAACTGGGGAGTGTTATGGGGGCGTAGAGTTACACCACAAACCCGACTAACACTGTGAAAGCATGCTGCCCTGATATGAAGCCATATGAGCAACACAGTCTCCTAGCAGACACCAATGATGCCCTTTCAGAGTTATTAGAAGGGCCAGTATTTACAAGCATTGTTTTTAAACTTGTTATCTAGAAATGTTCTGACTCAGCACAGGCTTAGGGTTAAGTTGTGCGGGTTATTTCGAGTAGTTATGTTTCATTGTGGTGTTAATCGTGAGTGAAGTATTATGGCTATTGGTGACCAGGCCCTGCGAGTCAATAGCCCCTGCCCTGTGATCATTATAAAAGCCTTTGACTGTAAACAGCTTTGCCTGCCGTTATTGGATCTCTAGGCAAGTTCTGCCCCTGAAGTCACCCCAGGTTCTCTGAGATGAAGAACCAACTTGCATTTGCACACAGAGCTTTATAGCTAACTAAATGGCAAGGCATGACTGTTGGTTTGTTTGTTATAGACATGGATATCACATTAAATGTCTTACGCTCTGTGGAGTCAAAGTCACACAGCGAATTCCACAAAGAAGTGTATTCAGCTTGGATGCAATCAGCTATGCATCCCACAGAACAACAAAGTGGCACCCGTAACACTGAATTCTCTAACGCTCTAAATGAACGTGGGCTGAACAAGCACAGGCCAAGCTGTGAATCCAGAGAGGGCTTACTTTTGGTCTCCTCATGGTGTTAGCAAACGACTTTATGATATCATTTCCTCTGTATCATGTGACCCACCATTTTTTCTCCTCCTCTTCCATGCTAAATAGGTTTTGGTAACAAGGTTGTGTGGTTGCTGTGGGATACAACTTTAGTACGTATTTATGACTATTTAAAATAAGTTGACGGTTAAACAGATTATCTTTACAGTAACAAGAGACATAAATCAATAAAGCCGTACCAAGCAGGAAGATTTAAAACTTATTTGAACTCTATTATTGATATGAAAGTTGATCATTCAGAGGGTGGGACAAAAGAAAAAGGCCATTCTAAGTGTTTGAGAGATACTTGGTATATGAAATATATTTTGAAATAATATTTTTCACAACTACATTTACATTATGTTTTAGGATGAGTATAATTTACACAAGAAGTGCATGTTTTAGAATTCTGTGCATAGATTAAGTGGAATTTTATGGGTGAGACTGAAAATGCTGCTGCATATCAATGCCGTTGACCTGTGAAGTCAGAGCTGTCTCATTCATGTCATGTGGCGGTGTTACTGACTTACATAAACTTATTAAGTAAAGTCAATTTTAAAAAGTGCTGCCTTGAATACTCTTCTAACGCGGAAAAAAACTCCCATAATTATCAGATTACATTACTACATTGTCTCCCGCCGTAGTTTCTGTCACTATACTCCTATTACTGGCTGTTGTACGGATGGTGACGTTCTAAAAGGTGGTCTGCTGCCAGCGCTGACGGTTTCTTCCAGGAAATTTTATCATGTTCGTGAACAGTTCAGTGTTGTCTGTTGTTAAGCACTTTAAATAGAGTCACTGAAAAAACTGGACTTCTATCTAGTACCCCCATTATGTTCATTATAGGGAGGAAGCAACTTTTCCCATAAAGAACTCTTCGGCAGCACTTCTGCCAAAGTCATTTAGCAGCTATTTATATAGAGCTGACACTGTTATTATTCAGCGTCTCACCCTATTGTCTCCAGATACTGTTTTTGGATCCACTGGAACAATAGAGGACAACATGGCAAGCCTCACTTCTGCGCGCTAACATAATTCATGTTCACGGCTTAAAGGTCAAGCCTGGTTAAAAATGGATGTCGCGGAAACTGCTTTCTTATAAGTCGGTCTAAGGGCTTGAGGGGTTAGCTGGGCTGCTTGGTCATTGTCGTGGTCGTCAGGCCCCTGTTGTTTCCTTGACAGCTCCTGCCACCTCTGGTGAGGGGGTTGATAGAAGGGTGGATCTGTACTGAGGCTTTCCTTCCCTTGGGCCCAGAATAGAGTGTCTTCTGTATGAACTCAAGGAAGAGCTATGAAGGTTCTAAGACTCTTTTAACTGGGAGTAGGAGCATTCAGTCTCCACTTCAAGTCAAGTGGGTTTATTGCCATTTCCTATAGCTAGTATTCACTGGAACAAAATATAATTTTTCACGCTGCATGATGCAACACAAACAACAGGATATTGCACAAGGCTACACGAAGTGCAGATGCAGAAAAACATGAATTCATCAGACAGCAAACACACAGGTATATAGTATATACAGTATATGATGCAGCTGCAAAGCAACCAGCATTGTGGATGACCACACACACCCCTCACACACACTTTTCACCCTCCTACCGTCTGGAAAAAGGTACCAAAGCATCCGGGCCCTCACATACAGACTGTGCAACAGCTTCTTTCCCCAAGCCATCAGACTCCTTAACACCCAGAGTCTGGTCTGAATAACTGCACACATTCAATGACTGGACTGAACACACACACACACATAACCTCATCTTTTAAATCTGTCCACACATAAAACTTAAAGTATGCAATGTTTACATGTATACCAAATATGGACATAACTGCTGCTAAAAACAATGTTCATCTTAAAAAAAATTAAAAAATAAATAAAAATATATAAAAAACGGACATAACCACTACCAGTGGGCTATCTGCACTGTCCCCTCCCTGTATTTACTGTTTGCTGTTTCGTGTATTGTAAATTGTCTTGTGTATTTATTGTATTTATTGTTCTATGTAGCACCTTGGTCCTGGAGGAACGTTGTTTCGTTTCACTGTGTACTGTACACCACTGTATATGGTTGAAATGACAATAAAAAACTACTTGACTTGATGCTGAACAGACAGAACAAATCAACACAAGATTTACTGATTAAAAAGATCACTCTATAATAACATTGCTCATTCATTAACAGGGATTATAAATATATATATTTAAATTTTTTACTGCTTGCACAGTTTAAGGTATTGCTGCACTTTAATTTTATTTACGTTGGTGAATCATGACACCACACGATCTGCGAAAAAAGATAACCACTCCGTACAGCAGTTTTCCACAGTAAATCTTGTAACTGATGTTGTATAAGTGCACAAAGAGGAAGGAGACTAGCTTGAGCAGGACTGGCAGATTCCGAGGTTCTTAAAGCAGCCTTGTTTCTGACAAATTTTGGTTTCTGGCAGTCTCTGTCTGTGTCTAATCCACCTAAGTGAATAGTAATCTGACATTGCAAGTAATTTGGCTGTTTTTACATGTGCAAATTAAATTGCTGCTGTAACAACAGTTCATCTTCTCACATGTGTAACTGGGGCTTCCTGAGATTCCCAAGGGAAAAAAGCTAAACTGAATTTGAAATGAATTAAAATGAGTTAGAAAGCCAGCATGTCAATTACATTTTTATTGTGTAGAACAAAATGCCCACCTAATAAACTTGAATTCATGTTAGTGAAAATGCATACTGCAAAAAAAGATTTTTTTTTTTTACCAAAAGCTAAAATAGCATATACTATGACAGGAAATACATGTTCATATTCCTACAACTAAAATGTTATTTCTTTTATTATAAAATTATTTTAATATTCATTTTAAACTTCTGCTCTTTTTCTAGTATCAGCAACTCATTTCTGATATAGGAACTGATATCGTTTACTGATCAAAAGCATATTTACCAAATGATTCACAATTATTTGCCAACACTTCCTTCTCTGGCATTTACAGCCCTGTTTCTGAGAATTTCGGTTTTATTTGATGTATCGTTTTCATTTTGGCTGCCAAACAGAGTTACCCTTGGGGTAGATCTTATATGTGACCTCATTTAATTGCTAGTTTTGATTGGCTCTTTTCTGCGACACAGGTTAAAAACCCTCAGGTGCCCCAATCACACCATGGTGACTGTAATAATAAGCCGCTTTTCAATCATATCATACAATCCGACTCGACCTAAATCTACTCACCTTTGGTATCAGCTATGTAGTTTTCCACTGCAGATATCGCACCCCCTTAGTGCAGCTGGACCTGATAGCAATGTCACACAAAACTGCTGTAAATTTGGCTGAAGGTGTAAATTTCAGCGGAGGTTGATTTTTGGGACATCAGAGCTCAGAAGATGAGACTATTCTGGTTGCTTAAAGGCAGCATAACAGGTGCGCTAACCTGACAGCTAGCATTAGCATACAGTATGTGTGTAGAGTTATAGTGACAACTACATGACCAATCAGTAGTCTGGAGCTCTTTATTCCTTAAGAATTGTTATCTTTACATTTGTACACTTTATTAAGGATTAATCATTTGAAAAATACTATTACTACCATGCAGTGGAAAGTGACTTTATTTAACGTAGCGAAGTTTTATGGATGTAGCCCAAAGTCTTTTAGAGCTTTAATACCAAGGGTAATCACCTCAGGCACTTGCCAATCTTTTCTCAGCGTTTTCAGACTGTTTTTCTTCCTCTTTCCTGAGGCCTTATTTCATTAAGCGACTTGAGAAACATGTTTTGTGTGGTATACCTGTTGAAACTTGCTTGTGACAAAAAAAAAAACAAGAAAACAAAATAAAGTCTGTTCTCTGAAATATATTCCCTCAATTGAAGCGTTGATGATGTACTATGGTGTACCATGCATTCCAACACAATATCTCAGTTGGGTTGACATCGGGTGAAAATGAACAGAATTACATCACATATCACTTTCACACGTATCAAACCATTCAGTGACCCTTGAGTTGTTGATACATGAAACAGTGTACATGATCACACTGCATGGCTGCTACTTACAGGATGCTGTTGAGGTTGTAAAGGTGTGAATCGTCCTCTCTTCACTCTCTTCAGTGTGCTTACTGTGAAACACTGATCGAAGCTGCTTGATAATGTCCAACGTTGGAGAAACTGTCTGCAGTGAAATGTGCAAAGCACACTAACAACAAGCTATAGCATTTAAGGTGGAACAGAACATTTGACGTGTAAAGTCTGCCATTGCTGTTGCTCTGTTGTTGTTGTTTCCTGCTGGGCTGTATATAACAGGGGCATTATTATGGGTGGAGTCATGACTGTTACCTAAGAGTCTAGGATTTTGAAATCACTGTATGCCAGTTCCATAATGTCCATATTTAACTAAGTCAATTGAAATACAGTTTTCCGACCAGTGGGACTTTTCAAATTTATTTTTCCCATTATTTTTCAAATGCAGATGTCACATATGTAGGTCAACTGGGCCTTTTCAGCACTTATATACATACAGTTTTGGATGTTAAATGTTTAAATGTATCAGTCTGTAAGGATTCGCCTTCATTGTGTTTTTCCACACATTTGTTCAGGTTTTTTTTTCAATTTGCCGCACATGTGTATACACACACACTGTCAAAAGAATAGTTGTACCCAGATAGGAAGTTTCACATTGCAATGCTATTGTAAGAGAAGATTACCAGGTTACCAGGAACAATAAATGATGATAAATTTAGACTGAAATGACCTTTATTTATTGAGCTAAACATACAGAATACAGTCTCAGTATGGTACTGGGCTGCTATGCTTGCTAACGCAACACCAGACGCCTCAGCATGGAGCTGCAGAGGTTTCTAATAGTGTCCTGTGATAGTCCATCCCATGCAAGTGAATATTCTCAACAGTTTCTGCAGATTTTGCAGTGGGGGTGGAGCTGGAGTGACACCAGGCCTTCTGGACATGTTACATGTCACAACAAACTGTTCATTTTGGGGCTGACCATGGTGCCTCCACATATGGAATCATTGCTTGTCTCCATCAAGACAAAAGCAGAACTGCCATTGTGAGTCATTCCATGCAGGTTGGCATGACACCATCGTCTTTTGAGCTGTTAATGTGGTGTTAAGGGTCACTGTAACAGTCTGCATGCATGCAGTCCTGCATTGCGCCGCCGTCTGCCAGTGGTGCTGGAACTAACATCACTGCTCACTGAATGTTCGCAACCGTGGGTCAGTCAGATACAGCGATAAGGCCCATTCTCGCTTATGTCACATCCGTGGCCGATCGTGAAACTTGAAACCTTTGTATGTCTCACTATGTCAACCCTACCTACCATGTTTTATTCCTGTCAGATGATTCCTTCTGGGTGCAACTGTTTGTGCAGCTCTTGTTTTGACAGTGAGTGTATGAACAGAATCTGTGAAGAGAGTGTCATTATATGACAGGAATTGTAAGCACCAACCCGCTCACACAGAAGTTTCCCTGGCTCAGTGCGCCTTCACACTGTCTGATCATATTGAAAACTCAGAAAGTGGAAAATTGTGTCTCATCCTGAGTCTAATGATGCAGATAGGAAATGTACATGCATGTTTACTTTTGCTCTTTTGTGGGGATCAGGGTTTTTTGGTTGTGGTTTCCTGTTGGAAGGTTTTGCAACATACCTGCACCTTCTGAGTACTGTGCTGTTATCTTTTACTTGGAACTGAAAGGAACTGATATTGAAAACAGCTGCACTATGCCAACATTCCTGTAGCTGACCATGCATTTATTTATGATACATAAATGTTTAATATGGAGATAAAGCATGCGCAGGAGTCCAGCTGCTGTTATACAAATGTTTAAATTTAGGGCTTACATTCTATTATTGAAGCCTTCTTCAGGAAGTGTCATGCACCTTCACACACTCAGAGAGGGATCTGGTGGCGCCAGGTCTTGCTAAGACTTGCTGATCTCCCCTTCATGTTATTGTTTTAGAAGGAAAGAATAGTTGGCTGTTTCTGATAGCGCACTGGGAGACATTTCAGCTGAATTTGCTCCCATTCGTCTTTCCGTGATGTGTGTATTTTGGAGAGAAGCCAGACTGACTTCTGTTGCTTATCGGCTCTGCCCTCTGCTCCGGATGGACTAGCACACCGCATAGTCACGGAATCTGCCCGGAAACCAACCGACGACTCAGCATCTTAGCTATACCTTCCTAGTTTGCCTGTCTTACAACGACTTAATGTCAGGCTTTCAGGGTGGTGTTGGTGTGAGTGCCATTGTCCTGATGTCAGGGCGTGTCACACTAAGAAAGTAATGTGTAATTTGAGTCCTGTGCTTATTATTCACTTTTCCTGTCTCATAGTCTTTGCAGCATATAGTATGTAGTATATGGTATTGCAATACATAGTACAAAGTGGGCTGCTTTGAAAACCCAAACACATCTAAATTCTTCTTTTACCATCGACCAGGTGTAATTGTGTACTAGAAGAGCAGTTGACACTGATCAACGACAATACTGAGTCAAAAGTTTTGAAAATTGGTAATGGTCATGAATGTTTAAAATCAGAATATTTTTTTATATATAAAAATTAGGGGTCCTGTATTTTTACTGTGTCTATGGACTGGTTAATTGTAAATTAATGAAATATTTACTAAATAATGTCTTCAGATTTTGATGACTGCAATGGCCATTGCTTAATGTCAATAGATGCCACTGACTATGCACCAGGCCTGAATCCAGTTCTGAAACACCAGAATCTAGCACACTTACACATTTAACTCCATGTATGTACTGAGAACACTTGTTGTTATTCCATTTACTTCCAGGGCATATATCGACTCCAGATTCTTTGACTTTGTAATTATAAATATGATCAAAATGTATGTAAGCATAAACATAAAAGTTGTGTTCTGTGTGCTATAAAATGGATTACTGTGATGTGGCAAAGCCTGGACAATTGCATTTGTTTAGAAGGGTCTAAACTGTGTTTCACTGACTGTAATCTGTCCCATCTGGTTGTTTAGTCCATCATAGTATTTTAATCATCTGAGCTTATGTGTTAGACCTGCCTAGGCATACCTGATGTTTGTTCATCGATTTATTCATGTATTTCGTGGCAAAACTGTTGCTGGCCATTATAGCTTGGTGGCAGCTACGGCAAGAAGTAACTAGCTTATTAAGTTGTGACTCATTCCTTTAATGAACCATTTGCAAATTTCTGAGATCCAGTATTCCGCTGGTGTTGCTTAAATGCTTATTTATTCACAGGCAGCAAGGGAGGACTGTTGCCCACCACTACTGAATCTAGGGACATAGCGGGACAGGTCATAAACAGGAATACAGAATCACTTCCTGATGAATTTAATGGCTACAGGCCGGCAGGTGTGATCTGCTCATGCAACCTTAGCTCCTCCAGCAGCAGTTCACCCAGGACGAGCCCCGGCGTTAATTCCGCTCCTTGAACCCTGGGTATTGCTCTTTCCTTGACCAACCACATCACTGAATGCACATTGGTGGACTCAGACTTGGGCCTCCTGGGCCTGAACTGGCCTCCCTGACATATACGACTGAAAGGTTCCATACCAGTCATGACAGAGCAACCACACGCAGTGCGAGTGAGGTGTTCTCCACACCCCTGCGTGTCTTGACCAGTTTATGCACGCACTTTGGTCAATAATTAATGTCCGGACCCACACCTGCGCACACCTCACTTCTGGGAAATAACCCTACACTCCTTACCTGAAACTCCTGTCATTTTTTCCTGCCAAAGGTGTAGCTGCACAGCAATATCCCATTTCGTTACTGCATGGCAGAATACGGAACTTACAGTATAGGCGTGGTAGCTGGGAAATTCAAATGGTAAAGGGCAGTCAAGCTGTCTAAAGCCACAGTATGAGAACTAAGATCAGGAGGCTGGCACTGAAGCTTCTAAAACACTGCAGAAACGATGGGAGTCACCTCCCATGCTCTGAAGTAGTTGAATACAAAGCCCTTAAAGAACCCTATTCAAAACTGTGAATAGTGTTTACATTTGCATTGTTTGTTCAAGAATGTCAACATGGTGTTTACTTCACAGTCATAGTGATATTCAAAAACATGTAATATTATAAGGTCCTAGACAATCAGCAATATATAAACGTGCTCCTTTAACATATACATAGGTTAAACTCATTAGAGGTAATTTGGATAACAGTAGGATAGTAACTTCCTTGGACTACAGGATGTACTTATTCTGGAATTTCCAAGGAAATTCCATTCGCATGTGATAGCAGATAATCAATTCCTGCAACAGTGACAAATAAACGGTATGCTTTTAGCAAGGCACATGCCAGCCACGGACAAGTTTGGACATGGTTACCTCTCACACACAAACGTACTTATAGCGTACCAGGGCATGAAACCACAATCATTTCATTTTAGCGCTTTGAACTTTACACTGCTTCCTGCACCTTTACTTAAAGCCACAAAGCTGCTGCTGATGCATCTGATTACTTGGTATCCTGTAGAAGGCATTTTACATGAAGAATGTTCATGCCTCCTGACTCCTTTGTAAACGTGTATGAAACTTATTGTGTAAGGCCACTCCTGGGATTTCTATCTAAGTAAAAACGCTTTGTTGAATTAAATGAGAAAGTGGCCAAACAGCTGTAAGGAGCCTTGGTTGTGAGGTGAGGCCTGGTTTGGCTGGAGGGGAGACTGAATTGGATTCCCAAGCATAAAGGGCAGTAGGTAGCGCTGTAACAGCAAGAAGAGCCTGGGTTTGATTCTTTGGCCAGACATCCACAGTCCTTTCTGTGTGGAGTTCACATATTCTCTCCATGTCTGCCCTCCACAATCCAAAGACAAGCTTTAGTTTTATAGTTAGAAATATGAATAGGAATATTTAAAACTAAGATCTCTACAAATGGTACTGTAAGGAGAACTTAACAAAGAATCTGAGTGGAAAATGGTCCTGTGGAAAATATATTAAGTTATTTGTAGACCAAAAAGGTGCTTTAAATAACCATCCATTTGAAGCTTCTTTGTAGAATTATAAATAAGACCTTACTGGAAAGAGAACTTTTTGGTTCTAGACCTATAGGTGCATCTATAGATTGTTTATACTATCTCTAAATGTTACTTGTAAGCTTATGAGTATATACTGAATGATCAGCACTAAATGCTTGTGTAGTAGGTATCTGTTGGTTAATGGGAAGAGATCTTGACTGTGTAAAGTAACGGTTCCTCAACTATCCTCCCACCCAAGGCACTTGGTCATTCAAAACTGCTGTGAACCATAAACCATCTGTGTGGTTGGCAAGGGGCTTTTACAAAATGGCATTAAATTAATAACCACAAGCTGTAAGCAGAAAGTGTTGCTAGGCTGTTACTGAATATCTCGGTCGGTCTGACTGTGCCCATACAGCTTGATAAACTTTGACCTAGTCACAACCTTATGTTTCGATTCTGCCCTGTGTTATGTAACACTGTGCTGTTAAATGTGTTTTGATAAGCAGGGTTTATAATATGACTTTGGAGACTGTAAAGCTCTGTCATCTGCGCTCACTCCATTACACGCCTGTCAGATCAAAAGCAGGTTATTAGGATGACACAGTTAGAAAAGAAAAGAAGCTTGCTGTGCCTGACAACCTCCCATTATGGAGTTTTTATATTTTCATACTGTTGTTCTCCATAGTAACAGAGACACTTATTGTGATGAACTGCATTTAGGAAATAGTGAAGTACACAGTGTGAATGTGTCATATCCCCTTAAAAGCGAAACTCACTGTACAAAAATACTCATATCTCGCAGTAGAATCAGCCAGAAAACAAATCTTTAAAATGTCTCAGACCTTTAAGCAGCTTTATGGGGTAAAACACTCATATGTACAGTGAATGTCAAATCATGAATTGACTAAACTTGAGGTTAGAATCTGCATAATTTATTTACCTTTACGCTTTATCAGATGTTCTACCACAAACATGTACGTCAGTCTTTCTAAATTGGGGTAAATGTACTGCCATTTTCTCATATCTGCCTATCTCTCTTGCATTTCCTGTGGCCTGACACTGGATGTTCAGTTGGGCCATTCACCTTTGGAAGCCTGTTTATCCAGCCATGATGTTTATTTTATTACATTCTCCACTCTCTGTGTAATGTTAAGAGCTGTATATATACGTGTGCGCGAGTGTATGTGTGTGTGTGTGTGTGTGTGTGTGTGTATAAACAGGAATGGACTGTACACCTGTACAAAAACAGGCACTGGTAAAACTGGTACATACAGTACTATGGAAAAGGCACACATGCTAACTGTATAACATTGGGCAGTAAGTTTGTTTCTTCCAGTAAATATGGTGTATAGCACTACGCAAAGAGTCAGAGACCATTAAATGCCAATTAAGTAGAAGTTAGTCCTCTTAAAGAGCTATTTCTGAAAAGATTAGTTATATGATACATGTATCGATAAGGGGAAATAAGTGGAAAAAACAGAAGTGTTCAAGACTGGAGTTCAAGAACTCAGTAAAAGATACAGATATAATGGGATATCTAACAGTTGTGCAAGAACTGACAGACCGCCAAAGCCGTCACCATCAGAAAACCAGTATCTCTAACAGCTCTTCCTTCAGATCTCCAAAATCTACAGATACAGATCTGTCTGTCCTTATCTTTACATGTATACAGTATATGCACATGTATATGGACACACAGAAGAACACACTGTACTGTTTCCAAGATCATGCACGCTTACCTTCACAAACCACCAAGAGGTGGTAACGTTCAATAATATCTCTAAGCGTTTTTAAAAGAAAGTAAAAACAGATGTAAATACACTTTCATATTATTACAGCAGTAGCAATGATCACGAGCATCCGACGATCATGCTATTTAACCCAACAGTCCAGCTGTTTAATCACTGACAAATCTGCCATTTCTTTCCCTGCCTCACTTAACACTTCCTCTGTTCATTCCTTATAACAGTAAACTCTGATCCTGTTTTCTGTTTGTTGCTATCCGGAGTCGACCTGGCGAGGATGGGTTTCCCCTTTGAGTTGTGGTTCCTCTTGAGGCTTCTTACGCTTGCCCCAAGGGAGTTTTTCCTTGCCACTGTCGCCTCTGGTTTGCTCACTTGAGGCTGGGCCCAGATTCTATGTAAATCTGCTTTGTGACAACCTCTGCTTTAAGAAAGTGCTATATAAATGGACTTGACAACTGATTGATTGACAGTGAAGCATTTAAGCATCTTAATTTGTTGAACATAAGCAGACCACTGGAATGATAATAAGACTTGATAACAATGAAAAGAAATTGCACGAGTGATACATGCATAAGGCATTTAGGCTAAACAGATGGCTTATTATGGAACTTTTGGGAGTTAAGTCCAAGACCATTAAAAAAAGCTATTTAGTGAATTAATGAGCTAGGTAACGAGTATTTTACTGGTAAGAGCTACCAACCGATCAACAAGACTGACTGTTATAGAAAGCAGTACACCAATTTATCGCACATAACTGTAATAACTGTGCACAGACATTTGGCAGAGAGGACTCCAGCTCTCCTGATAAGAGCTGCTGTGAGAAATCACAAAGATTAAATGTGTTTATAAAACCGACTCAATTTGATAAATTTCAAGTTAACATTGGAAATGATAGAGCATTATGATCAAAATGTAATTGCAACATATTTGCAGGATGGCCATGATGTAGCTTAACCATCATCCTACAGTTCACTTTCGTATCTAAATTCCCCCAATAGTTGACCTTTTTATCAGATTGTAGTTATCTATGATTGATGGCAAATTATTACTACCACTACAAGTACATTAATTATGCCCTCAGGCCCTCAGGCCATAAGACTGTTCAACTCCTCTCAGTTCAGCAAATGAAAAACTCTGTGACACTCTTCATTTCGGTCAGTCCAACGGACACACCCCCATCTCTGCACACACTCCCTCCTAAATGCCCTATTTATATTTATATTTTATTACTCTACCGTTCTGTACCACTGTTTACACATCCTGCACTGCTAAATTATTTATAATACTGCGTACTCGCACTGTATATATGGCTGACACCAGCCATATTCTCTATTGTACTGTCTATATGACTGACATCAGTCGTCATCTTAATTTGCACAGCAAATGGTGTACCACTACCTCCATAACCCTAACCCTAACCCTAACCCTAACCCAGACACTGAAGGACTTTACACAGACACTAAGGACTCTATTTTTATACTTTCATACTTTATAGTGTATCTTTGTCTCTACCTGTATCACTCTGTCTTGTGCTTCTCATGTTACTTCTGTGTATATCTGCTACTGGATGCCTTGAATTTCCCTCTGGAATCAATAAAGTATCTATCTATCTATCTGTCTGTCTGTCTGTCTGTCTGTCTGTCTGTCTATCTATCTATCTATCTTATTACTACTCTTACTATTATTATAAATGACAGCAAAAACAACTACAACCACTACAACCATTTTAATACCATATTACTACTATTTCTATTGCTGTCATTTGTGTTTAGTTTATAGTTTGTTTGTTTTTAATGCTACAACTGCTAAAGCTACTACTACCACAAATACTTTAACTCCTATTAAAACAACTACACCTAGAACTAAAACTACTACTACAATAACTACTACGACTACAACACAACTAAAACTAGTACTACACCGACATCTCCAACACTAAAAACTACTAGTACAACACCAACTACTGCCGCTACACATCAACAGCTAATACTTGTACTATTACTACCACACATACTACTACTATGCTACAATAATTGCGACTACAACTGTTGCTAAACTTAGGTATTAGGTACAAGTACTATAACTAACTACTACTACACCGACTATTACCACTACTGTAGCTACTAACTAAAACAACTTTAACTTCTTTCTTCTACGACTATAACTATAACTACTTCCTGTATTGTAACTGCGTTTACTTCCACTACTATAATAACAACTACTGCTAGTATATCTGCAATATACAACTGCAACAACAACTACTAGTACTAGAAATTACACATATTGGCTCCTATAAAACTTGCCAGGGGAGCTTCTTACCCCAGATACAGGGCAAAGGGCCCATGTTAAATTCACTTCCTGCTAATTTCCCTTAACTGTGTGTAGGTTCATGCACCATCATCCTGAAGATACTAATCTAATGCTGAGATATTGTTTGATCTTACCGCAAAAGTCCTTTAAAAATCTTATTTGATCTGTGTGACGTTCTATTTCTTTATCCAGTTTCAAAGGAAATTATTCACATCCGGTAGCTGTTTAGGGTCTCATGATTCACTTGCCTTAATTACTTTGCTGCAAATTTGTCTTTAAAACCATGATACCAAAATAATGAACATTATATACTAAACTATGACTGATTATAGTCAATTTCGGCCTGATAGAATGCATCATATACTACCATATGTCTATGATTTAGTTAGGTGAACATGTGACCATACCACTCATGTCATGCTAAGTTTGCATGCTAGCTGCTGCTGAGACCACCGGTGAATGCTCGGTTCATCTCTGGCTGTGTGATTTGTGTATTAGGACAGTGTGGACTTGTACGTGAGTGTGTGTATGTGTGCTCTGGTTTTTCTCACAGCCCTGGGGGGAGTGCTATTAGCATGATAAGATAAAAGTTGTGTATGGAGAGCAGTCTGCCCAGTTCATGTGGGATGTCTCTGATGTTGCACAGATAGTGTTTAAACATCCAGAAGAATAGTTACACAACTGTGCACTTCATCATAGCCCTCAGCATTCAGCTTTCTTTATGAGTGGTTTAGTTTTTGTCACAAGCACAAAGTACATTTGTAGGGCTTAAATTATTTAACATGTCATTTTGGAGCTATGTTTCCCAACTCTAGCCCTGGAGGCAAGACTAATAGTCTATGGGATATATACAGTAGAATAAACTTCATGCCATGTAGCAGTGGGCATGAAGTGACTCTGTTTGTGGTTTTGGTTTACAGTAGTTTGCTTTACTTCTCTACATAGGAAAGATAGTGACATAAGCTCATAACGGGAACATCTGAGAACAGACAAGAGAAATATTGAATTAAATAAGGGTGAGACTGTAGACTTATTAGGGTGGGAACAAACTGAAATTTGTAAACCTGTCCAACACCTCCAGCAACTTGAACAACTGTATGCAAAAGCCTGAACAACCATGATCATTTGATGAATGCAATATGTGAAATAATTGAACACATACCATAATAAATGAAATACATTCACAAATACCATATAGAGAACTAACTTTGTTATGGCACTCTATAGGTTTTTTTCTATTTATTTGCTGAATTCAACATTTTAATTAGGCCACATTTTATGTTTTATTGTTTTTCCCAATGTTAATTCAGAAAATACCTGATAAGTATGCCTTATTCTGTGCAGATGTTTGATATATATAGTGAAAGTGATAAAATCTATAAAATCTCTTCACCCACAGGCAAAACATTGGCATACGACTGTAGATGCCGGGACTTCCATATGGTGCAACTGTTAAAGATTTCAATACCAGGCTAGGCCACAGCCATATGTGGTCCATTATTAACCTCTCCCTTGGTAAGGAGGCATGACCTCCCTTCACGTTCATGTTAGCAGGCAGTTAGTATTCTCCGGCAAACCTGTTAAGCCATCCAGTGATGGCGTATTAGCAGTCGTTTGAAAAGATGTGGTGACTCTTACGTGTCTTTGAGGAAACACATGCTAACATTAACCTTCAGCTGGCCACACCTTGAGATTCGAGTGGACCTAACTAGTAGGTGGACACAGGACAAGCGGGAAAAAGGGCAGCATGTAGATGTGTATTCACATGTGTGGAGTAGGTATTACACATGATAAAGCTGAACATGTTCTCCTGCAGACTCTTCCATTAAACAAGATGCCTTAATAACTGTTTGGTTTGTTTTGCTGGTGGCTGTACATGTCGGTTTGTGTGAGTGATTGTACATGGATTAGACAAGAAATCCGGGGGCAGGTTTTAGGGGGTACTTACCCTTGTTAGCACTGTATTACACTGCAGTCCAGAACTACAGGTTTATCAGGTTGTCCCTAGACGTGTATTCCTGATATAAGATCAAGTCTGGCCATGCTAAACTAGTTAGCCTTGTGGTAAAAGCACTGACGCATTTTGTCATGATGGCATTTTGTGCTTAATTTACCCGTTCAATCCATATTGTTGTCTAGGGTTCATCAGGAGATCTCCGTAATGCTATAAAAACACTCACCGATACTGATAAATCCATGGGTTGTCAATATTTGTGGCTGTGGCTGCACCCAAGCAGGATCTACATCCTAAAAATATAACGGTTGCATGAGAACTGCTGACGAAATCAAAATCATCTACAACTAATGTGCAATCATGAGTTGCAACACTATAGAAGACGTTGCACAAGGATGCCGAATTCTTCGAATCAGTGGCATCATCTTCAAAATCGCACTGATATTGCCCAAAACTACATGAGTCATGTCTAGGAGAAAACTCTTGGTAGGAAAGTAGCTGGAGTAGAACTGGCTAGCTGGTCAGTGAACGGAACCAGTGAAAGCCACAGCACAATTAAATACAGGCCAGAACTGTGAAACAGCTTTAGAGCACTAGTCGACCAAACAGCACCAAACAGATTAATCCATGGGTTGTCAATATTTGCTCTAATTTGTTACAGGACTCACTTTAGAAACATGCTCATGAAGTTACAGTTACATAATCCTCCAAGAGAAATGCATGTACTGTTAACACAGGCTATCTGCTGACCTCGTCTAACTGAGCCCTTTAGCCTGGTCTGTTTCAGACAGAGGGCTGCTTGGTGCACTTGGTGGCCAGATAACAGCTGACCCTCTGACTTCTGCTTACAATCAGTGAGGTCTCTGTCAAGTTCCTTAACAAAGTCTAGCATCCGAGTAAATAAGAAATTAGAATTTCTATTGCATGCATTTCCATTCGCCTCTAGTCTTACAACACATTCACACTGAAGACCGATGTAGCTCATTCTGTTTGCTCTTTAATGATGTTGGAGAGGTTTATACTACTTCCAATGCATTAGCTGAACAAAAACGGCTCACGAGGGAGAGAAAGAAGAACAGGGCAGCGTGTTGAGGAAATGATATTTTACTGTCATGTTTTTGTCTCACTCTGCAGTCTGCACCAAACTCGCCTGAGCTCCAGTTCCTGTCACATGACTACTGAATCAGTGTCACAGGTGGCAGTGAAACTGAATCCTGTAGCCTTGCGCTTCTATCAGCCCATCCAGCTGCTTACTCAGCTGCATGTTCTCACACAGAGTATATGTCAATAAACTCTCTAATCTCCTATTAAAGATTAAAGAGAGCCAAAAACAAGAAACATGGCTGAGGAGCATGGACGAGTTTCCCAGAGAGATGGACTGTTTTTTCTTTCTTGAACAGGGCGTAGCCAGAACACTCGTGTTGCTCTTTGACGAAGGTTGATGCCCTTAGAGTTCAGAGGTCACCATCATGTTCAGACTGGCCCTTTTGTTTGGTTACAGATCCCTCCACACCCCAGCAAATAATCTTTGCTTGTGCAACGGGCTGTGGCTGCACCCAAGTAGGATCTACATCCTAAATATAACGGTTGCATGAGAACTGTTGAATACATTGAAATCATCTACAACTAAACAGCAATCGTGAACTGCAGCCGTATAGAGGACGTTGCCTGAAATTACATTAGACATGAAAATCTTGACTGTCAAGTTTAGTAGAAAACCCTTGGTAGGAAAGTAGTTGCAGCAGAACTGGCCTTGCTGGTCAGTGAACGGAAACACCATCTTTTGAAGGCCACAGCACAATAAAATACAGGCCAGAACTGTCAAACAACTTCAGAGCGCTACTGGACCAAACAGCTTTTCCAGCAAAAACTTCCCTACCAGAAAACAGTCCAGTCAATAGCACTGAGAAAGCAAACAGGGTTCGGTTGGGTTTTGAAAACTTTGATGTGGTGCGTGAGAGCTGCGGGGTTGAGTTTCTTGTGTGCTATGTTGTGGGGTATTAGTGAGGCCACACCCCCAAACAAGATGTGAAATGGTTCACTGTGGAGAAATTTACCAATTCAGACTTTCCTTACCTATTGTGGGGATAAGAACTAGGAGTCATGGTTTTTACTTTCCAGTATAACCATTATATTCACAATTCACTATACCGGTGAACGTACATGAGTATGTTTAGGTGTAATGCTGGTGATGGTGAAATGACAGTAAATCTGGAAAAATACAGGTTTTTTTACTGTATACAGTGTTTTTTGTGGACTATTTTGCTTTAAACAATCTGCACGTAGCACTCCTAAGCCATGAACTGCTTTTTCAAAATCACACAAAGCAGCTTATTAATAACCGTTTAACGTAGTAACTTTGTGAACAATTTGAATTTCTTTGAATTCTGCTTTTCACATCAAACTACTCGATTTTCCTCACATCTTAACCATGAAACTATAATGCCATTTTGAAACATTGCATGAATTCCTCTTTAAACATTAGGCTGTACAGTAAATGCTGTGAGGTAGCTACAAAGTAGACATGGATGATAAGGCAAAAATACAACATTGTGAAAACTTAGTTTTTGCTGTCGTTTTTGATAAATACATGCAAAGCATTCTCAGTATCACCATATGCATAATAACCCATCACATTTATTCAATAACCTTTATACTGTGCAGCACTAAATAGAGTATTCATAGTGCTGTCTTTGTAATGAAACATGCTGCTGATCTGTGTTCTTTGAGTATAAACAAATACAGTCATATTGCCCATCCCTACTGCAAACTGATCACTCCTCATGGCCAGTTTTTCTCCTCACTCAGCCTTCCTATTGACTGGAATTCTTTTTTGCAGCCACTCCCTCTATGAGGCTCAGTACCAATAATATTTACACCACAAAGAACTAGCAGCAGGAACACCAGCTATCACTTTTTTTTTTTTACACCAGTTTGAAAAACAATTGCTCAATAAGAACACAAAAAGGGGTGACAATGACAGACAGCTCTTTTGCCCTAAGTGTAATTTGCGACAGCTCAGCTTCCTCTTTTGCATGTTTCCTGCAGGTTATGAGCAACGTTTAAACAGTATATTGCACAAAAAGTGTGCAGTAAATACAAAAGCTAGGATGTTCATTCGTCCATGTCAAAAGATCCAATACATGCTCTGGCACACATGTTCAGGTAGCTGTCTGAAGGAGTAGGGGATTGAAGCCAGCCATTTAGAGGAAAGAACTGGCACTGAATCTGCAGGGAAGACACTACCTCATGAAAGTGGTGCCATAAGTAGCACTCTGCTGTCAGCTAAACTGCTCTACTGGAAAAATAAACAGACATCGGAGTTCAGCACAGATCTCTTACTTCACAAAGAGAGCCGAAACATTCAGGGCGCCTGGATGAAATGAATGAATCTTGCGTTACGATGCCAAATGACTGCTGAAAACATTCAGTTATAATTAATAATTAGTCTTAAAGAGACATGTGCCATTTACTGTTTAACTGAATTAATTTAGCATAGTTTGTAATGTTTCCTACATATTTGATGGTATTGAATTGGTTTATGTGGTGTACTACGGCCATAACATACAAGATGTCAAACAAAATGACCAGCATGTGTCAAAGAAGGTACAGTTGTAACCTTGTGTAGGTGCCATGTGGATATTATTACTTTGTGATATTCATGAATATAAAACCCCCTAGGAACTATGTCACCGGCTTCACAGCGGAATTCAGACATGAGCTGGAAAAACTTTGTCTCAAAAGAAACTAATACTTCTGCATATACATTTTATTTTCAAATGTGGTTTTGTAACAGAAAAATAACAGTGCACAGTAAAACAATGAACCAATATCAGTGCAAACTTAAAATTGTACTATAAAGTGCCATTTAAAAAGTCTGTTCATTAATTAACACTATGACACTTCAGAAAGTTGTGGTTTTTGATATTTAATGAAAAAAAACACACACATATTTAAAAAATAAAAACTACGAGGCTCCAGTCAAAAACTATAGAATCAGTGCCATATTTTAGGACATTTGTTCTTGCCATCCAAAAGCCCAGACTTAGCCGACTGAGCTATTTTCTTTCTTTCTTGGTAAGAGTTTTATTAAAAATGCATATCCATATGCTATTGACAAAGAAGGTTAGATGTGCAGTCGATTAAGAAAATGTGCAACTAATGTAAGTGCACTAACATTTACACTGTAAGAAATGATGCTATCTTTTTAGTTACTTGAACCCTGCTACATAATACTGTAATAACCAAGCCTTAAACAAGTCATGGCTGATGTCATATGCTGTCATGGCAGATTTTGTCCCAAAATATAACCATGTCAATCATCATGGCAATAGCCATATTCTTGATTTAATAACAGTTTCAGTCATATGCTTATTGCAGTTAGCTGTAGTTGGCATCTGTCATGACACTTACTGGCCAAGCGGTGTGTATGCATTAGGGGTGTGCCGATACGATACTCAATACGGGTATTGGTCCGATGCTGGCTGAAATTGATGGATGAAATATCAGAAGAAAAAAAGCATAATCTACTTTAATTTATTAGACTTCAAATTGCATGTTTGAATGATGCTGAAAAATCTGACCTTAAGTTTAAATAAAATGAAGCCGCTGTATTGCATAAATGTTGCATAAATGTCGTGGACTATGTATTTCTTCTGTTAGCGGAAAGCAGTATTTGTGTTGCAGTTTGATCATGATGTTATTCAGATTGCTGGCTAAGCAAAGTGCATCCTGACAAATGTTAACAGCTTAGTTGTTGAAGGGCTGGAAAAGATAGTATCAGCAGATACTTAAGTTTTAGTATCGGTACTGGTGGTATCCAGCCACCCCTAGAATGTATACATAAAACAACATATGTGGACATAATCTGTCATAATGTGCCGTGCCATGATTATATCAAAGTTTAGTCAGTATTATGTAGCATGTATGAGTTCAAGTATCATGTAACCATGATCTGTGGCATTCACAGTCAAATAAGCATAGTTTATGCATTAAGATGGAAAAAAGCTTTCTCAATGGCTAAATACTTTATTCCAGAGGCGATTAGCAATAAATCCATTAATGAGAACAAGAAAAGATATCCTGTATTGACCTCAAGCATATCTGGTATGCTGTACAAATACTTGTCACAGGGCAGAGTCCATTCATTGCTCTGTGTCATGTCAAGAAAGTCACATAGACTCCTCTGAACACTGAACTCTGAAATATCTGTTAGCTGAGTGGCTCTTGTACCAAATATCCAAAGACTTCCGTCAGCCCAGATCTTTTCAATCCGTGCACTGTGGTTTGCTTCCACCGTCAACATTTCTAGAGCTCTTTTTTATCCGGTTATGGATAAATAGGAAAATACAGCACCTGCTTCATAGTTAATTGAGTGCCCCTTACGGGCCATTGATCAAAGTGATGCCATTTTTGAATTGTGCACCCCGTATCATCGCAAGGTGATACAGTCTCCTCATGCATTGGACTCATTGAAGAAGATCTTGCTTTTCAGGGACCTCAGGTTGAAACTGAGGCTGGAGCTGGTCTCCGACTGCAGGGCTTCGGAGAACTTTGTGTCGTAGATACGGTCACCCTGCGATTTCCTCCTAATGGAGTTTTGTATGGTCTCTGAGGTGAAATAGTAGACAACAGGGTCAAAGCAACAGTTGGATACAGCTATGCACAGCGAGATTGGATAGATGGTCCTGACCACAGACTCCGCCGTGCAGCCTCCTAAGATTTTGGTGCGCACCAGCGAGTAGAAGACCAGGTTGACATTATAAGGGATGAAACAGAAGCAGAAGATCAGAAGATGCACCACTATCATGCGCAAGATTTTAGCCCTGTTCAACCTGCCTCCTCGTGCAACAGAGCGGGGCCTCCTCAGTGTCTGGAGAACCATGGCAGAGCATATTACATTGAGGAGTAGCGGTATGAGGAAGCCAACTGTCTCTATGAAAATCACCACTTTGGAGAGATGTACCTTCCATTGCTTGGAGGAGAAGTTCTCGAAGCAAGCAGTGGTGTTGTTCTTTGATGTGGTAGAATTCAGCAAGAAGCCTGTAGGCATACTACCTGACAGCACCAGCGCCCACACGGCCAAGCACACAATCTTGGCATTGCGTTTAGTCCGAAGCCTCTGTGAACGGAAAGGGTAGACGATGGCCAGGAAGCGGTCCACGCTGATGCAGGTGAGGAAGAGGATGCTGCCATACATGTTCGTATAGAAGAGGGAGACGGAGAGCTTGCAAAGCAACCCACCGAATGGCCAGTCCTGCCGGATGAAGTAGAAGACTCGTAATGGTAACGTGAGCACAAAGAGCAAGTCTGATACCACAAGGTTCATCATGTAAGTGGTGGTTTCATTCCGGAGTTTCAGAGAGCAGGTGAAGATGTACATTGCTGTCACATTCATAATAAGTCCCACCACAAAGACGATGCTGAACACCGCACTGTAGAGTGGGTACTTGAACCCATCATTCTTTGGGCACTCCCCATTCATGGAACTGTTGTTACTGCTCAAGTAGCTCAGGTTGCCATCCCAATGCTGAGTTGCACTGTCCATCTGCAAGGTGATGTTGTGCATCTCTCCAGGAAACAAGATTATGGTCTTGTGAAGAAGTTATGTGAAAGTCGCACAATGGAAGGATGTCCCTCGACCCTCAATCCGACGGGAATGGTCAGTGGAACATAAAACAAAAGGCAACCCAGGCATTCCTTTAAAGTGTCTCTCACACGCCACTCTCCTGTAGACAAAGAAGTCTCTTTCATGTGTTCGGCTCCTAAGTCGCAAGCATTTCAGGATTTCTTCAGAGGAGCCACTGGGGGTTTAGCTGATGGTGAAAGCAGTCCTCCCCAGAGACAGAAGACAAGCTGTAGCTTCCTCCTCCCCTCCCCCTTCCTCTGCCCTTTCCCCAGCCACCCCACGGGTCCCCAGGCCAAAGGTAAGGGAGGTCCGTACTCACTCAGAAACTCACACAACCCGTCCGTGCTGGTTCATTTTGTCCTCGAGAACCAGGATCCACAAAAGTCACTGAAGTCTGGCTGAATTAAAATCCACTCAAGATGTATCCCAGTGAAGAAAAACATCAACACTATTAAAAGTGTCGAAGGAAGGTAATCCAAAGTAGTCCAGTAAATCTCACTCCCCAGTGGGTATTTGAAATATTCCAGACCGAAGGCAGTCCCTTTTGTTTTTAGAATCACACAGCTGGTTCTGTTTAAACACAGGCACACTCATAGCACCTGTAGAGTCCGGCACGCTGTGACCGCAGCATGGATCCAACACGCTGCTTCACTTCTACTCCCTGAGTGTATGACAACGTGAAGGCACTGGCTCACTGTTTCCTGCCCCCTCCCTTCCCTCCCTCTCCCTCTCTCTCTCTTGCTCTCTCTTTGCCTTGGTATCCCCGCCTTCAACAGCCAGAGGGGCATTCTGTGGTTCATACATTGAAAGTGTGTGTGTGGGGGTGCGAGGTTTGGGAGAGGGGTGTGGGAGGATGGTCATTAACTGAAGCGTTATCACATCACAAGTGCTTTTGAGTTTTGTCATGGCCCCTCCCACCACACTTCATGCAGCCTTCTCTCTTGTTCCACAGAGAAGAAACAGATATTGAAAGATCAGACCGAAGGTTAGGAACATGTGGTACAGTGGGCAAAGTTCACAAATTCCCCTTGCCACCTGGTGGACATGAAACTGAAAAGGGTTTAACTTAGAAGAGAAACGTATTCACTTGTGTTGCGTGCTCTGGCTTATGAGCTGGGCTTTCTGAAAGAGGATTTAGAAAGAGGACTTGTGGATGAAAGTCTACAAGAACTACAAACTTGTTCACACCTTTGTCTTTTGATTCATGGCACCTTTCTGAACTTTGCTAAAGAACAGCTTTGCTGATGCTTTTGACATTCCCCACTTTTATTATTAGTGGTTTTAGTAAAGACAGGAATGTGGACAAAAAGAATGGTGCCACCTTTTACCAGTAACTGCTAACGTAATTAGTTTACCATTTGGTATGACTGTGAAATTAACTGGTCATCAAATGTATTGTGTGTGTATTATATTCAGCCAATCAAATTCAGGGACATAAGATTTAAGAAAGTGAAGTGAAACACCACGAACACACACACTAGGGGGCAGTGAGCACACTTACCCGGAGCCGTGGGCAGCCCTATGGAGGTTAGGTGCCTTGCACAAGGGCACCTCAGTCGTTACTGCAGGCTCAGGGAATCGAACCGGCAACCCTCCGGTCACAAGGCTGGTTCCCTAACCTCCAGCCCACGACTGCCCATAATGTAATGTATTGTGCTGATGGAGCTTTTTGGGTCTTCTTGTTGTATTTGTGTAAAGGATTTTGCTAGCATATCGCACAGACATACATGTGTTGGACTAAACTAAGAGAAATAACTCAATAACTCTTAAGTCAGAATGTTGGTGTAGTGTTATGCACCAAAATAAGTCATAATTAATATTTAATTCAGTGTGAGCATTTATTCTAACCTCTATTATAATGAACCAAGTTGTGCTTCTCAGGATCAATATACATAAATGATATCTGTTCTGTTTGGCTGTATGAATGTGTGGGATGAAACCACTGGATAGGTGGATGGGTACAAGAGACTGCTTTAGTAGTAGAAGTTGGAAACCCCGCATGCTGTAGGTTGGTCTTCAATCCCCCACCTGGCTAAGCACCCAACACTATAGCAATAGGAGTCCTTGGGTAAGACTCCTAATGCTAACTTTTGTAACTTTGTTTTTATTATGGTAAAACTATAATTAGAGCAAAGCCGTATAAGAGCAATTGCAGTTAATGTAATAGATATCTGCACTCTAAACTCTTTGTTTTAGCAGCTAACATTGTTCTAGCAAAATTTACATATAGTGATGTCCTGGAAAGACACTAAGTGAATGCTCCATTACTGGGCATGGCGGGAGAAACTGGAAAAACTGGCCCACCCGCTTCCCAGCCGTTTCAGCCAGTGCTGGGTAGCGGGCGGGCCAGTTCTTACACACTTTATATTACTGGTAGACTCACAGACCCCCTATCTTTCCCTTAACCAAGCACAGAGTATCACAGCCTGACTGTTTTGCTTGTCTCCATGGTGACATGAGCCAACATTGATGGTCAAGGCACAATACTACAGTATATTAACTCTTGTATTAACTATGCTCAAGGTAAAGCAGTTTTCCACTATATGGAGGATATGACCTAAAATATGACTCATCTAAACAAAAACAAACAAAAAACTGTTTAATTATTGAACAAATCCTTTCATATGAATCTTTCAAAAGCCAGAACAAGAAGACTCAAATACTCTGAAAAACTCTGAAGTTTAAACTGGTAAGTGGTATCCAGCCCTCTTTCTGTCTCTGTACATATGACACACACTTTGTGACAAGTTGGAGCTTGTACGAGAACAAACCTGCAAACCCACTTACTTAGAAATACGGATACAGGGACAGACAGGAATACACATTTACCCTTTACATTCATGATTAATCCAGAGTTGCTGAACCCTGAATCATTACCCTGAACCTCTTAACCGAACCTTAAGCCTTACTGTAAACAGAACCCTAATCTTACCACCACACTGCACTCCACCCTGGTTCACCTAAAAATATCAGTTTAAGCATGTGGAGCTCTAACATTCTCCCTGAACAACACATACACCAGACTTCCTTCCAACACAGACGTTCAGTCACCTAAACATCCATACATGCTTGCGTATGAACACAGAGGGGAAAAAGGGGAACAGCAAGCACATACGTCAGCAAATCGTTCCGCAATGTGCATGTAGATTTTAGACCAATCCCTCATGAGTCATGCACATAGCTGTTTCACCACTAGATTGTTATGCTAGTCATCGTCGGGTACTCCGAACAGGTATTAGAACACACGTACTAGCAGTAGTAATACTATGTTGTTGACTTCAGTTCTGTTGGTGTCACAGGGATGATACTGCAGTGGCTGGTGTGAGCTCAGTCTTCTGCTCTGACTTGCCCTTACAGATGTTATAGGTGTGTCTCTGCCTGTTCTTGATGGATTCACTTTCATTGGAGTTTGAACCTGTGCCAGCGTCTGCTCATTCAGCCAGTCTGCTGGCTCTGGCTTTCAGCAGTTCTTTAGCCATTTCTAGTCTTTGTGTGCAAGCAAACAATAAATTCATTATATATACATATAACCAGCTTCAAAGGGCAACAATGCCTCTGCGTTACTGGTAGGTGGCACTCTAGGCATTTAAGGCTTAAAAAAAATATCTGAGAAACAAAAAATATGCATGTCTGTAATTCTGACCTAATAAGCATCATAATGAAAAGGCACTGCAGTAAAAACTAGTATTTCACTGTAACGTTTCAGTTGGAAAAGGTTTCCATTCCTGAAGCACCTGAGGGTAGATGATTCAGTTAGGATGTCATTCTCTGTGGTATCCAGGTTATGACTTCCGGAGCTAATGGAGAGAAGGACTACTGTCAGATTAAGCACTAAAATAATTAGATTAGATGACAGTGGAGTCATGTTTGGCTCCGCATTGGGTGGGAGCAATTTCCTTAAAAAAAAAGTGTCACTCTACTTCTTCTGAAAGTCCTAGATGTGTAAATGATTAGGAGTGCAGGTGGTAGTAAGCTTTCAGTCAGAAGCTAGGCATGATAAATGCCAGGAATGAATAAAGTAACTGTAAATCTGATACAAAACGGTAGCACTCAATTTTACCGATTACAGATTTACAGTAGGCTACGATATGGTAATTTCATGGTAAAATTTTTTATTTAAACACTAATGCAATGTCAATTGCCTAGTTGTTACTAAATAATGGAAAATAAATTGTAATGTTAACAGTGTTAAGAGTGTTAACAGGCCATTTTGAAATGGTAAAATAATGATAGCAAGTTGTACTTATCTAAAAATGACCTGCTTATTTCATAGTTCTTCATTGCTAATAAGTGAGCAACCATAGCGGTAACAAGGCAGCAATGTAATAGAAACACAATGCTACCAGGCTGTACTTTCCTAATTACTATACGCACATCTTCTAGTCATTAATAAACGTAAAGGTAGTCATTGTATCAGCATTTAGTAAAAAAAAACAAAGGTAAAATAGAGGTGACAAGTTTTATTTACCTAAAATTACCATCTTATTTTATAGTTCTTCATGAACAATAAGAGAGAATAATAACTTTACATGTACATGTATGTAATTTAATGTTACAGTTAATAACCCAAAAACAATGAAGTAGTTCTGCTGTATTTACCTGGTATCAGGCCTGTAAAATTCTAATTCACTTGCTTTAATTCTTACCTGTTATGTATGTAGATGGTCAGACATAGTGTGACATTACAGGCAGTAAATACAGTGAAACTAAACTACAATGTTGTAATTACTATTTAATAACCTATTTATTACTTATCTATAAAGTAAAGTGCTACCTACAAGACTATATATATATATTATATTTAAGTATACTTAAATATACAGACGTAAAGTTTTCAGAAAAGTCTACTTGGTCTACGCTTGTACTTGTTTGTTTGATGGACATATACCTAGGAAAAGTAAAATTAAATATTCTTGCCTTGTATATAAAGCCTAAGTGTACTTGGCTTTTAAATTTGGGTGGAATAGCTTACAGTAAATAGGACATGGGTGGAACTCGACCTGAACATGGAAACAGATAAACATTCCGCTGGTTTTATTGATAATATAACAGGCTTGATAATCCCTTACCACACATATATATTATATAACACTTTTTAATCACATCACAAAGCATCAAGTCACACAGCAAAAGGAACACGTCTCTTTAAGTAATACTTAATCACTGCCTGCAACACTGGCCTTGTGATATGACCCATGACTACTCATTTAGGCCTTGTTCACATATACACAGGTATCTGTAAAACATTTTTAACCACATTTTCAGTCACTGAAAACTTTTGCCAATTGCATAATCTTCAATAGTGCTAGTTTTAGTATAGCTAACAGGGTTAGATATGTTGCACATAAATGTGCAGTTACTTTTACAGTTTATACCTGTAGTTGGTGGGACAGCTTTGAAAAGGAAGTGGTTGTTGCAGAAGAATAATAAGAGATGGATGGCCATTTAACAGAATGGTAGAGAAGTGCAACCAGCTTGTGGGCAGCCAATGACTAATTCCGGAGAGGCTGCATGACACAAATTCTAATATCAGACTTCCCTAACGCTTGATGCGTGTTTGAGGTGTTTTGTCCTAAGATAAAGTGTCAATTCGAGTTATAATTTTTTAGGGCTTATTTTAGAATCCAGTATCATTTTTGTTTTAGAAAAAACAAAGAATGGAAAGAAAGAAAAGAAGAAAGAAAACACATTACCTTAACCCTGGGTCTGTCTTGTTTATTTTGAGAAGTGTAATCCACTGTTAAGTCTATTTAAAGTACAGTTAAAGATGTATTTCAAGTATAAAATAGTACCCAAAAAGAATATATAAGTACTAAACTATTAACATTATGTTAAGTTCACTTAAAGAAGACTCAAAGTTTTAAACATACTGCGGGTATATTTACAATCCAACTTTCATAAACTAAAAGGGCAATAGAAGTATATAACTACCAAACCAAATGTATACCTATACGTTTACTTTTAGTGTAGATACAGTACAAAATAAAACCTGTAAACTTGTGTTTTTAACGTTTACTACACTTACACCTAAAGTTTAGTGAAGGTACACCATCATAAAATAAAAAAGTAGACTAATTTAGTCAGAAGAAGGGTGGAAATAGTTGTCAGGGACAAGGAACAGGGCTCGACACGTGCAGAGCTAAAAGCCAAAGGAGTCAATAGTCATGCGCCACAGCAAAATCCAGGCAATCATAACAAAAGGAGTAATGCAGGGTCGAAGACAGAGAGACAGGCAGAGGTCAAAAACCAGGAAGTTAGACAGACCAGCGAACAAATTCAAAGGGGAAACTCCAAGAGAGTAGTAGAGATAAACACAAGGAGAGTCAAACACCAGAAAGGCAAAACAGTCAGGCAAACAAATCAAAGGGGATGAGTGAAAGAGAGAGAGTCAAAGACAAAAGAGATATTAGCAAGAGAGAAGACATTAGCAAAACGCAAGAGAGAAATGCTCAGAGATGCAAACAGGGTGCAGTGGCCGAGTGTTTGTGAGGGGTTTAAACACAACGAGGAAAATAAGCAGCAGGTGTGTGTAATTTAGAGGCGGTCTGAGAGAATGGAGTGTGATTAGGTGACTGGGGAGAACGGCAGTGTCAGGGAGACCCAGAGGTCACTTGTGAGTGTACTTAAAATGAAATGGAACGAAATGAAAACCTGCTAGCTATCTAATGTCATCTGCCTGTCCACTCTGAAAAATAATCTCAACTGATTTTATATGGCATTAAGTAGCATACTGACTCTGGTGTCTGTCATCTGTAAGCTAAACATTATATTGGTGGATATGTCAAATAATGAGTTAAATTTCACTGGTAGAAATTGAGGTGGGGGCAGGTTGTTATGTGCCTACCAATGTTGAGACCAAGCCTATGCTTTTGGATAAGTGTAATAAATGAATATAGAGTAACATACTAGATCTATAATCAATTAAATTCCAAACTGTATTATAAAGTACTCCTCAGAGGAAAACTGAGTTCACCACATCCCTTTTAAAACATATATTCCCTATCCTGAGTAATGTACCTTTACGTACATTACTGGACTGCGTTTGGGTTCAAAGAAATCCAAATAATGAAGATAGAAAAGGTTTGAAACCTGCTGCATCTGCCAGATGTTTCTGTTGTCTTAGCAGAAGGGGGTTGCTTACTCACGCCGGTCACCAGCATATGAAGTGATGACACCATAAATCAGAATAACAGCTGTTTTGAAGTCTTGGCTGACAATGTGAAACATGCAAGATGTTTATAGCCATTGTTCCTTTTCTCCCGCCGCTTTCCGCATAACACATACCATCAGGGTCAAGGAGCCGCTGCCCCTAAATCCTACAACACCGCTGAGCGTGACCACTAAATGAAACACATGTGCTTGAAGTCCCAGATCAGTTAAACCTCCTACAATGGCAGGAAACAGCAAGGCCAGGACATCAGACCAGGCCACCAATTTACTCGGTGATGACCTTGTAAGAATAAAGAAATAAACGTTAGCATTAGCTGAGAAAATGTTTCATGGAAAATGTGTTTAGTGTTGTAGGATGGTGTCTCTGTTCCTAGAGACCTACTGCACGTTATACTGTTTTCTCTGCTCCCAGCACACCTCATCCAACTAATTAGCTCAAAAAGAGCCCATTATTGAGCAAAAGTGACGGGAATCACTAAAATGTGCAAAGCAGTGGGCTTCCAGGAAGAGGCTTGGGAAACACTGCTGTAGGGCATGTTCCACTCACAGGGCACTTTACCTCTACATCCTCATGAACAGTATAGCACAAGGTATATGATGTGCCTTAAGGTCTGAATGAAAGTAGTTTACTATGATGACTGTAACAGAATATACAGCATCATTATATTCATTCTTGGCATCAATCTTTCAATGGTAGAATGAGTGACGAGACAGTATGTTCATATCAGCATCATCCCTTTTTTTCAGTTAGCTGAAGTTTGTGTCAATAGCATTTTATCTTTTAATAGTAACTTTAATGAAGTGCATCCGTGTAAACGGCCTTGCAATGCTCCAAACTCAGATTTGGGATTGTTTTGCATTTCTCACTAAGGTCACACAAGTCAACCGGCGGCGCCTCAAAGGCAAGAATGTGTGGAATTCCTGCTCATGAGAACATATGTCAGCCTGGTGAAATAAAGTTTGAGGTCATCTAAATTTCCTACTGAGGCGCCAACCTGAAATCAAAGCTGATCTTTTTCTTGACTTTGTGAGTTCATGTATCTAGACATATTAAGCATAGTTCATCATATTGCATAATTTCAAAGACAAAATTCCTTTTTTTGTTCAAAGTCCGTCCACGTGTATGGACTTTTGACTGCCTCTAAAAGATATATTCTGATATTTGATTATATCAGCGTACGCCAGCAGGTGCTGGAAAAAAATATTAACCTGTCATGTCAGGTGTCACCTCCCCCTTCTACCACCTCCACCTGTTACATACCTATCAGTTCTAGTCCAGAGACCCTCAGAACCATCAGCGAGTTCATTATTAGGGCAACTTGTCTTTTTTCAACAAGAGAAACAGAAGCCCTCTGGGCTGACTGATAACTATAAGACTATAATTATATATTCTTATATCTACACTGCAAAATCGAAATCTTGGGGCCATTGTAAGTCTAGATGTTATACGGCAGGGCCCAAATGTCTGAGATCACACTGAAAATCTGGGTTTTTCCACCTTGCCCTGGAAATAAACAAAAAAATGTGCTAGAATCTTTAACATTTGAAAACAAGGAAAGTTATAAAAAATTAAAATGAGGAAGAAATATTATAAACTCTGCACTATTGCTAGGTCACTAAAATGTCTTTGTACGAATAGGCGATAGTTCATAATAGTTTCAGTCTATCCTTTGATAACGTGAGTTGATATTCTCATGTCTTTATGGAGCTCATGCCAGCTCAAGTGTTCACTGTCATTAAAGCGAAAAGGAAAAAAAAAATAAAGACTAAAAAATTCTGGCATTCGGGCAAACATCAAACACTTCTACTTTTCAATTAGATTGGTATGCTAATAAAATCAGTTGCAATGAAGAAGCTGAATGGGCGTAGCAAGGAATGCAAAATAGAAGCATTTTCACTGGTGGCCTCAGACGTTTGGACCCCATTGTATGTTATAGTGTTATGTTTTTTTAATCCATTTATGACCTTACTGTATTTTGCATTATTATGCACAAGTCTTTAAGACAAATGTCAAGAAATATGTAAAATAATATTTTAAATTTAGATTAGACAAAGTAAGAAATGTTAGCTATATACCCAAAGTAATTAACACGGTTTTAAACATGTCTCCATGTGGAGGAATATTACACGCACCGACAGATTTAAGGTGGCTTATTTGCCAAGTTTTCATTTGTACCATGTTAGAAGATTCAGTCACCATCAGTTAGCCTGGATTATTTTTCCATTTAGCACTGCAAAAATAATATCTTGGCAAGTACAATTATCCTATATCTAGTTAATAAATCCTAAAATTTTAATTCTGAGATTGCTGTAGATTTATTTGTCTATGTTGTAGATTTATGTAAAACATATTTTTTCACAATATTGGCAGATAATCCAGTTTGTTTCAAGATAATTTCTTAAAATAATTATCTGCCTATATAAAATAAAAATATGGCTTACTGAAATTATTTGAAACATGTAAAAAAAAATATCTGAAAATAAGATAACCTTAACATGAACCTACAACAATCTCAATTTAAAAATTTTAAGATATATCAGCTGGATTTACCTTGATTTTACTTGCCTTTTTACATGCCTACGTGTTACGTGTTTTTGATGTGACAGTTTACACTTTGCAAATATAATTGTGGTAGTATAACAGCCATCAGCTACAATCCTGCCTGCCATTGTCTCACCTTATCTTCTGTTTGCAAGTCAAATCAGACCTACACTGTTTTGTTTCACTTCTAGTTTTAACTCCAGGGCTTCATGAGGCTGAAGTAGTAAGTCCAACTGGTGTGCAATCACACTTTGAGGTGAGGTCAGATGGACGACATAAAATCACAAGACGTAGCAGCCTTTGGAGGGCCTGTTAACAGCCACAGTCAAATGACATCTCATCACTGGTCCGTGTGCTGTTGTGGGTAACAGCATTGGAAAACACTATATGGTTAGAAAGTAAAAGCTGCTGAATGTCAACAGATCACATGTCAGCCAATAGAACAACAGAACAGAGTACAAAGTCAAAGCTTTAGTAAGTGATGGCCATTCTGCAAACCACAGGCCATAAAAAACATAAAGCTGTCTTCACTTCCTCCCAGACCTTCTGCTTACATTTAGTCAATTTACTGAAAGCAAGAGAAGTAACAGCTGGGCAGCCCAGGAAGAGGCAATTTCCAAAACATCTTTCATCAGGGCTTTGCATGCCTGCTGTATTTCAACATTGGCGTTGCTTAACGTCTTGCATGTACATTGTAACATACACTATACTGCCAACAGTATTCACTCATCTGCCCTCACACGCATGTGAACATGAATGACATCCCATTCTTAATCCATAGGTCTTAATATGATGCTGGCTTACCCGCAGCCTTCACTCTCCACTCATCCCAAAGGTGTTCTAATGGGAACTTGAGGTCAGCAAGTCAAATTCTTCCACACCAAACTCACTGATCCATGTCTTTATGGACCATGGACCATCCCCAAACTGCTCCCACAAATGATGCTGAAGCATCAAGAGCTCCTTTCACTGGAACTAAGGGGCCGAGCCCAACTCCTGAAGGACAACCATACACCATACACCCACCTCCACCAAGCTTTATACTTGGCACAATGCAGTCAGACAAGTAAACCCGGATTCATCCATCGGTTTGCCAGATGATAAAGGGAAATTCATCACTCCAGAGAACACGTCTCCACTGCTCTAGTCAGGTCCAGTAGCCTCATGCTTTACACCACTGCATTCAATACTTTGCATTGCACTTGGTGATGTAAGGCTTGGATGGATTGGATCCCATTCCATGAAGCTCTCTACACACTGTTCTTGAGCTAATCTGAAAGCCACATGAAGTTTGGAGGTCTGTAGCGATTGCAGAAAGTTGCAGAATGACTGTGGCCTGAAATGAAGATCCAATAGAGTTAATAATAAGAGAGTAAGATAAATAAAAATAGAAATACAGACAATAAAATAATAAAAAATAATATTTAATAATAAAATAATATTTCAAAAGGAAAAAAGGAAAAAAGGCATATAAAAAAAATAAAATAAAATAAAACTGTCCATCTAAGTGGCCCTTGAAACGGCTTAGAACTTTGACATGCCAGAAAAAAAAATGTCTGTTTGACGAGGAGCTTGATGTGATCAGACAAACGGAAGATATTGCTCAATTTGGACTGCATGCAATCAAAGTAAAATGGAGGAAAGTTCAACAGCGGAACTCAAGGCACAGGAAATTAGAACATAACAGCTCCTTTGTTTTTTTTATCATCGACAGTACAATTCTAATGTTACGACCTTAAAAGGTTCAAATCATGGAAAAACAAATTTCCCCCCCATTTTTTTAAATAAATGAGTAGTGAGTAAGTAATATTTAAGCATTGTGTAAGTTTCCAAACATACCATTCACTAGCCATACAATAAGGTCTGCATATGGAAACTCTGCTGTAAAAACAGCTTGTCTGGAATTCATTGTTTCTGTAAGGTCACAGGAACCCACTAATGTACATACAGCTGCAAGAAAAAGTTAGGGAGCCCTTTGGGAGTAGGTGGATGTCTTCACTGATTATCAATAAAATATGGTCTGATCTCTATAAATATGTTAATGGCAGGGGTGGACGAAGTACACAAACCATGTACTTGAGTTAAAGTAGAATTATACATGGTAAAATATTCCCCCAGGAAAAACAGAAGCTCCTCCCTTTAGACCTCCACTTGAGCAAAAGTACTTAAGTATGGAGAGTAAAAGTAGCATGATGTATTATGGCTCTAAAGTCCTATTATCATTTCTGGCTCTTTTTTCCACCAGCTTAGGTGAAGAGACTCTAGTGTCACTCAGTCCACCAATCTTTAATAGAAGGTCATCAATTAGTCTGACACTGATGTCAATTCATATGATGTTTCATTAGCTAGAACTATAAAGTAACTGTTTGCAAACAAGCAAAGCTACGGTTTAAGATTTATCAAGTTAAAGTTTAATGACAGCTTGCTTTAAACAGGATCACAAATGAGTATTCCTTTACCATATTCTATCTGTAGGTCTCTCTCCATAAACTTAAACTAGCCAAAACAGATTTACTATAAAATGAACTAGTGTTTCAAAAACAAAACCCAACACTAACCCATTTCATATTGGGTTTTGTTGATTCGGTCTTAAAAAATTAGTTTAGGAAATTGTATTAACAGTAACATGTATTAACAGTAGTGTGTGTTGCAAATAAGACCCCCTTAGAGGGCTATGCTGATCCTGTGTCCCTCTATTTAGCCTCAGCTACCTAACTTCTGAAGTTTAGGCCTCTTGTGTAGACTGTAGCATGTTTAAACGACTGTATGTCTGTATAAATGCAGAAAAAGACCCTCGCCAGTCACAAGTGCATGTGTACTTATTTCTATATTGATCTATTTAACCACAAATTCAGGATCAATGTTTTATCTGTTCACCGCTGGTTATTGGTTCAGTTAAGAGATAGATAGATACTTTATTGATCCCAGAGGGAAATTCAAGGCATCCAGTAGCAGATATACAAACTATACAGAAGTAACAACAGAAGCAAGATATAGTTGTACAGATAGAGACAGAGATACAATATAAAGTATGAAAGTATAAAAATCGAGTCCTTAGTGTCTGTGTAAAGTATAAAGTATAAATGGAGGTAGTGGTAAACCATTTGCTGAGCAAATTAAGAAGATGGCTGTTGTCAGCCACATATACAGTGCGAGTACACAGTAATATAAATAATTTATCAGTGCAAAATGTGTAAACTGTACAGAATGGAGTAGAATAATACAATATAAATAGCAATAGGGCATTTAGGAGGGCATTTCGGAGGGAGTGTGTGCAGAGATTGGGGTGTGTCCATTGGAGTGACCGGAATGAAAGAGTTTTTCGTTTGCTGTGCTGAGAAGAGTTAAACAGTCTTATGGCCTGAGGGACAAAAGACTTCCTGAGTCTGTCTGTGGAGCAGGACTGGGACAGCAGTCTGCACTGAATGAGCTCCTCTACCTGATGATCGTGCTGTGCAGAGGATGGTAAGCATTGTCCATGTTGTTCAGCAGCTTGTTGAGGGCTCTCCTCCCTGCCAGTGGTGTTAAGGACTCCAGCTCTAGTCCCAGCACAGAACCAGCTTTCCTCACCAGCCTGTCGAGTCGTCCAGCATCCCTCCTGCTGATACTGCCTCCCCAACACACCACAGCATAGAAGAGGACGCTGGCTACCACAGACTGGTAGAACATCAGCAGGAGTTTCTGGCAGATCCTGAAGGACCCCAGCCTCCTGAGGAAGTACAGTCTGCTCTGTGCCTTCTTGTAGACCATGTCAGTGTTTACTGACCAGTCCAGCCTCTCGTCCAGGTGCACACCAAGGTATTTGTAGGACCTGACCACCTCCACATCGACCCCCTTGATGGAGATTGGCTGCTGAGAGGGCCTGAACCTCCTGAAATCTATACACATCTCCTTGGTTTTGGTGATGTTCAGCTTCAGATGGTTGGTAGTGCACCACTCCACAAAGTCCTCAACGAGGCTTCTGTACTCCCTCTCCTGACCATTACGCACACACCCCACGATTTCAGTGTCATCAGAGAACTTCTGCATGTGGCATAACTCCGAGTTGTACTTGAAGAACTTCTGCATGTGGCATAACTCCGAGTTGTACTTGAAGAACTTCTGCATGTGGCATGTGGATTTTGACTTCATTTCATTTTTGAACCATTCTGTAGTTGATTCACTTAAAATTTTTTGTTCCCTCACTGATCGCTAAAGGCAAAGTACTCAGACAGAAAAGCAGCCATGATGCTTCCTCCACTATGCTTAAAAGTTGGGACGAAGACTTGGTGTTGGTGTGCAGTGTCCCTTTACTGTCCTCCTGACAGTGTTGTGCATTTGTGCTAAAACATCAATTTTTGTCAATAAGACATTGTCCCATAGGCTTTTGGAACATCTAGGTGGCCTTGGGCAAACCTAAAGCAGACCAGCAGTCTTTCTTGGTGGTGTCCTTCCACGAACCCCTTCTGTGGTCTGTCTTGGTAGTAGTTAGTAGTGAACACTTAAACACATGCTGTTAACCTTGGGTTCTTTCTCATCTCATATTGTGCTCTTGGAGTGATTTTAACAGGATTGCCAGTCCTATGGAGAGAAGCGCAGGTCCTGAATTTTCTCCATTTGTAGATAGTTTGTCAGACCATAGATAGTGTATATCCAGGTCTTTAGTCCTGTCTTTTTAGAGGTTCATGCATTTCTATAATACTACATCTGAAGTCTTCTAAAAGTAATTGTGTTGAGGCCTTGCTCACTTTCTTTTTTTGTGTTATTAGTTTAGTTAGATTGTGTTTGTCTGCGATTGTGTCCTAGATGGTGACCTGACCACATTTTATTAGCAATTAATGCAGAAACCCAGCAGCTCACTTGCTTTTCCTTGCAACTGTACATCCACTTATTTAGCCTAACGAGCTCGCCTGAATTATTAGAAAAATACAATATAGGAAACATTTTAGAAATCAACCTTACATCACCAATGAACTTTGAACCTAGTGTTGTATATAACTATCACAGGCAAATGACAGTCCTGCAGTCAAAGTACTGAATAAATGATGCTAGAGGGAGTTTCCATTCTATTGCTCAAAACCAGGGGACTGGTTTACTCATTATGTCCCATATAGTCATTGCAAAGAAGTGCCTTATCACTGTCATCAAAGCATGTCTGCTCTCACTACAGCTCCACAATCAAACTTTTCACTCTATTTCTCTCTCTGACCTAATCGTTTTGAACATGTCTTTCCAGCTGCTACTATAATTCCATGAATAAATTGGTTTTAAAATGTAAATTTGTTGGATTTTGTTTTCTCGGTACAGAGGATTGGAGCACTACTAAAATTTCCATTTAAATCAAAAACAAAACATTTAAGTCATGACCTCATGACAAAAGTGCAGAAAGTTAGAATTCATGACCTTTCTTGACCTCTATATATGAACAAATTTAAAAACAGCAATAGTTCATTTTTCGGGAGATTAAATATAATCTATTTGGGTAAGAATAAGGAAAGGTGAGGAGAAAACAAGTGGAACAAAAGAATTCCGTTTCTGTCCATCCCTTCAATGAAAGAAAACAGCTCAGTTACATGGGTCTAAAAGGATGTGTACCTGTTGAAGAAGCCCTCACTGAGAGAAGCAAATAGGCAAAACTAAAAAACACACTTGGCAAAACAAACAAAAAGCCGCTGGTGTTCTCAGGACAATGGACTGACCACCCCAGAGTCCAGACCTCCTCGTCACTGGATATGTTTAAGATGATTTCACATCGTGAGAAGCAGAAACGTCTAAGACTTCACTTTGGAGGTGTGTAAAAAGATCCCTGCAGGTTTCTCTGAAAAGCTGAAGGGAAGAAAGGTGGAAACTCCTCTGAGTTGTTTCTGACGCAGAAAGAGCAACTTGGGAAAAAACAAAACAAAGCCTGATCTCTGACATAGTGCTATGCTATAAATAAGCCATGTGACTCGGAGCTGCCTCCTTATCTTTTGTGCTGACAAAAATAGCACGAGGCTTCAATTTACTACTGCATGATGAGCAGTAGTTGCTGCTGTGGCTTCCTTACTTCTGCACACGCATTCTCTCTCCAGGAACCTCATCTCATCACAGTATGCTGCTCACACAACTTGTCATGTGGGCTTAAATGTAGTAATACTGCTCACTGTATTAATTTTAGGGGGTTTCCAGCATTTACTCTACTCATTATTTGTAGTGACAATAACAAAAGGAGGTTATCTGTATGGTAAGCAAGAGGATTAGTGGCTGTGAATTAGTGGACATCCTGTTAAGTGTAGGGCTATTGCTTTTCTAACACAAACAGCTTTGGGAGCAGTTGCCAAAATTTTCTGTCACTGGCTTTAGGTTGAAATGGAAGTTCCTGTCAACATTAATTACTGGGTTTTGTTGATTCTGTCTTAAAAATTACATCTAGCAAATCCTATTAACAGAAACATGTATTAACACCAGAGTGTTGCAAAAAAGACCCCCTTAGAGGGCTATGCTGATCCTATGCCCAGCTATTTAGCTTCAGCTACCTAACTTCTGAAGTTTAGGCTTCTTGGGTAGACTGTAGCATGTTTAAATGACTGTATATCTATTTGCTCTCTTGTATCCTTAGTCAACATATTCTCCTAGCTACTGTTACCATAATAAAAGATTATAAATAAAAATAAAGCAGAGATAACATCTAAACGGTATGTCATTAGAAAGGTTTGGAAAGTTTGAAACAGTTCTGCCCAAGGAAAGGCTGTGGTCAGAACCACAGGTGAATCATGAAATGTTTATATGCCATCACCAAATGTTCTCACTTTCCACCGTCCAGAAATCAAAATAATCATCAAGTAAACAGAGCATGTAGTTAAGTTAAAGTAGAGATACCCAAGGTAAAATATATCCTTCAGTAAAAGTAAAAGTTCCTCTCTTTAGACCCCGACTTGAGTAAAAGTACTAAAGTATGTACCTTCAAATGTACTTAAGTAAAAGTAGGATGATTTATTACAGCTCTAATGTCCTATTATTAGGATACTGATTCGTATAATCATAAGCACAAAACTCTGAAGGAGAACAGGTTCCTTTAGGTAGAACTATAAAATAACTTTTTGCAAACAAGCAAAGTTTACGGGAAAACGTTTTGCCAGAAAAAGACCCCCGCCAGTCACAAGACCATGTGTACATACTTCTATACTGTGGTCTATTTAACCACAAAGTTAAGGAACAATGTTTTATCTGTCCACTACCCCATCCTGCTTTACCTACTTTCCTCCAGGTGGTCCTTGATATAGTCCAGGCCTGAAATGGACATTTCCATGGATGCCAAAAATCCATGAATAAGCTTGTTTCGTTTTGACATGTTACATTTTTATGCGCACAAAAGCCAAAAGAAACGACAGATTTTGTATAATGTAGTGGAGTAAACAGTAAAATATTTGAGTTGGAAATATAGTGGAGTTAAAGCAGTCATTCCAAATGGAAACACTTCAGTACAGATACACAGAAACTAGTACAGTAACAAATTACATTTACTTCTACACTGTCCACTGCTGCTTTTAATGATTCCCCATAGTCGGTGAGCACAGACGTAGGCCTCTCAGCCTACTGTGTACCAATTAGCAAGACAATGGCACCTTTTCCTGCACTAAAGCCACCTAGCTTTAACTTATCTGCATCTCTGCAAGTTCTAGAGAAAGTCAAACAAAGCAATGCCCTGATCACAGTCAGTGTGAAATAGCACAGTGAAGTAGCATTGAAAAGATTCACTGATAATCAGGCAGGGGTAAAGCAAACCGTGCACAGTGAAGTACTGCCATCTGGAGGTAGGGCCCATGTAGAACAAGGCTGGTTTCCACATTCAGAATCTAAACTACAGATGGCACTCTACCCCTTTTCCTTTTCAGTACAGGAGTTTAAAACACACCATGAGTGAGATTTACCTACTGCACTTTAAAATGAGCTAGAATTAGTGAAGAACTGAAAAGATCCAGAGCACTGCAGCTAGTAGGCCATCATACTTTGCAACATGCACCACATACACTTAGTACAGATCCTGTTTTACTGCTCTGATATCCAATCCAGCATTTTGCGCATGAGACTGATATCCATCTGAAATCTGGCATAGACATTTGAGAGTATGTTGGATGGCAAAGCCTCACCTCCAGACAAGAACAGATAAGAAAGCCGTTTTGCACATACAGTGCCATACTTTCGTCTGTCCATACCTGTCCCATGAAACTGCTTCAGATTGTCATTACGCCAAGTGTAATCCAAGATGAAGTTTTGCACCACCTGCATCACCCCTCATCATTAAACCCCATAACTGGTTGTGCCACTTTCGACTGCAACAGCTACAAAATGCTTCCTCTGAAAGGAGATCTGTTTTTCACTTTGCTGTGAAGACATTTTAACCCACCTTTCTTTCTTTGTGGAATTACTTCAATTTGACTATATTTTAACCATTTGGATAGCACTCTGATTTATAATTAGGAGAATGGTATCTCTGTCATTGCCACTTTGGGCCCTAAAAACCTATAATGCAATGCAACTTTGGAATAGTGCCAAAAGAACGCTTGAAAGAACTACACGACCCCACACACCAACACCTATGGGTCTTCAGCTAACAATAAGAAGCAGCTATCTATGTATTCCCAGTGTGACTGAAGAAGAGATAAAGGTAATAAAAGTAAGTCTTGGACAGGATTTTACTCACTGGCGAGGGCTAAAGGATATAAGAGAGGATGCATGATAGTTCATAGGAAGTTTCAATAGGAAAACAACAAAATTCCAACATCCCTCATCTGTGTCATTCTGGTCTCACAGAGGCCGAAAGTCATTTAACCTCAGTCCCGTTTTAGGCTAGCATGCAAAGAATTAATGCCAATTTCAAGGTTGCTGTCAGGATCTTACCAAACGAGTCTTGAATATGTGCTCCTGTAATAAAATCCTGTACTATTACTCCACCTTCTAAATCTGCAAGGTTCTTTGTCTTCTGATATTTATTTTCTGGTTTCTGACTTCCCTTTTCATGCACACAGACATTTTAGGTTAATTATACAAGTGTAATCTGTAGAATCCAGAAGTCAGAGTGATGTCCATTCATACAAAAGGGAGCCAGATTTTGGACTTTCTGCTTAACAAGAAATGGATGTACACAGCTGACCCAAGAGCAAAAATACCAATTCTCATAATGCCTCTTAGGAGTCCTGCCACGGCCTCTCAACAGGGTCAGCACTTAGATTCGACCACTCTGCAATCTTAGCTTTTTTTTTTTCTTTTGAGCCATCCAGAGCCGGACTTGTGCTTCAGATCGTGTCTTGTTGCATAGTCCAGTTGGGCTTGATCTTCAGGTCACAGACTGATAGCCAGGCATTCTCCTGCAGGAGATCTGGTATAAAGCAGAATCAATGCACATTGCAACACACTACCACCATGTTGGCATGTTCTTTGTGGATTGCTGTGTTAGCCTTATTTTGGATGTAAAGGGATTCTGAATCGACTTTATATCTAACCCACAGAATTTTCGGTTAATGGTTTAACGGGTCATCAAGGGTTATTTTTGGGCAAATGTCAAACAGGTCATTTTGTTCTTCTTGGCTGTCAGAGGTTTTTCCTTATGCACATCTCCCATAGTCTCCTTCTAGGAGAGGAATCATAATATCTGAAACTTTACCTGAGGCATGCGAGGCCTGCAATTGTTATTTGTTTTTTTAAGTTCCTCTTCCTGGGTGGCTGTTGCTGTGCACTGAAAAAGATCTCAGTGGGACACCCATTTCTGAGAGGAATCACCACTGTTCCAAGTTTCCATCCTTTGGTGATGATGACTTCTACTGCAGTTCACTGCAGTCCTGGAAAGTCAGTGGGTGGTGGATCAGTTGTTTTCTTGTTTTTTTTTTTTTCTTGAAAAATATTAAAACGATCGTTTTAAAGGAGGAGAACCAATCCGCCTGGAAAGCATTCAGATCAATCAATGTAAACCAATGACTGATTTTAGGAACTTCTATTAAAGGTTCTCTGAAAATGGTTTGGTTTAGATACGAGGACATGTTAAAATATTCACGGAAAGAACTTGGTATAGCGTGTGGCATGTGAACAGTATCTAGATACACATGGTCTAGGTCTAGATCTTGAAAGAACTGACCCACACAAAAGACACTTGGTAAAGTTTTATGTTGTGACACATGAAAATGATTCAAGTATTATGCTTGGCCATGCATGTGACTCAAGCAAGGACGGGCCGTATCACTACACCTGACTGACCCAACAGTCACTGGGTCCAGCTGGTTCTGGAATAGTCAGCCCAGGGTTGTGCTCCTCTCTGAACTGGTCCCAGCCAATCTTAGTTTAGTCTAGTTTTTTTTCTTGGTGGAGATGACCAACAAATCCGTGTGTGGAGGCACCGCGGTCAGCGCCAAGATGAATGGTTAGTTTGCACACATCACGCATTCAGAAGGCCTGGTGTCACCTTCTTCCCTATCACAAAATCTGAAGGAACTGCGTGAGAATAGTCAAGCTGCATGGGATGGATTATCCAGGACTCCATTGCAGAACCGCAACAACTCCATGTCGAGACGTCTGGACTTCTCCATTAGCAAACATGAGAGAAACTATATCTGTATGTGTAACTCCAAATTGTCCATATTAGTTTAAATTAACATAATTTATTGTTCCTGGGCAACTTTTATATTCCTTCCGAACAGCAGTGCAATCTGACACTTCCCTCTTGGTGCAACCATTTTGATGAGAAGTGTGCCTCAGCCTCAAAACAGACTGTAACAGGAGTTTAGGACGGAAAGCGATGAGCGGCACAAGTAGGCACAATATGATTAAATCTCTAGTTTCTTCACCAGAACACTGGGAATAAAACTGGATTTTCTGGAAACTTACTGATGGCAGGATAAGAATCAGGACAAAACGACAAACATGAACTCCACAAAAGCAGATATTTTAGGCCTTTAATTTTAACATTGAGTGTTAGACAGACAGAAAACCGTTTTTAAACTTGCAACAGCAGCACAACTGAAGAGAAAAGCTGCTGTCACTTCCAAATCACTTATAAATCAGTTTTTGTAACATGATGTAGACGCTGGAGATAATAAGCACACCACTTGGCAACTGACTAGGATATCAGTGCCAATATCCTGTTGACTCATGTCAGCGGAGGCCAAAAGAATCCCCCAAAAAATCTCTATTGACCTCAAGGATATTGTGTAACCATGTTTTCCCTCAATGTGTGGGTGAAAACTTTTCTGTAAACAAGACGGTTGAGAACTTAAAGCAAACCCATTTTTATCACTTCATTTAAACATTTCAGTTCAATTAGCAGACAGTCCCACTGAGACTGATAATGGAGGATGAAAGCCTGACGAAACATTCTTACAATTACAGCTGATACTATTACAACGTGACGATTTACTGCAGTCTTGGCATAACAAAGTGGTCATAAAAGCTCAGAAGACTCTGAGCACTACCTTACAGCAACCCGACGTTTTATATTCGAAGGTAGTGAGCAATTCCTTCAGCTGCTCACAAAAAGTGAATACGTGACCAAAAAAAAACAACAAACAACAAAAAACAAAACAACAACATTTTATGCCCTTATTACCTTCCTATGTAAACACTACCCAAAGATCCACATCTTATCCACAGTATAACGGGCGCAAATCTATAGTAACAAACAAACCACAAATACTGACTTTGCTGGCATTAAAAACAAAATAAAACTGTGCAAAACAGGAAGATATACACATATTTGCAGAGTAAACCAGGTAAAGGAAAAGAGCTAGAAGCACACTTAATGGCAGGATAATTGCAAATACAAACTATGTTCTGTTGTCTGAAAATAGCATTATGTAAAGCAAAGTAAAAATAATCAATAACTGATAACATGCACTTAGCACGCACTAGGTGTCGGTTAAAACCTTACTAACTCAAAGTAAACCACAACACCCATAGGGGTATTAAACAGATAAGATGGTTATTTGGGTTGTCTGCATCATGCATCTGAAGGAACTGAGGCTAGGTGGAAGTTCTCTTTCCATTATTCTCAAATTACCGTCATTATTAGATATTATAGTTCAGTTGGTAAGGTATAATACATTCGATTACTGGTTATATGAGCCATACTGTGCATGTCTATGTAATGAACACTTCCCTACGGAAAACCCTCAGACCCTAGGTTCACACTAGTTGCTTAAGTTGGCCCAAGTTTGTTTCGTGGGTGTGTTTGAGGCCGTTCGCATTGTCGTGTGTGGGCGTATACAAGGTAAGGGGAATGCTAGCTTTAAAGCACACATTACTCAACGAATCTGTATGGAAAACCTAACTGCTTGCTAGCTTTACGAGCTAGCTATCAAGTGGCTTAACTCTCCCGAGACACCAACAATATCCGCCACTTTCTTCAAAAGTATGTGTGCAAAGATGCTTCATATGAACTGGGTAAAGTTGAGAAACTTGATTTGTTGCTCTGTCGCCATGCCACTTGCTACTTCTCGTTACATCACACCAGCAAATCGCATACTCTCATAAAATGCCCGGTCGCTTGTCACTCTGCCATCTGCTAGTGTGAACGTAGGGTTATGCTGTCAGCATTCAGTTGTGCTATTATTTTCATTCTTTTGTCTTTTTTCTTGTCTGTTGTGCAAAAGGAAACAAGTTCTTACAGATAGATCAAACATTCTACCTCCTATTTAGTGATATCTCTTGAAAAATGTAAAGGTAGTAATACAAGGATTCACAAAAGATCTTTTTACAAGTCATCTAGTCATTAGTGGAATGTTGCTCCCTTATTAAAAGTCTTGAATCCCTTTAATAGGCACCATCAGATACCTTTGAGTACAAGATCCTAACATCTTCAACATATCTCAAACATTTATTGGCTTCGCAGCCTGCAAATCCTCTTGATTGTTAACCCTTTTTTTAAAACTTTGTTTTGGTGTCATTTTGAGAGTGTAGATTTTCACTCAGTGTACTGAACTTTCAGAATCCTTACATACCCTAAAATACATGTGACTGCTTCTGGAACAGTCAGCCCAGTGTTGTTCTCCAGCCTTCTCTCTGAACTGGTCCCAGCCCATCTTAGTTTTTGAAGGCTCCACAGCGACTGGCTTTGCTAATGAAGTTCTTAAGCAGATCATGGTCCATGTCAGCGAAGGCCTGGGTCTGTGTGACAGCGGTCAGGTGGTTGACGCAGAACTTGAAGCAAAAATCTTCCAGGTCCTGCAAATGAGGGCACAAATAACATGTGTGGGTGAGAAGGTTTTAGAGCCCTGGGTGCACACCAAATACAGGTTCAGCTGTAATGCAATGAGCTATCTGTGAAACTATGACTTTCCATAATGAAGAAATTCACCACTTCAAGGTGCATTACTCTGAGGGCATTACAGTCATTTTACCACAAGGGGGAGTTATTGGTATAGGCTACAGAGTGTAGGCCTACAGTTAGGAAAGTTTAAACACATCCGGTCAAAACTTTAGAGGTGAAAATAAGCCTTCACATTTAAAATAAAATAATATTTTGTGTCTTATTGGTCTTTCCAATATGTTAAAAATACCACACACACACACACACACATACATACATACACACACACATGCCAAGAAGTACAAAATCTATTAATTCACTCTCTTGTGCATCCTGTGGTGACACAGCTTCAACAAACGGACAACTACAATTCATTCAATTTTATTGTTGCTCAATTAAACATGCCAAGACAAGCTTTGTTCTAAATAGAATCTCCGATGGAGGGTTTACAAAATGACCTCTTATTCTAAGTAGTGTGCGTCTATTCAGATAGAATGTAAACTATTGTTAGAGTAAATTATTTACACATTTACTCTGTTTACATGGATCCTGTCTATGCTCCTCATCATTGCGGATAGTAGGGCTGCCCTCTAGAAGTTGACGTGTCGAATCGTCAGTTGGAGACCCTTTAAGTCGACTGAGAACCTGACAACAGTGATTGCTTTTATTTAAAAAATCACAACAAAAAAAACACGATCAGAATATTGTGTTGACATGGTTGTCTAAAGGGGATACAGAGTGACTGTTTATTTGTAGCTGCAGAGGTGAACTAGACTGCATGTGCACCTACCCGTGCCTCATATTTCACAGCAGCAGACAGAAGTGTGATTGCATTCTCTTCGGAAATTCCCCTTTTGATTGTCTCCTGGCACAACCTCTTTAGGCGGGTCTCTCTGTAGTAGGTAGCAAGATCCAAAAGACCTTCAACCCAGAGAAATGAAAATCAACAGTTTTTAACTGCATTTAATGAGAATTATAATGAGTTTTATCAGGAAGACAGTAAGCTCAGTTTGGCCTGAGCTATAAGACTTTATTAGCTTTCTCTGATAATCACATAGCTTCACAAAGGAGATAGGAAGTGGTGATCAGGTCAAGTAAGTTCAAGTTAAAGGACCTCTATGAATGTTACAAAGCACAAGCATTACTACTAGACTAATTATAATGTAAGATTGTTTTTTGTTGTTGTTTGTTTTGGTTTTACCAATGGCATCTTCAGGTGGCAAGTTAATGGTGTCTGTATAGAGGTACTCCAGGAAGGCGCGGTACACCAAGTAGGAGAATTGATGAATCTCTATGGCCTCCTCATCGTTCTCGTTCAACAGTGCTCGGAAGTGCTCACACCTTTCAATAGAAAGAAAGAAAAATAAATGAATAAAAATCAGCAACACTTTAAATAAACACACAAAGATTACAATAAATTATATACAATTTCAATTCCTCAAACTGACCTTCTGTTTTAAACATAACAGGCAAAAAACAGGCTAGCATGAGAAACTATACAAAAGTGCCTGAAACATGTAATTTCTCTAAATCTGATCAAACGTTTCCCAAATTTTCTCTAAAATCTAAAACACTGAACAATACAACTAAATCGCACTAGCTTGATCACTCAAATGATTGTTCCCAATATTAGAAAACAAATATCCTGAATCACAGTTAGTCCCTCACAAGTACAATACCACATAATTTGTCATGTCCTAATTCCTCTTTAAAGCGATGTACCAGACAAGAGACTGAGGAATGCGAGTTATCATGCACTCTAACGAGAAGGTATATATTTTGCATGTCACTTCCTTGAGCAGGCTATAGCATGTTTCTGTTGAATTACTACATTGCAGCGCAAATGTCTATTTCCTTGTTTTGCCCTGTGTTCAGCAACTTGCCATTATCATCCAATCCCAAAATTCTCCTCATCTCCAACAATAAAAAAAACAATCAAATGCATGTTTTATGTATGCCTGGAACTCATTACATAAAAGCTGCTTCCCAAGTGCAAGTACCGGGTTATGAATCCTATAAAATGATTTTTTACGTGCTTACCCCAGATGCACAGCGATAACATCACTACGCTCTTTTAAGGAAATGTTTGAGTAGAATAAAGGCAAGCAACAGCTAAAACAACATTTTGGCAGACTGTAGAAACTATGTGAATACCTGATTTTGAGCAGGGCTTTGTGGACATGGATGCACTTTCCATCAACAAGGAACTTCAGATCTGAGATTTCAGGGCTGTCAAACTCTCTTTTGAGGGACTGGGCCACAGTCAGATAGTCATCTCCATCTAACAAACAGAATTTTCAGCATAGCTGTCTGACAACTTCTACTGGCAAGTCAGGACAGAGCATAACGGCTTTCAGTAGATGACATTAAAGCACTAAGCAAGTTAAAGAACAGTTGATCATTTTGGATAAGATCCAGGGCTAATTGTCAACCAAACTGTCACCCGTTACCCTACTTACCCACAGTGAGAAGACGCCAGGTGACCGCAGGAGTGGCAAAGCAGGCAAACACGTCGTCAGTGCTGGAGAAGTGTGTTACGTGTGGGTATGAGACAGCCTGGCCACGACACTGACCCCACATCAGCACCTGGCCGCTTTGTGTCTTAGCAGCCGATGTGTGGCTGGTGTGACATGCTGCCACTTCTACCATCCTGGGGGAGAGACAAACGTGCTCAGAACCTAAGCTAACTAAGCAGCTCTAAGCACCAGTAGAGGCCTAATTTAAACACGATTACTTAACTAGAAAACAGATAAGATCACACTGAAGTTAACCTTTTTCCTTTTTTGGGAACACTCATTTATCATTTGGCTTTAAATAAAAGCTGCTTGCATAAAGACCAAAGTTGACTTTCCCAGGCACATGGTGTATATCTTTGGTAAACTCACCAAGACACAAACTGCCGACAGGCAGGGAACCAATTCTGATTTAGATTTAGATTACTGCATAAAATAAAAGGAATGCATCCCGCAGTTTGACAGTTTACCCGACTCCCCAAAAAAGAAAGCTGTTATAAAGGTGAAGCTGGACACAATAATTACAGAATGGTTTCTAATTATATTCAGTCATTGAGACTTTGTATATCTTTAGTTAAATATGTTTTCTGATGATTTTCCTAATGCTGAAAAATACTACAAGTTCAAAGTTAAATTACATAAAGTAGGTGTAGTCCCAGAGCGTTTCAAAGTAATGTAAGCTTCATCACAAAACATGAAGAACGACAGAAAAAGACAGCCGGTATATTGATATGATATGAGTCTATCTGCATTCTGGGAACATATCATTTTATCATACAAATCAACACAAGCCTTCATTTAACCTCCGAACTACATTCTCCACATTCCAGTGTAGCTACACCTACAGATGCATACCTCTACACCACATCCAAACACTGTGCAGAGGAGAAATCTAGACTTCGATTGTCAAAGTAAGTGGAAAATCTGTGTGACAGTGCAGGCATATTATCACCTCTCCTTGTCCATGTTGATGAGTGTGGGTACTGCCTGGTTGCTCTTGTTTCCAGTGCCCAATTGCCCATAAGAGTTGGCACCCCAGGCGTAAACAAATCCTTCATCTGTTAGTGCCAGTGTATGTGCATAGCCGCAGGCCACCTGCAAACAGCAGATATTTACCTTTCCTTTAAAGTTAGATTTTGACTTGATAAGCATGCTTCATCAGAGACCCGAGTAGGGCAAAGGCTGCCTCAGTTGTCTGGCCTGTAACTTACTTGCCATATAAGGTACTGAACAAACTCAAGGTTACTGACCGGGTTTTTATTCCTCCTATTCCAACTTCTAGACATTCCATACTGTATTACATTTGTAATGGTTTCTGAAAAAATATTTATCATCATCAATCTTTCAGCATTCAAAAAAAAAATAATTATGAAGCAATTTACTGCCCTGTGTTTCAAGTGCGTGTTTGACGTGGAAATCATGTGCAGTCTTTTGAAAGCAGCTTAAATGGGTGAAAGTGAACAAACAAAAGAGTCAAAAAGCCTGAAACACCTTGTTTGTTTCCTCACCTGCACAATGTTGACTCCCTGCAGAGCTGCGATACGGCAGGGTGTTTGTTGGTTGCCATTGTTGCCCAAACCCAGCTGCCCGTTACAGTTATAGCCCCAGCCATAGGTCTGTCAACACAGGACTCAGTCAGAAAACATGGCAGCTATCCAGAATCACTGAAAGGGACAATACCCTTTCATTTGCAACAGCATGAAAAATCTTCACAGGGAAAAGGTGAGAACCACAGTTAACTTCAGACAAAAATTCCCTACATGAATTCCTTAAACAACCTCAAGCGGGTACAAACAAGTCAGCTGAAACCAACTGCTACACGTTAGAGTACAACATCAGCTGAACAGATATAATACAACATTAGAGGACGAGCAATTGACCTCTCCATTGTCTAGGACAGCCATGGAGCAGAGCTGTCCGCAGGCGATGTTGACCACAACCTTGTTCTGCAGGCAGCTGCTGACCCTGCGTGGGGTGGGCTGGTTGGCTGTGGAACCCGAGCCCACCTGGCCAGAGTTGTTGTAGCCCCAGGCATAGACCTAAACATGGGAAAAAGAGTGGTACGCATTCACTATCAGAGTAATGGACAAAGGACAGTGCAAAAATGCAGAGCAGAGAAGAGAGATGAAATTACTCTACCATCCAAAAGTTTAGACACACTAACCACAGGATTTTATTCATCTTTGCCTTTTTTCAAATTCTGCAGCAAATGTCAAAACCATAAAACTATAAAACAGCACATAAGGACTTATTTTAATTAAGCGTATCCGTCACTTTGGACATTCTTTCAAGCGTCTATGTGAGAATTCCACTTCAAATGCTTTTCCTACAGTCATAGAGAACTACCATATATGCATACAGTACCAGGCAAAGGTTTAGACTTCCAGACTGACAAATTTATAGGAGGATAAAACAAGCTCTTAACTTGCAATGGTCGTTGATATAAAAAAGTTTTTTTTTTAGGCAATTTAGGATGAATCGGTCTGTCCATCATGAACATTCACGAAAGAGTAACAAGACGTTTTGAAACAGAGGGGCAAATAGAGGTGGCAATATAGCAAAAATAATAATAAAACATGTGGTATTTCAGGACATCCATTTTTTTCTGACTGCTGGAAAGACATTTTTTTTCTTTTGCCAAGAAAAACCCCAAGAAACAAAATCCAATTTTTCATAAGTTTAACATATTGGAGGCAAAAAAAAACATTACCTATAAAAGTAGAAGCTTTTTATCCTGTATCCTCTGTACAGGATATAAACTTATGCTTACTTATAAAAACAACAAAGCATTTCATTTGACCAGAGGTGCCCATGTTTTTGCATATGACTGTGTAACTTTACCATTTGTTTGAATAATGTTCAAGAACATTTATTCATTTTACTCCTTTAGCATTTAAAGTAGATTCTTTAAATTAACTGGCTTTAAAATGAGGTAAAACAAAACAAACAAACAAAAAAAAAACAAACACTGTTTTGATTGGTGCTATACAAGTTATCATCAAAACCTGGAAGGATAATGGTGATGGCAGAACAAATATAGCCAGATGGCCACCACAAAGTCCTGATCTTAATTCAAGTGAAAATTCTGGTTGCTGCTAAAGATTTCCAGTCGTTAATCCAAGATCTCCAGTTGTCAATACAAGAGTTTGGCCAAAAATAAATGTAGCATCACATGGAAATAAATGTTGTAATGTTGCGTAAGGTGTTGCCGCTAATGTGTGTGATAATCAAAGCTAATGAAGGTCTAACAAAACATGCCATATTTAACCACATATAGGATATCCATTTTAGGTGTACAGTAGACAACCAAAAGGGCAGTTAAATTCTAGATACAGCAACATAAATAATTCAGTATTGTGTATATAATGTATAATGATGTATGATGTTATTTCAATTATATCACCAATTAGACCTTAGTAAAACAATCTGGAGAGTATTGCTATCCAACGTAGCTACCTTTTTTACATTTTTTGGTTACAAATGAAACAACTGCTTTTGTCCCCAGAGCAAACACAATGATGTCTGAGGTGCAGAAGGACAGGTTTTTCAGACAGGCTGTCTAGACAGTGACAGCAGAATTTCTCACACTATGTGGGCACAAGTGCAGGCGAGCGTGAATGTGTCTTTGTGGACTCGAGTCCACAGCTTTGGGGTCTTCTCTCTATTCCCATATGCTGGGAATCTGAGAACCAGAGAATCAGCTCTTATTGGGATGAACTGTCAGCACTACTGATTAATCATTAGTAATGAACAGCACCTCTCCTTCCGTTGTGAGTGCGATGGTATGATGAGAGCCACAGGCCACTTCAGTCACTCTCTTATTAATGAGGTTGGTGGAGACCAGTGCAGGGGTCAGGCCATGGTTTGTGGTGCCGTTCCCCAACTGGCTGTAGCCGTTGTGTCCCCAGGCATAGACCTCTCCTTCTACACAGGATGGAAAGAGGAAAAAGTTCAGACCTATAATGCAAGTGTTGCTTTTGCAAGTGTTTTCTTTAGGGCTTCTTTGAAAACCATTTTATTCTGGTGAAATATGTAATATGGAGTACTGTACTGTAGTGTCACCTTGTCAAAGAAAACCAAGAAAAAAAGCCCAGACAAAATAATGTAGGGTATGAGAGTCTTGAGAGACCTTATCATACTGTTTTGTGCAGAACAATGCACAGCAACATTAAAATAAATTTCTTTTGTTCACAAATCTGATTAATTCCATTACCTTGCAGTCTACCAAACCATGCCAATTTAAAGTCACTCTCAAATTGATTAGACTCTTTTTTGTATTATTTGATTCATATTTTAAACCCAAAATTGTCATATATGGCCCATCAGAACAAAAAAAATATTTTGGGAGCAAACCACGAAAGCGTTTAATAATCTAATCAAGTACGTACAGAACCAGATTTAATTTTTCTTTCCTTTCTACAACAGAACAATCTAAACTCCTTCCACATTACTCTTGATCAGTTTGTTACCTTTGCTACCATAATACTTTTGATCTTCAAACTAAATAAGGCACTACTTAATAAAAACAAAAGTCTAGTGAATCTTCTACACACCTGCAGTTGCAATGACCACATGTGGTCCTGTGCCGTAGCTCAGAGATACGATCTTCTTCCCACACAAGACATCGATCCTTCTGGACTCAATGGTGCTCTGCATGTCCCCCAGACCCAAGCAACCACTGCAGTTTGTTCCCAGAGCAAACACCTGTGAGAACACCCAGAGAACCTACTGCTGAACATCACAGTCAAAACAATTTAGCTTAGACTGCAGATAATGCCACCACCCAGAACAATTAATTCAAACACGGGTCCAATAATAATTGTACCTAGAAATCTAGCCACCACGTTCCTATTCTGCAATGCATTTTTTTCTCTGTGACCTGATTTCTTTATGTTCATAATCGGAAAAGTTGTAATATCTGTAGAAAATATTGGTACAAAAAAAGAAACTAATGTATATGTACATAAAGATTAATTCATTATATAAATATAAATCTACTGTTAGGCATTCTATAATCTATTTATGCCAGCTAAAGAACCATTCAAACTAATTAATTAATGACTACACTACAAAAACTGTACTGATTCTGTTCAGCAACTTCAAAAGAGAAAATGAATAAAGTATACCTTTTCTTATTACAGTGATCCTACATTGTTTCATCAAAAACCCAACGTCCCTTGCTCCATATAGAAAAATATGTAGACCTACTCGGTTTGTAATATCTAACTATTTGTTAAAGCTGGTTTATAGATACAAGAGATCTACTATATCACTAGCTGTGTATATAACTGCGAGTGCTACACTCAATTACCCTATACAGCATAGAACAATTCACTATCAAACATGCCTGTGCAGGCCTACACCAACACCACAACTGCTGGTGGATGACAACAGAATGTCTACTATTGCTCTTTAAACCGGTCTTTAGTCAAAAGTTTAGATGATAATAGTTCAGTATATTACAGCCAGGACATGCAAGCAAGAACCAGATGTTTCAATGCTGCCATTACAAGGACTATCACTGCTTACATTCTAGCATGTGACTGTCCTGAACATTGGTGCTGCAGTTGCCAAGTTTGTGTTCTTAAACAAACAGTAGACATTATTGGTCTGAAGCTCTCCAGCAGGTGCTCAAACTTATCCTGACCAAAGAAGCCCAGAGATAAATCCAGAGCTCTTGGGAATGAAACTTCCAAACAAAATAAACAAACAAAGACAAGATTCCAAAAACTGGTTAAAAAAAAGAAGAAGAAATAAAAAAAGATTCTATTTGAGTGCAAACAGTTTTCAAATACCACAGCGAGTGATTAGAAAACAAAGGAATGAAAATAAAGGTCATTATAAAAATATGGGAGAATAATCTGTAACCCATTTTAGTTTAATGGGAAAATTCCAGCATTTATTTTTCAGGCTGAACTTTTAGCCTGCAAGGTCACACTGGTCTGAAAAAAATTTGTTGCTCTGTATACTGTGTTTGCCCCCCTTACCCTGTTTGCCAGTCGTCAGGACCCCCACGGACCAGGTATTATCTGGTTAAAGGATCATTCTCAGCACTGCAGTCACCATGACATGGTGGTGGTGTGTTAAAGTTTGTGTTGTGCTGGTGTGAGTGGATCAGAGGGCAGCGTCCTGTGACAACAGGTCTAGGACTAGAGGATGACCAACACAAACTGCAGCAATAGATGAGCCACTGTCTCTGACTTTACATCTACATGATGGACCAACAATATCTAACTAGTTGTTAAAGCTGTTTTTTTAGACACATGAGAGTATAGACCAACGAGGTAGGGTAGGGGTGTCTAACAGAGTGGACAAGGACTGGAGACAGTGTTCAAAAGCTCCAGCAGCACTGTTGCATCCAATCCACTCAGCTATCAAAGCAGAGAAACAGATGGACCAGAGTCTGTAAATAGAGAATTACAAAGTGCTAATAAGAGGAGCTGATAAAGTGGAAAAGAGAGGAGATGTTTTACTGAAGAGGCCAATTGGTGCAGGTTCACTAAAGGTTTTATAGAATAAATACAATTGCTATATTTACATCAGTAACATTGCATTCCCTGGTTCTTTCTCACCAGCACAGTAAAGAAGCCTGTCAGCAAGTTTATCTACCATACGCTATTTCACTGTAGAAATTAGAATGACAGTTTATATCTTATTAACGAACCAAGGGAATTTCTCTTCAAGCACAACCAAGTTAACAAATTACTGTTTATCTGTAAAATACATATGGACATTGCAGAAGCGCATTTGGAATCATTGACTACAATTCTGGATATGGACAACTAGGGAAACTCAAAAAGCCATCATGGAAAAGGCTTGACTCCAGAGAGGCACACTGTTCTGCTCAGGATACAAACAAGGCTTGTGTTGTATTACAGGCCTATATATAGCTTACCTCTATCTGCTTAACATCCTCAGTCTCTCAACTTTCCCTCCTCCCAATTCCTGACAGCACACTCCCTACATGACCCGTTGAGTTTATATCCAAATAACATTCTCTGTGACAAACTATGAATTGAAAATGATTCATTCCCTAGTGCTTTTCGATAAGCCTCTACTGGCAATGGATACTGTACTCAAATGAGCAAAGCCTACCTCATCATTGACGGTAACGTAAAGCGCCTCGTTAGCAGCGCTGCCAAAAACACAGGCCTGGCGGATGAGTCGCAGTTCCTCAGGAGGCAGGAGTGCAAACACTGGCCACTTTCCGACGTCTAGCATGCTACTCTGTAACAAACAGGATAAACAGGCATGCAAGTTTTTCTCAACAGGATACAAGACCACTGCTTAATCAGTCACCATCAGTCTTTCTCCATTAGACTTGGTAAATATAGATCTTTACCCACAGATATCTCAAACTGAATTTAGACTAGTTATTCTAACCTAGAACATTTTATGCACAACACACAGATGATGTTGGGCTACTGCACTAACACGACTGCTAGTTATTTGTTTTGCTGCATTTGTAACCCAACAGAAAGACAAGTTCTATTTAACTGCAATATTAATCCCTGCAGATGTATTACCAATTTCCTAATTTTATCATTGCATTTTTAACAGCATCAGCAGATATGTACATGAAAAATATGGGATATACAGCATAGGCTTACAACTCCCATCAGTGCATCCCTCATTTTAGTCTTTACTGCTTCTATCCACATTCAAGCTGCTAAACTGACATGATGGGTGCAAACTGCTTTGGTGCACAGGGGATGGAAAAAAATGTTACTAGAGGTGAAACAATTAATCAACGTAGTAATTAAAATCAATAACAGCAATAATTTAAAAGTCGATTTGTTTGTGATGCCATTTGCTCCATTTCAACTGAGGAAATCTGCAATTGGGCAATTTAGCTGCAACGGAGTAGACATACAGCAGAATGTACAAAGCATTCATTTAATTTTATATTTACATTCATTTTCATTTACTTGATTGAGGGAAAACTCAAATTTAGTTTGGTTAGATTTTATTGCTGCTGCTTTGCGCACTCTGGTTTTAAATTTTGACAGGACAATAATATTGGCGTTTTACTTATTGTATTGTATTGTAGTAGCAGTAAAGGTCAACAAAATGTGACTATTTATTATTTATTAGGTATTTATCTTTAATGTCTTCAGCATTAGCTAGCAAATGCATAAAACAACCTAAGCTCAACTTAAAAACCTATAGCTACATAAGAGTTACCGGAACATAATGTGAAATGCTCATAATCTGACAACTGGACATACATTTTTAATAAATCAATAGATTTTTGGACTATTAAAATAACCATTAGCCTTATTTGTCTTCTAGGTTTTACTTTTCTCTTACTAATCAACCAAGTTCACAGTCTCGGTGGGGTCCACCTATTAGGAGGGGAATCAACCAAAGGCCCCACAGTATGATATCACAATACCTAACTCATCACATTACTTGAGATTCAGTGATATGCTAAATAAAATGCAATTACAAATATTGCGATACAGTATAAACAATTTCCCCCACTACACATGACTTCATCAAACAAACCTTCGAGCTGTTATAGGCACGTCGATCCATTGACCTGGACATCCACACATTACTAATACTAAACCTCTTTACCAAAAGATGTTTTTCAAATTCAATTACCTAAAAATTAATCTGCACTAGGTCCTGGAGCTTTTTCCTGTTTCAGATATGTGTAGTCAGGTGCAGTGCAGTATTGACTGTGTACTGCTGCGGGCATCCAAAACAGGGAGTAATCTGAGGATCTGCTAGATAAGATGTTTTTCAGGAAGAAGAGAAAGCTGGTGCTTTAACACCTAGGAGTATTGGGCTAAGACTAATAGAGCTGTAACTTGTTGGTATGTGCCTGACTCGTTATATTCTGGCGTTTTACTCTATTTATTTATTTTTCGGTGCAACGTTTTGTATAAAAATCCCCATGCATGTAACTTTGACCGCAGAGAAACTGGACGGGAGCCGGCTAGATAAATTAGGCACGACTGACTGACAAGTCAGTACAGCTCATACCTGTCTTGGTTAGCTTGCTTGCTAACTAGCCAGCTAACGATACTTATCTTTAGTTCTTATCTTTATTAGGCTGTACACAAATAATGCAGGCAGCGAAAACGCTTGAGACATGGTTGGCGTTAGGGTATCACAAAAGCATATCTCCATTTAACTCAAGATATATAGATAGTTAAGCTAGGCCAGCTAGGTTAGCTAGCTAGCCAGCTAGCTTCCTATTTGTTTAGTACGGCGTCCATAAAAGGATAACCGCAATGTTACACTAACTAATTTACACTGCTTATATCAGCCTACAGCCACGTTAACAGCACAACATCTTTAGAGACTGCTTAACTACTAACTGTCTAACTTTAGATAAGTTAGCTAGGTTAGCTTGCGCCGAAGCTAGCCAGGTTGGATAACAGTACATAAACAAACCTCAGTGCTTCTGGAAACGTAAGAACGTGTTAACCTTAACGTTACCTCGTCGTGCTGTTAAATTAGTGCCAGTGCCTTCTTCATCGAGAGGGTGTCTAGCTACGTTAGCTTGTTTTCTCGGACTCGTTTCCATTCACAGAAACTGGCTCGTCTAAAGTGGCCCAGTTGCAAGGAGTTTTGTCGCAAATGTTAGCCGCCTGCTGTCATTTCCAGCCCGCTGGATCCTTCATTTCCCTGCGGAGGAGGAGAGCAGAGGAGAGGAGAGGAGAGGCATGCTTCCTCACAGTGCTGGCTGCATGCCCGCGGTAGGATGATGAAGATTACACAGCCCCTGGAGTGAAACGCTCAGGCCTTTCTTAATAAGAGTTCAACATGAGCCTCCTAGTCAGTCCGAGTTATTGAGCGCTGAGGAGGTATTTCAGGGATCACCTTCAATTATTAATAGTCAGTGGCACCGATTTCTTTACAGCTCAAGTTGAAGTGTTCTGGTTCTCCACCTCACTTCACTCTCCCTAGCAGGAACACCACGCCTCCGCGAGTGGCTGCTGTGGTCAGACTTTTAGGTGAGGTCCTCCTGTGCTGCCCATCATGAACACCGTGCCAAATGTGAAATAATAATATCCAGGTAGAAGAGTTCTCCTGTGAATGTAGTGAGATTGGTCCCTGTTAGTGAGTGTGAAATAATCCTCTGTAGAGAAACCTGCAGGCTTGGGTTTCCTTACATAGGTGGTGAATGTAACCAGGAGTCACTGTTTGTTGTTTACCAATCAAAACCACCAGCCCAGCTAGCAGGGAACGTTTCCAGAACCTTGGCTAACGTTACCTACAAGTTCTAATAACATTTTAAAGACAATGGTTTAGTATAAGAGGAAGATTTATATATTTTCAGATAATGTAGGTGAAAGATTAACTAAGACGTAACTGCAGTGTTCAGAATGATGTTTTAAGGATGCGTTCAGGGCCACAGATTATGTTACATGATAACAGAAGAAGACCATTCTCAGCACAACATTCAGAAAATGCTTTATGGATGTTACTGAGATCTGAGACGTTGAGAAAGAACATTCTTGGAACCAATGGAAAACTTCCCTCTGAAAACATTAATGGAACACTGCATTGCATATTCTTAGAACATTTTTAGAACAAATCATTTCTAGCTGGGAGTTAACCTACATGTATCTTCTGATGGTAAATCCTGGGAATAAAGAGTTTCCTTTGGGGATTAGTTTCCCTCACGGTGCCTCTCCAGTATGAATGTGTTTTAAAGAAATAGACCAAAAACATAAATTAAAGCTAACATAAATCAGGAACATAAGTTCTGTCCTGGGCTGTACGTTGGAACCAGTGAAGGTAGTTGGGGAGAGGAGGATGTTGGATAAGCTGACATCAATAATGGAGAACACCTCTCACCCACTACAGGAGACAGTTGCTGTACTGGGGATATATAAAAAAAAAAAAAAAAAAAAATATATATATATATATATATCCCCAGTACAGCAACTGTCTCCTGTAGTGGGTAAGAGGTGTATATATATATATATATATGTTTATGTGTGTGTGTGTGTGTGTGTGTGTGTGTGTGTGTGTGTGTGTGTGTGTACACACAATTGCACATGTAAGTTTGTATAGTTTCTTATCGTTTTTATTTATTTTTTCGTAATTTCTTGTTATGTTTTTTATAACTTTCACTTTAATCACCCTCTTGCTCTGCATTCCGCTGTAACGATGCAAATTTCCCCATGTGGGATAATAAAAAGCTAACTTATCTTAAATCTGTGCCAAGCAGTGTATTCATAACCACTTTACATAATAGCTTTCTGTGAGAGTCCTTTTAGAGCCAAGACTTTATACATCAGGTTCCACCGCAGTGAACTGGGTGTTTTACTAAACTCGAGCTTTTCACACTTTACTGACCTAATACACTTCTACTTGAACTCATGTAATATTTATCCATAAATGTTTCTCACTTACAGAAGACCACCTCTGATGATCAGTATTTAGGCACACATTTATCTTGGCTTTGTTTGATGGTGTGTGTGTGTATATAAATATACAAGTGAGAGAAAAGCAATGAGGTCATTATTAATTTACAGCTGGACATAGTGTCTTTTTAACTGATACAGCTTTTTATAAATCTTCTTATAATCCACCTTGCTTATTATATTATCTGATATATAAGTGTTTGTATCTTTAACTAACATTCAAATAAACATGTTAAAATTTACTTGAATTTGAAGTGTAAAAAACATTTTTTAATCTAGCACAAACCCTAAAACTAACCTTAAATCTAACAGTAACCCTATTATTATAAAATCTAATGTTGATAATCAATAACCAAAGGGTTTGTTCTTAATTTAAGCATCTGTAGATCATCTATAGGGGACCATTCAAATTTTACCTAATTTTTAAATTAACTTTAAAGGAAATGCAGTAGCATTAATTCAACTCCAACTCAGCAGTACCATTCAGCTTCAGATAAGTATTAGTTTCTCTCTGTTACAAGTTTTGTTTCTGACTTGTTAGTGAATTTTTAGCAAAACTTATTCAATTCTATCAGCATAACATTCAGTATAACGAATCACTGTGACTCTATCACATCACTGTGTGATAGAGAGGATGGGAGCCGTTATCTAAGCTGCAGACCATCATGGATAACGGCTCCCATCCTCTCTATCACACAGTGATGAGACACAGGAGCACATTCAGTGCAAGACTCATCCAGCCAAAATGCACTACAGAACGTCACAGGAGGTCATTCCTACCTGTGGCTATCAGACTTTATAACTCCTCCCTTAGAGCACGACACCATTCACATGTACAGTAATAACAGTAAAACAATAATTTAATTATGTGTGCGACAACTCAAAATGTGCAATAATTTTTCTGACTACTGAACACTTACTGCTGTTAACAGTATATCTGTACTTATTATTATAGCCACAGCCACTTTACTTTTATTTCATCTTTATTGTATTATAAGACTTTATATAGGTGTACATATTGAAAATCTCTTGTTGTAAATTATTTGTTTATTCTAAATGGTTGCTACTGTAAAAACTGCAATTTCCCCCTGGGATTAATAAAGTATTTCTGATTCTGATTCTGAAGTATTGATGAGCATTATATCATTTTCTCAGAAGGCCTCTTGCACATTATGGTAAATTCAAGACTATGGCCAGATTATTTGAACTCAATATTGTGTTCATTGTAGGTCTCTGTTGCAAACTGAACAGCAGTATATTGTGGAATACATGATGTAAGGATGTGAGTAATTAGTGTTACTGTATCTAAACTGGACTAATGCATTCCACTCCAAACCTCTATATTTCCCATCACCATCATCAAAACATATGGGCTTACCTGTGGATTTGCCTGTAGATTTCCACTAGAGGAGTCCAGTCATGGGTTTAAACTTTAGACTTCAGTGGCTTAGCAAAGAAAGGGACATGGAAAGCAGAGTAGTTCAAACAAGTGCTCTTTTATTCAACATGGCAGCATGCCCATTGCTGGCTAGATAGCATGCAGGTCACTACTAATCGTACACTCTGTGTTCATGGTTAAGAATACAACCTACCTAACACACCCACAATCTGGCACAACAAATGCATATATGCATGTGTACACTGACTGCAGCTATTCACATGTGACTGTGAGTCTGGTTTCCATGAGTCTCCATGCATTGATAGTCATACGAGCCAGTAGCCGGATGCTACACAGGGCCCCCATTCAAAGCTCAAATTGTCAGAGAATCAAAGCAGAGTCCTTGGAAAACTGATAAACTTAATAATTTTAGGTTACCACCCATTAATAGTCAAACGTTTGTAAAAGAGGCAGGCTCATACATATTTTCAAGACATATTAAATGACACTATTACTGCTTAACGACTTTGTAAAAATGTTTACCACTCAGTGTAATTACACAATCCAAAAAATAGTTGCACCCAGAAGGAAGTGTTGGATTGCTGTGCTATTCAAAATGAATATATAACTTAGAAAATATATTGTATAGCGTAACGTTAGTATCTAAGAACTGTGCTTAACAGACCACTCCATATATAATGAGCAACTGACCTCTTAATGACTGGGATCATGTGTTCCAGGTGATTCCACAGTTTTCTTTAAGTAGTATTAGTGTAATCAAAGGCTGATTAGAGGCCACAGCCACAAATGTCACATGCTGACATTGAATGGTTAAGATCTAAACAAAGTCAGTGGTTTGATGTTAAAAGGTCTGAATAACATAGAATGGCTCTATTTGTAGTGTAGACATTGTGACACCTAGTTTCTGTCACCATCGCTGTAATGAAACATGAGTAGGCGTGTTTCTCTACAGTGAACCATTTCACAATAAACCCATACCAACCATTGGATAATTGTCCATCTCTTCATTTTTCCCTTATGGACAGTACCTTCCAAGATTCACCTTCCCTGCCGCAACATACAGTCATATGGAAATGTGTTTGAACCCTGCCTAAATTACATTTTGTTGATTTTTAAAGTGACAATATGTAAACACATCTACAGAGAGCACACATAAGCATGGTCTTTAGTAGTTTTAAGTTGTTTTAAGTTTACCAATAAACATATTGTGGGGAAAAATGAAAACTTTACATTTTATGTTTTTATTTGTTTCTAGTAGGTTAAATTCAGCGAATATACAGTAGATGTACAGAAGAGAGAGATGTAACGAGAGAGATGATACCTACAAACAGAATTAAATAAAGCATGTTGTAATACATGTAGACACACCATGTGATTATAATTACTGTTGTCAATATTATAATAAGATTGTACTGACACATTTATATCATGTATGTGGAAAAAAAAACATTAACTGGCAGCATTCATTTATAGAAATATTCATGAAGTGCTGACTAACACTCACCAAGACAAAAGTTTAAATAGCATGAATAGTAAGAATAATTGACTTTATTGCAAATCACTGTTTGCATCCCTGAAGAATATACGGTAGTACTCTGGCTCCTACTCTCTCTGCAAGGCAGAGGAACAGCTACTGGGAAAGGAGTATGGGAATTTAATTTGACATGTGTCTTAAATATTGAAAATGATGATAAAGCTGATGAGATAGTGGCCTTAAAATGATAAAGTTCGATTAGCTCATATTGAACTGCTACATACATACATACATACATACATACATCATAATAGGTGTTTAGGGGAGTAAATGATGTGCTGCCGTAATCTTCTTTCAAGTTTGTTCATTTTAGATAAGAACTGTGATTGCTGGCACGACACTCGTAAACCATTTCTCCTGTTGTATTCATTGAATGCACTAGCTACACTGAATATGATATTTTCACCACATGGTTTCTGGTAGGGATGCACCAAAATTAACATTTTTCACAATCTTTCATTAATTTTCCTGCTTTTTTATTTTTTCAACATTGCATAAATTAAATAGGTGGAAGTATGTTTTTGTATGTTGATGTCCGAAAAAAAAACTACTTACTGAACACTGAACATTTTTGACCCCAGATATTTTATCCCAGCAGACACACCTACAAAGCACAATATGACAATATGACGCGAGAGAGAAAAGTGCGTGCGTCTGCGTGCACGATAAGAAGCTGCTGTCTGTCGGCCTTGTCCAGCGGCCTTGTTCGGTTCTTTACTCTGTCTGGAGCTCCGTTTGGCTGGAATGCTAAGCCAGAATAAATGCTGGGAAGCGTTTAGCCTAAGCAAATATCTGCTGGCTCTCAAGATAACGAGCAGACGTTCCGCTCTGGTTACCCTCTACAACCGGAAATTTTTAAACAAATCTAAATCTTTGTTACCATTGCTAAATCTGATCTAAGTCACAATAAAAAAAACTACAAAAGGAAAACTTTAAACACAGAGATAAGCACATTTAGAGCTATGTGAGCAGTGTTATAGCCTACACTAAAGAGAGAGAATGATCTGGGGCTGCTTTGCTTCTGCAAGACCTGCACAGCTTGTCATAACTGATGGAACCATGAATTTTCCTCTCTATCCTGAGGGAGGATGTCTGCCCATCAGTTGGGTTATGCAGCAGGACAATTACCCAAAGCACTCAAGCAATTCCAGCTCTGAATGACTCAAAAGAAACAAGGCGAAGGCTTTGGAGTGCCTGAGTCAAAGTCCTGACTCAAATCCCACTGAGATGCTGTGGTAAGACCATAAACGTACAGTTCATGCAGGCAAACCTTTCAATGTAATACAATTAATCAAATCTGCAAATAAGTGTTTATATCGTGTTTTCTACAACAGATGTTGTCACTAAGTAGCTTTACAGACAAATCGGGATGAGCAAGCCAGAGGAGACAGTGCCAAGAAAAAACTCCCTCAGAGAAAAAGGAAGAAACTTCAAGAGGACTCAAGACTCAAAAGGCCATCCTCTTCAGGATAGCAACAAACACACCGGATCCGAGTTTATAATTACAGGCAATACTGAATAAGAACTTTTAGTAACTGTTAGAGGGAGGACTAGGACGGCAGTGTGTTAGAATGAATAGGAGAACTGTTGACTGGTTTGAGACAGAGGAAGAAATGTCTGATTAGTCTGTTAAAGTGTCTGTAAGTGATAAAATGGACTATGAGTGTAAATACAAGGTGGTTTGAATGTTGTGGCTGAGCTCACACTGTGCTGAGACCGGTTGTGGGCTGGAGGTTAGGGAACCAGCCTTGTGGCCAGAGGGTCACTGGTTTGTTTACTTTAACTGACAGTAACGATTGAAGTGCCCCTATTGCTCCCCAGGTGCTGTGAATAGAGATGCCCACCGCCTCGTGCAAGTGTGCTCACTGCCTCCTTGTGTACATGTTCACTAGTGTGTGTATGTGTAAGCGTTTCACTTCAAGTATGGGTTAAATGTGGAACTCCATTTAGTAGTTGAGGTGGTAAAACCCCTAATTAAAAAGCCTGAGCTCGATCCCAATGGGCTTGCCAACTATAGACCAATTTCCAATCTCCCCTTCATAGCAAAGATCCTAGAAAAAGTGGTCTCACAACAACTTTGCTCCCACCTACAAGAAAACTCTCTTCATGAGGTGTTACAGTGTGGCTTTAGGCCCTACCACAGTACTGAAACAGCATTAACCAGAGTAGTAAATGATCTCCTGATGTCACTTGATAATGGTCAAGTGTCTATATTAGTTCTTTTAGATTTCAATGCTGCTTTCGATACCTTTGACCACACGATCCTTCATGATAGACTAGAAAATCAGTTTGGCATTAAAGGACAGACTTTATCCTGGTTCTGATCGTATCTCACTGACCGCTATTAATTTATAAGTCTCAAGATATGGTGTCCCTCAATCCAAGCAAGACTGAGGTCCTGCTACTCGGCCCAAATGCAGAGAGAACTAAACTCTTCCAATTTGTCTTGAATTTAGACGGCTACACTATTATCCAAGCTCCACTCTGAGAAATCTAGGCATTATCTTCGATACCAGCTTGTCTTTTGATGAACATGTCTGTAACATAGTTAGGACGGCATTCTTCTATCTGCACAACATCGCTAAATTACGCAATATCCTATCCTTAAAAGACGCAGAAAAGCTGGTGCATGCCTTTATAACTTCAAGGCTGGATTATTGATGCTTAAATAAGGCTCTACATAAGCTCCAGCTAGTTCAGAATGCAGCTGTTAGAGTCCTTATATGATCATATTTCCCCAATACTGTCCTCATTACACTGGCTACCTGTTAAATTTTGTGTAGAGTACAAGACTCTACTCTTAACGTATAAATCCTTAAATGGTCTGGCCCCCCAGTATCTCGGTGAACTACTTCAGTCATACAAACCCACATGTGTGCTCCGCTCACAAAATAACAGCCTGCTGACAGTCCCTAGAGTTAGAAAAACCACAGCAGGTGGTCGAGCCTTTTCTCGTGTAGCCCCGAAACTTACTTGTTTGCACAAGCAGTTGGCTGATAACATCTGTTTACCGCTATAATTTACATTTCTCCATAAATGGACCAAATACCCAAACTTCTCTCCCTCTCATCTGTCTTCTCTATGAGCGGATCAGCGCTGATGGATAACACCGAGGGGCTACCAGCGCAGAGGATTTCTCTCCAGGACTCTCAGGACTACACGCACTCGATTCATACATGTTACAATGTCTACCTCTAAGTCCTCCTAATCAGTCTCTGTCTCTGTGTTCTCTCTCTCTCTTTCTTTCTTTCTTTCTTTCCTTCTTTCTCTCTTCTTCTTCCTCTTCTTTGTTAAGCACAGGAATGCCATTTCTCCGCAGTGATCACATCAGAACCCCCCAGAGCAGCTAGAGTCACCTGAGCATCAGCTCCACCGTGGGTCTCCTGCCCTCTTTCTCCATTTCATCACACGGCATCACAACAACATTTACACTGACCAGCGTCTGGCTCCGATCATGAACTCTGCTATGGGTCGGCTCCATCTTGCAGTTACTCCGTCCTGGACTAATCAGACTGGATCTAATAGATGTTTTCCTTTTCCTGTTAGTTCTGTCTTTTTCTCTTTATCTGGGATCGACCTGAGAAGGTTGGGTTCCGCCCTTGAGCCTGTTTTTTCTCAAGGTTTCTTCCTCACTCAAGCGAGTTTTTCCTCACCACTGTTGCCTCTGGCTTGCCCCCATTTCCTACGTCTGTACATTAACTCCATGTTTTTCTTTTTCTTTATAACAAACTGATTTTTTGTGAAGCTGCTTTGAGACAACGTTGGTTGTAAAAAGCGCTATACAAATAAATATTGATTGTTGGATTGATTGATATAGTGCTTTCTGTCCTTCCGTCAAAGTTTTGTCGGTGTGTTTTTGACCCAAGCTGATCTACTGCCCATACTCTGTGGTCTTATGCCCATCCTGTTCACTGTGATGTTGCTGCTTCATCTGTCTCTACTGGGTGTCACTGCTTGCCTGCTGACCAGTTTGCCTAAAGCTTTTTGTTTAGCATATGACAGAATCTGCTGACCCCCCAAAAAAGACACCATTGTTTCTTGGACAATAGCGTCTAACTAACTAGTACAACCTTTGACGTTGTAGTTTCCCACTGGACACTGAATTGTGGTCAAGAATGAAGCTTATTGTGGCTGTCAGAACAAAACTTCACATCTCCCAAATAATAAACTTACTAAAAACATATTTTGCTTTAAAGGTTTTTTGGGACATTTCTCATCATGTGAAGGAGTAAGAGGCATTTTCAAATGATCTTATAAACAACAGAAATTGAGGTATATTTAACTTTTCAAAACACATTGTCTGATAAGGTGTACTGTTTATGTCTTAGAGAGATGTCCAAGGAGTACACTTCACATGTTAGCATAGCTGGAGAAAATCAGTAAACTGTGAAAGGAATGGGGCTTTTTAGGGGCTTTTATAAGGAGCTTAAGACTTAAAGATGTTGACTAACAAATACACATTCTTTGATTCTTGTTTACTCTGTAGCACATGATGACATAAAACAACAGAACTCCTTCCAAACTAAGCCTCTATATCTACATCCCCAGTGCAAATGTGAGGCAGGTTCTACCACAGAGCCAAAGACAGATAGAACTTACACTGGGTAAATCCATTCTGGCATAGCTTTTTTGGGCGATAAGCTAATTAACTATTTTCCAAGAAACACTGTGAAGTTAATTCCAGTAAGGCATAAAGCATGAAACATAAAAACCTCCTGCAAGCCTAAAACAGCTGTCAAAGTTACTGCACGAAGCAGGACTGAATACATTTAACACCACGTCAACACCCCAGTAATGGTCTGGTGCCAGACTGTCATAGAGTGGCTCAGAATGGCAGCAGGTCATCTTCAGTGATGAGTTCTGCTTTTGTCTTGTTGGAGGCAACCAAGGTGTGTAGAAGCACGTTGTCAGCTCCAAGATGAATGGTTTATTGGCACTCGTCTCATGTCCAGAAGGCTTGGTGTCACTCCACCTCCACCCCTACCCAGAACTGTGTGAGAATATTCAAGCTGCATGGGATGCATTATCACAGGACACCCTTAGGAACCTCTACAACTCCATGCCGAGACGTCTGGCAAGTTGCATTAGCAAACATTTTTGGCCTGATGCCATACCGAGACACTACTTCTGTATGTGTAGCTCAATATTTGTTCCTGGTAACCTTTATCTTCCCTCTGAATAGCATACATTTACATTTACATTTATGGCATTTAGCAGACGCTCTTATCCAGAGTGACTTACAACCGTGCTTAGTGTTCTGTTGGATAATAGTCTGGCTAGTACAGGAAGTTTAGAGCCTAAAACTCACCACAAGCTCAGACACTGCCCGAACAGGGGGCCAGTGCTGGTACCTAGAGATTAATACACAGACATAGAGCAAGTAAAGCATTACCTGGCAACCCCAGCACAGTGCTCATTCCTATAGAGGAGAAAAGGTCATTATAAGTGCAACACAATACCCATTGACAAAGGTCATTATAAGTGCAATACAAAAGGTTATTAAAGTGCCACACGATACTCACAATTTACACGTTTACTAGAGCTCACTCACTTAAGTGCATTACGGAGAGATGGGTCTTCAGTCTGCCTTTGAAGACTGCGAGAGACTCCGCTGTTCTGACGCTCAGTGGGAGTTCATTCCACCATCTGGGAGCCAGGACAGAGAAGAGTCTGGACGCTTGTCTTCCATGTGTCCTCAGGGATGAACAGCAGCTCAGTTTTGCTGGGATTGAGCTTAAGGTGGTGAGCTGTCATCCATGAGCTGATGTCGGTCAGGCATGCTGAGATGCGGTTGCAGACCTGTGTATTAGATGATGGGAAGGAAAGCATGAGTTGCGTATCATCAGCATAGCAGTGATAAGAAAATTACTTTGCCAAGAGAAAGAGTGTAAAAAGAAAAGAGAAGAGGACACAACACAGAGCCTTGAGGGACACCGGTGGAGAGCCTACATGGAGCAGACGTGGACCCATTCCATGTTACCTGATAGTGGCGGCCCTCCAGGTAGGACTCAAACCACTTCCATGCAGTGCCGGTGATTCCAAGATCGGTGAGGACCGACAGGAGGATCTTGTGGTTCACCGTGTCGAAGGCCGCAGACAGGTCGAGCGGAATCAGAACTGAGGACCGTTTGGCTGATCTCGCTGCATGAAGCCTCTCAGTTACTGCGATGAAAGCAGTTTCCGTGGAATGGGCAGGCTGGAATGGGATCGGCAGGCCCATTCCATTTTCCGTGGAATGGCCTTCCTCCCCAGACCTTCTGGGAAGGAAGGTCAAACTAATAGCTATTTTAGTAGTACTTTCTGCAACATTAGCCTCTTTTATTCCATTAAAAAACAAAAGAAATGACTTGGATTAGATTAAATTGGAGTATTGTAACATGGGTGGTTTCATCGAGAATCTCAGGGGATGGTCGGCTTTATTGAGAACTCATCTCAAACAGTCAGCAGTAAAGGGGAAAAACATACAGCCCCTAAGCTAGCACAGGCTCTGCTGTTAGCTGCTTGGGCTCCACTATTTGCACTCCACCTAGCCTACCCACCTACTCCCACTGTCAGGCGCTCTTCTCTATCTGCCTATCCATCACCAGCTCCACCCACCCTCAGACTCTCACTCTGCCACACCTAAGGCATGCTCCTATCTCCTCACCATGTTTTTTCCAGGTTTGTGAAGTTTGTGTGTCCTGAGCCCTGAGTTTCTACACCTGACAAATCAAGGAGGTGCATGCAGATCCACCAGCCTAAAGAATGCTTTTGGCATTGTGCCATACTTTGCAAACACTTGGTGGTGATGCTGTGTCTTACCTGCTGGATCGGTTTTTCAGGGGTGTAATAAGCAGGTAGCCCTGCATGTTTCCATGTTCAGTTTTGGATTTGACAGATGCATATGCAGAAATAGTCTGTTGTTTGCTTGGATAACTTTTTACTATGTTAGTGAAACCCTAAGGATACCATCTTTAAGATAAGACACTATCTGAAACTGGAGTCAGTCTTGACATGTAAATACACAAAGATAACAAGAGAGCTCTTCTGACACCACCGTGATCGCATCATAGCGATCTCTTGAGTTCTCCTGATTACATGACAGCTGTTATTGATATCCTGATTGCTGTATTCCCAAAAACTCAAAAAGCTATACTGATTGATACTTGGCATATAATATGTCCTGTAAATAATAATTTTTGCGCCTGGTTCCACTGTCCTCATCAAATCTTTAGACAGTTCACATCTGGGAGCCCTGAGGACCAGGTTGGGAATTACTGGTTTATGCAACAAAACATTTTCCCACAACTCCAGATGTGCTTTTACGTGTCTCTAGAGTAAGGATTTACAGAACGTGCCAGTTTTATACAGAGCTCATAATATTCTGAACTAGTCATTTTGATGCAGTAAAATAGTTTAAAAATTAGTTATAGTTTGTAGTAGTTTTAAAATTAATTATAATTGAATAATGTAATATAAATTTAATTCAGGTAATAGTGCAAATCGTCGCAGTCCAAAGAAAAACACGTATCTCCTATTTTATACCACATTTGATCACATTTATACTGTTTACACTGTGCACAAATTTCATGAAGTATGGACGAACAGGAATGACCCGAAACTGCTTAGAAAGATGTTTGGTTCCATTGACTTCCATTCTCATTAAATTAGGTTTTTGGCCTCTCCTGTAAAGTTGGCAATTTGGAGATACCTGTTTTTCTTTGGACAGCGATGAAATGTGCACTTCTGATCAAAAGAGTATTTGCACAAATAGTTGCACCCAGAAAAAAATCAACCCGCTCAGCCATGCATGTAAATTAAGCAAGGACAGGCTTATCCCTGTACCTGACTGACCCAACAGCCACGACTGCGGACATTTGGCGAGCAGTGATGCCATCCATGAGCCGCCCTATTAGTGCAGTCAGGTACAGTGAAAAGGCCCTTCCTGCTCATGACACATGCACATGTGTGGATAAACAAATACCTTTGGCTCAGCTCTTAATTTAAAAAACAACATTTTAGTCCTCACCATTTTTTCTTTAGGATAACAACTAAATTCTCTACATATCTCAAAGCACAACCTCTCTCTTTTTGATTAGGCACCCATATGAATCAGCAGCAGGGCGTTCTTATCAAATCCTTGTATTTGTTACAGAAACTTTAGACAGCTGTTTCAGGCTTTCAGGTGGTTTCTCTGTTCCATGTTTTATGTCTTACTCGTACGAACTTGTTCAAAGTGTTCCTTGGAAAATAGTTTGGACCTTATTCTACATAGCTCATCACACACAAAGCTATGCCAAACACTGACACAAACATGGACACTAAGCTACACAGAAAGCACCCAGAAGTAAGTGCAGGATTGCAGTGCTATAGGAAGATAAAGGTTACCAAGACCAATACACGATTATAAATTTAGACTGATATGGGTAATATTTATCACGCTACATATACAGAAGTAGTGTCTCTCAGTATGGTGTTGGGCCTCCATGTTTGCTAGCAAAACATGCCAGACGTCTCAGGATGGAGTTGTAGAGGTTCCTAATGGTGTCCTGTGATAATCCATCCAATGCAGCTTGAATGTTCTCACACAGTTCCTGCAGATTTTATGGTAGGGGTGGAGGTGTGGTGTCACCAGGCCTTCTGGGCATGCATGATGTGTGCCAACAAAATGTTCATCTTGGCACTGACCATGGTGACTTCACACACAGATTCATTAGTCATTCTGAGTCCCTCCTTGACAGTCTGGCACAACACCATTGCAGTTTTTGGTGACTTTGATGTTGTCATATCGGTCTGCATGCATGTAGTCCCGCATCGTGCAGTCGTCTGCCAGTGGTGCTGGCACTAACAGGATGACTCATGAAGGGCATCTCTGAATGTCCCCAGTTGTGGCTGTTGGGTTAGTCAGGTACAGTGATAAGGCCTGTCCTTGTTTACGTCACATGCTGTAACAATCACTTTAAGGTGGGGTGCAGTGCGGATGTGCACAATGGAGCCAGAGTGAATAATGAAGAGAGAGTGGGGAAATACATGGGAGAGAATGTGCGTGTGGTAAACTATACTAGGTTGTAGCCTGGGTTCTCCAACTGGTGTTATCTGGGGACTTGTGACGAGCGAAGTCTCGGTGCTCTCATTGCTTATTAAACTGACTCCGAAACCCCCTTACATCATGTTTCCTGATGTGTCTCTCTTCATGGAGGATAAGTATCCAAACTACCAAGTATCCACCTCTTCAGGAGAGCACCTACCTAACAAACTACTTTCATTCGTTACAATACGCAGCTAAGCATGAGACCTGAATCAATCGCATGTCTTACAATGTCAAACTTACAAACCAGTTTTCATTCCGGTTGTTGATGCCTTCTGGGTGCAACTATTCTTTTGATGAGTGTATATGGCAAGCTACTAAGCCCATAGTTATTTAGTCTCTTCCATTCACATGTTTTCAGGGTTGCTTCAGCCTGGACTGCTATTCATAAAGCAGTAAGAATTACAGGGGTTGGACAATGAAACTGAAACACCTGTCATTTTAGTGTGGGAGGTTTCATGGCTAAATTGGACCAGCCTGGTGGCCAATCTTCATTAATTGCACATTGCACCAGTAAGAGCAGAGTGTGAAGGTTCAGTTAGCAGGTAAGAGCACAGTTCTGCTCAAAATACTGCAATGCACACAACATTATGGGTGACATACCAGAGTTCAAAAGAGGACAGATTGTTGGTGCACGTCTTGCTGGTGCATCTGTGACCAAGACAGCAAGTCTGTGTGATGTATCAAGAGCCACGGTATCCAGGGTAATGTCAGCATACCACCAAGAAGGACGAACCACATCCAACAGGATTACCTGTGGACGCAAGAGGAAGCTGTCTGAAAGGGATGTTCGGGTGCTAACCCGGATTGTATCCAAAAAACATAAAACCACGGCTGCCCAAATGACGCTGTATTGGCCGCAAAAGGAGGCCCTACACCATACTAATAAATGATTGTCGTCTAAAACCAGGTGTTTCAGTTTCATTGTCCAACCCCTGTATGTTTTTTAGTAAAACCAGACAAACATATTTAGTGGAGCCTTCTTAGCTCATATATGTCGCCTGATCGTTTTCCATTCATCATGGCCCATTTGCAGCAGGTTGTTTAATTTGGTTTGAGAATGCTTGTAAACAGCAGTCTTTAAATAGCTTCACAGAGTCTCCAAGAGACTAATTCTGCAGCTTTTAGCTGGCTAATGTAGGAAATTCTTCTTTTGTTTTAGAGCTAGTCCCAAACACTGCCCTGGGATCATCATGCTGAGAGGTGAACTTTCTCCCATGCTACTATTTCTTGGCAAGCTAAAACATCTTGCTTCGTTCGAGCATGATGAACAGCATTCCTTATACTATTGTAGAGATGCAGTAGTGTTTTTTTGCGCCTGGTTCCACTGTCCTCATCAAACCCCTAGACAGGTCACATTTGTGCACCCTAACCCACAATAAATAGAGATGATGGAAGAATGTGGACTATCTGGGAGCCCTGAGGACCAGGTTGGGAACTACTGGTTTATGCGACAAAACATTTTCCCACAACTCCAGATGTGCTTTTACGTGTCTCTAGAGTAAGGATTTACAGAACGTGCCAGTTTTATACAGAGCTCATAATATTCTGAACTAGTAATTTTGATGCAGTAATAGTTAATTAATTATAATTGAATAATGTAATATTAATTTAATTCAGGTAATAGTGCAAATCGTCACCATCCAAAGAAAAACATGTATCTCCTATTTTTTTTTTTACTTTTATACCTCATTTGATCACATTTATACTGTTTACACTGTGCACACATTTGAAGTATGAAGTATGGACGAACAGGAATGACCCGAAACTGCTTAGAAAGATGTTTGGTTCCATTGACTTCCATTCCAATTAAATTAGGTTTTTGGCCTCTCCTGTAAAGTTGGCAATTTGGAGATACCTGTTTTTCTTTGGACAGCGATGAAATGTGCACTTCTGATCAAAAGAGTATTTGCACAAATAGTTGCACCCAGAAAAAATCAACCGCTCAGCCATGCATGTAAATTAAGCAAGGACAGGCTTATCACTGTACTTGACTGACCCAACAGCCACGATTGCTGACATTTGGCGAGCAGTGATGCCATCCATGAGCCACCCTATTAGTGCAGCACCATTTGCAGATGGCTGCCCGTTGCAGGACTACATGCTCACAGACCATTACGACAACTGCCCTTATCACCACATCAACATCACCGAAGACTGCAATGGTGTCAATATCAGATTGTTGTGGAGTGACTCAGAATGGCAGCGGGTCATCTTCAGTGATGAGTCCTAATTTTGCCTTGGTGGCAACGACCACCGAATTCGTAGTCAGCGCCAAGATGAGTGGTTTGTTGTCAGGCGTCACATGTCCAGAAGCCCTGTTGTCACTTTAACTCCATCACTACCACAAAATCTGCAGGAACTGTGTGAGAATATTCAAGCTGCATGGGATGGATTGTTACTGGACACCATTAGGAACCTCTACAACTCCATACTGACATATATGGCATGTTGCATTAGCAAACATGTAGGTATGACGCCATACTGAGAGACACAATTTCGGTATGTGTAGCTCAAAAATGATTGCCTATATTAGTCTAAATGTATCATTAATGTTCCTGGTAACTTTTATCTTCCTTCCCAATAGCGTTGCTATCCGACTGCCTTCTGGGTGCAACTGTTCTTTTGAATAATTGTTCTTTTTGAATAAATGTGTTTATCAAATCTGTTTATTTGGCAAGGTAAATATAATTTCTGCTTACCCCTCTTTAACATTCAGATTTCTGGGGCTATGCAGGATTATACTATCAGCTTTAATAAAAACAGCACATGGCTTGTTTAGGAATTACAGTCGTTTTTAATATTGTCCCCCTTAAATGTAATCCAACAGTTGACTGATAAGCAGTTTCATGGCCAGGTGGCCTGTTCCCTCAGTATTTCCTCTGACAAATTAGAGAGATTAAAACTCTGGGGTTGAGTCCAAATGTTGAATATGCATTTGGTCGCTGTTCATGAAAACTTTTAACATGTGGTCCATAGAGGCAGAGAAAACAGGACGAACCTGTCTGAAAGATAGCTGCTCGTTTAGGAGTGGCCACATCAACAATACGGCACATCCTTAAAAAGAAGGAATGCACTGGCAAGCTCAGCAACACCAAAGGGCCTAGAAGACCACAGAGGGCAACTAAAGCGGGTGACTGCAGAAGTCACATCTAGTCAAGTCAGGGACATTCTAGAGGAGGTTGGCATGTCATTGCCTACAGTCAAGAGTGAATGTAAATACAGGGGGTTTACAAACAGCTGCAATGCAAAAGCAAACAGCTGGTAGAAAAGCCAGATTAGAATTACAAACACACATAAGAAAAAAACTTTCCCGTTCCGGAACAAGATTCTTTGGACAGATGAAACCAAGAGAAGAGTATGGAGAATGAACGAAAGAGCTGACACTCCAAAGGATACCACATCTTTTATCAAACATGGTGGTGGCAGTGTTTGGCATGGGTATAAACAGGGTGGAACAGGGTGACTGGTATTTAATGATGATGTGACTGCTGTTAGAAGTAGCCTGGTGAACTCTGAAGCATACATGTCACAGGATAGTCAGGGGACCCAAGTGCAGAGGGGAAGACCCATGGGGATTTTATTTGTTTATAATGTACACTGTAATGGAGCACAGAGTGTTTTTATGCACAGTAGAAGGAATGTCTCTGCAGGCTGGATTTGAACTAGCTACCCTGTTCTCTCCAACCTGACGCACTACCACTGGCCACCAGAGACCACAGGCGGAAGCGCGAACTGCACTCCTAAATGCACACCAATACAGCGTGGTTCAAACAAAAGGAAGCTTAACCCAAACAAAACAAACAGAAACACCTGATTAGGGGGAAAAGAGCCACGAACAAAGCCTCCTTTATCTTTGGCCTTGTTTAAAGCCCTCAACACGCTTTTCAAGGCTTTTCTTTTCTTTTGGCACCAGTGCCTTACCAGCCACACTGAATCAAAGGTGTGACAAGGCAGTGTTGCTTGCCACACCCTTAAATCCTGTACCGCCAGATGAAACTGATTGGCACTGATCTGGGATTTTGAGTTCCCTGTATTATCAGTATTATGATTTCAGTTTTGCCCTTTTTGCTCTTTTTGTTGTTTTTTTGACCTTCTGCTTGTTTTTCTTTTTTTTTTTTCCGCTTTTTGGACTGCCCCTCTGTTCTTAAAAAATTATTAGAAGTCTCTATCTGCTTGCGTCCTACTTCTGTCGGACCATGATAGTGTACCTTGCCCATCTCAAGGATGGTGGATAACAATCTTTGATTAATGACATTCTCAGTGATATGGTGGAGCGATTTGTGATTGCCTATATGGACGACATTTTGATTTATTCTCCTGACTCCGGTCCTCAGAAATCACGGCGGAACATAACTATGTTATCGTAGATCGATTAATATTAGCTGTAAAGTTAGCATTAGAAGAATGGAGACATTGGCTAGAGGGGGCTCAGCATCCATTCTTGGTTCTCACAGACCACAAACATTTAGACTACCCGCGTACAGCCAAATGAATGCACCCCAGACAGGCGCGTTGGTCTTTGTTTTTCTCACAGTTTAAGTTCAACATTACTTTTAGCCCTGGTTCCCGTAACACCAAAGCTGACGCGCTTTCTAGAGTGTATGGAAGTGAGTCTGAGGGAGACCACGATCCCAAGCCTATACTGCGTTCGTCGATTAGGGTCGCATCTAGTGGGAGATTGTTGAGAAGATTGAGAGAATGCTAAGGATGGGCTCAGTGCCCAATCAGTGCCCTAACCATCGTACCTATGTGCCTGAATCATTCTGAGACTGGTAAATTACCTTAAATGCCCATTCTTCTTCAACCTCAGGTCACCCTGGAGTTACATACACTCTGCAGTTATTAGCCAAACATTATTGGTGGGAAAGTTAATCAGGAAGTTTCTCCTGGCGGGTAAAGTGGTGCCCTTACCAGTCCCTGAGCGCCTTGGTCACATATATCAGTAGACTTTGTTATGGAGTAAAGTTTATTCCCATTGCCAGTATTCCTACCGCCTTAATGATTGCATAAACTATATTTAATCGTGTTTTTAGACATTACTGTATTCTGGTTTTCAGTTTACGCCCAGGGTTTGGTCCTGCTTCTTTGAACACATGCTGTTAATGTCAATCTCATTTCTGGTTATCATCCACAGACCAATGGGCAGTGCGAGCAGGTAAACCAGGAATTGGGCCTGATCAATACGGGTTCCTCCGTATTGATTAGTTCCACCATGGGCTTAACCCGCTACCAGTGTTGCTTAGGTTTTCAACCTCCTCTCGCTCCCTGGACTGGCCTTTGTTCAGACTGCCCAGCTGTGGATGACTGGATGAAATGGAGCGAGAAGGTCTGGGAGGAGGGCTGAGTGTGGCTTTCGGCTCTTGACGTATATAGGTCCGTTCGGAATTGTTAAAAGAATAATTGATGTTACTTACCGGCTTAATCTACCACCTCAGTTCCGTGTCTCCCGGTCTTTCCATGTTTCTCTCCTCAAGCCTGTGGTTGAGGTCCCTTGGACGAGGCTTCACTTGGCGGCACCCCACCAGCACCACTTGAGCTAGAGAGAGGTCCGGTCTATGCCTTACGCCAGGTGATGGACTCTAGAAGGAGAGAGGGATACCTGCAGTATCTAATTTACTGGGATGGTTTTGGACCTAAGGAGCACTGTTGGGTTTTGGCCAAAGACTGGATCAGGGAAAAAGATCCGGAACATCCGGAAAAGCCAGCTCCTCGTCCCGGGATAGACCGCGTAGGAGGTTGCCTAGCTCCTGTCCACTGCCCTCCAGGATCCACTCAGAAGCTCAGAAGGAAGGGTTTGTTTGTCTGTCCAGCATTCGGGAGGCTCCCGGTCTGCCCCGCTGGCGCTGTGGGTCGTGTGGTTGGTCACTGTCCCAAGCGTTCCCTGTCCCCGTGCCAGATTCCTGGAGGGTGGCGGGGTATACTGTCACAGTTTCTTCCAGCCCATCACGGGTTAACAACTGCGCAAACTCCCTATCCCAGATCGGCCTCGTCTGAGTTCTGATTATCGCACCTTTTATCCTTCCTATTTAAGCTGTGTATTGTCTCTGTGTTCAGTGCCAAGCCTTTATTTCTGTTATGATCTCTTGTTACTGTTTCTACTGCCTGTTTCTTGACTTCGATTTTTGCTTTTGCCCTTTTTGTTGTTTATTGACCTTCTGCCTGTTTTTCGGTTTCCGCTTTTTGGACTGCCCCTCTGTTCTTAATAAATGATTAGAAGTCTCAATCTGCTCACATCCTACTTCCATCGGATCATGACACCTGCATTCTTTTTTAACAGGTACTCCTGCACAGTAAAAGCAACTGAACCCCCTTTTAGTAAATGCCCGACAAAGCATCTTAAGGGAGGAAACTCCATAGATTCCTGGGTGATGTGCATTTCCTGAAGAAAACATGGAATAGTGCTCATCTTGAATAGGGATGCATTAACATACAAGTACAGTACCTGGGCTTACACTTTTCCCTCCTATTCATATTAAATGGGACAAAATCAGGAAAAATCTGTTGCTACTGTGCATCCAATCAAAAAATTGTATACAAGTGCACTATTCCCAAACAGACCAAACAATTTGTTGAGTTGACAAATTTCGAGCTGATATCTTAAAAAGAAAATTAAATTTAAACAGAATTAAATTTCATTAAAAAATTAAATAAAAAGTAAATAAACATTTACCAAGAAGAAGAACATAACTGTTAGTGTCTCCAGTTACAGTTAAACTGCAAAAATGGAGGAACTGTAAAATAATATATGTAATTCATAAAAGTCTAACCCTCAATCAGTGTCTAAACCTCACATCTTGATGGCTTTATTCCGTATCTATTGTGGTGGTGCTCAGAGGCAATGCAGGAGATTTGTTTAATTTTCAAATTTTTTTATTTTTGTGCCCTAATTTGTGCAGTTAAATAACTCCATCTCCAACCACTGTGACGTGTTCATTAATCTTCATTACTGTGCCTCCAGGTTCAGTGATTACTCCAGGGCTGTTTTATTCTGGAGTTTTTAATATAAGTATCAGGACTAGTAAATCATTTAGACTAGAGCAAACGAGTTCACAGTAAACATATTGATTGTCAATCAGTGTCAGTCAACTCGGTCCAGAAAATGTTGATGCCTGATGTGGAGTCGAACACCTCTGGCACTGTGTACTCACACTGTCTCTGTCATTTATAGTGTGCTTTGCACTGAACACTGACACTGGAGGCTCTCTCACAGTGAGAGCCAAAACCTGCACATGTATGGTCACAGCTTTGTGAGCTTGTTTTGAAAAAAGTTAGCGAGAGAGAGAGAGAAAGAGACAGAGAGAGAGAGAAGAAGAGAAAAGTGAGAGTGAGATAGACATACAATGAAAGAGAGAGAGAGAGAGAGAGGAAGTTATCACATGCGTAAATCCATTATAACAGCTTCAAGAGGGGAAAAACATGAGCAGCATTCTTAAGCAAGCTTGAACAAGTGATTCATGCACCTTTTATAGTCAAAAGACTCAAACCGTCATCGGATGCGGCTTTTTTGACTTTTTCACAGTGTAAGTGGTCCAAATAACAGCTAGGAATGATTACAGACATGAGTATAGTAGTATACATACTAGTGTGTATTAATCATGCATTAACACAAATATATACTTTTAGAAAAGCATATTGGGCATATTATTGGGCTTCCTTCTGCACCCAGACCAGTGACACACACAGCTGATTTTTCAGTGGATTCATAGTTAGAATCAACTTTTCATGGTGTAATATCTGCAATTATTCTGAACAAATTATGCACAAACAATGAAACAGTTGGATCCACGAGGTGCAGTTGAAAGGGTGGAGCTTGTGGCCATGAAAATGCAACAGAGTTTCTGCTACCAGCAAAGAGAGAAGAAACTGGTTGGGATCACTTTCACTAAACTTCTGACAGCTACAGTCGGATCTGAATGTAAGCATCAGACTTTTGCTGCAGTGACAGGTAAGTGAACTTTCTACTGTACTTGTTTTAGGATGAATGGAAGCCTGGTTGTTATAGGTGGTGCACATTTATCCATGAACTTCACAATCAGTAGAACCAACATTATAATACAATCACTTATAACACTTATAAACACATATCATATATAATATTTATAATGTTATGATGCTTTGCAGATTATCATAATAATAATAATAATAATAATAATATATTTTTTAAGAAAATACACTTTTTAACGCAGAGTGACTGCTCATTACACCCTACATACGCCATATAAATAGATATTGTGCATTAAAAATTGACAGAAAATGCCATATTTAAGTTTGCTTTCTGTGCAGTGTTAACTTGAGAATAAAAAGAATAGGAGTAAAGCCTGTAAATTGACAGGGTGGGTGAGGGGGAAAGAACCCAGCAACCCAAAGCAAACTCCTTGTAACCTGTATAATTTTATGTGTTGTATGTATATTTTCTATTGTATATTCCAATCCAGTTCACTGTTCAGCTTCTCCTTAAAGCATAATATTCCATGTATTGGTTCAAAACTGTGGGGCTATGAGAATAAACAATGAGCACATGCAAAAATATTGCTTTTAAATGAAAGCGCCTTGCAGCTATTCCTGTTTTTATCTTTATCAGTTTTTCAGTACTTAAAAACGTGCCTGAGCATGCTATGGAACAGGAATGAGGGTACCAGTATTTTTTACAGGTAATTTTCATTGTGTGCTGCACACGACAGGCTCTCTACTGAGCAAGCTTCACCTCAGAACAGCAATCTACAAGCTTGCTGTGAACATCTGTAGATCCTATGCCTGTTAGTATTGTTTAATATGATATTAAACACTTTCTCATAAAGTTACGAATCTGAATAGAATGTAATGCATTATTTTTTGTTTTCTATGGACATTATATACAGGGATATAAATAGCAACATTTGCTCAATAATATGAGCATATTATTTTAATATTGGAATATTTTGTTGCTTCTTTAAATAATAATTTAATTATCATTTAAATAATTAGAAAAATAATTAAAATATCAATTAATGTGCTGCACGGTGAGCAGGAGATGGATGATTATGCTACAGTATTTTGCTATAGCATGGTGTGGTATAGCCACCCCTCTGACCAACCCAGCTATAGGATGTGAACCTATCAGCCACCATCAGTAAGGCCGTCACTACCTAGCTTGTTAATTGGATTGTTGAATTGTTCCTGTTGCTGAGCAAACAGGCGAGTGTATGTAGCTTTGTTATGAAGTATGTGAATTATGTGATGCCCTGGGCAGATATTTTTGTGATGGCCTGGGCAGACACTTTGTGATGGCCCGGGCAGATATGTTTGTGTGACCGTCTGTGTAGGTAGTTTTGTGACGGCGTGGGTAGGTGTTTTTGTGGCCGCCTGTATAGGCATTTTTGTGACGACCTGGACAGACATTTTTGTAATGGCCTGGGCAGGTATTCTTTCTGACATCACAGCTAGTAGCTAATCTGACTCTGTTTCTCCTCACAGTATCCCACGAAGGAGTTACGATGTCCCAGCCGTGTGTAAATCTCACTACGGTTGAGTGTAACTGCTCAATCAGTAACTTCAAACACACTGTCTACCCAGCTGCGTACCTGTCTATCTTCTTCATTGGACTGATCGGAAACCTTGTGTCGTTATGTTTCTTCATTGGTGTGAGGAGGACAATGAAGGGCTTCTCCCCGGTCAACCTCTTCATGCTAAACCTCCTCATATCGGACTTCATGCTGGTGTGTTCCCTGCCATTCCGAGCAGTCTACTACCTCATGGGTTCCACCTGGGTCTTCGGAGACATCACCTGTCGCATCATGGCTTTCGTGTTCTACATCAACATGTATGGCAGTGTTTATTTCTTAATGGTGCTTAGCATAGTTCGCTTTGTGGCCATCATCAAACCGTACAGCTACATGCACTTACAGAACAGCCGAGGAGCCGTGTTGGTGTGTGTCTTTGTTTGGCTGTTGGTCTCTTCAGCCTCTGTCCCTCTTTTAGCTTCAGGAACATCTAAGAATTCAACCGGTGACATCAAATGCCTTGAGCTGGACTTGTCTTTGGTGGATAACATCATCACCCTAAACAAAGGCGCTTTGTGCTTGGGCTTTGTCATACCCTTTGTCGTCATCTCCTTTTCTTATACGATTGTGGCTGGAAAATTGCTACGGAACGTGCAGGGTAAAAAAAAGGGGCAGCACTACAGGAAGTCTTGCTCTCTGGTGATCATTGTCCTCCTCATTTTCCTAGTGTGCTTCTTGCCGTACCATGTTGTGCGCACTGTTTTTCTGGATGCTGAAAAAGAGGCATACGAGAAAGGTTACGGGGACTCGTGTAAACGCATCGCACTCATAAGAAAAGCCGCTGTTGTCGCGCACTGCCTGGCTGCATGCAACAGCTGCTTGGACCCTCTGCTCTACTTCTTTGCTGGAGAAAACTTCTGGAGCTATTGGCAGAAAAAGAGAAGAAGAACCCAAAGCAAAAGGCTAAAAAACCGGAGGAGTCAAAGAAATACCACAAGGGCAGTTGGCCATGCTCCAAGTGACAAATGAAAACCAGCATGCGAAAGTGACAGAGATAAGCCTGGACTCAAGGCCAAGTCTTCCAATTCCCACTCCATTATGCTGAGTGAAGTGTGCCACCTGTTATGGACTGTGCTTAAACTATCTAGCATCTGCAGACCTGTTCTTGGTCAAAAGAGTTTACTGAAACCTCCATCATCAAAATGTTTTTGGTGAGAGCACAGTAGAGTCATTCTGCCTTGATCTGGAATCCATGACGACACAGTAGATAAATGTTGGGAAAACTCAAATATTAGGACAACATCATGGATTAAGATTTCAGAGACTTGTTTGTTCATCCAGTGATGGTTCCAAGTCCAAAGTACACAAAAGGGACATTACGGTCTTTGCTGTGTTTACGCTCTCATCCAGTTTGTCCAGAGGCAGTTCTGGTACAGCACAAGGTGTATGCTTAGGCAGGGAATCAATCCGCAGCCTTCTGAGTGCTGAGAGGCCAGAAATGTATGCAATACAAGCTGCAAAGTAAAGACCAGAAAAGTAATGGTTCAACTGCCAGTTCTATTGAACATTCATTTCATTGTTAGGACGTAAAGCACTTACACAAACCGTTTCTAATAGATTCAATTATTTAATACTGGTACTGGAGACATGGTACTTGTATAATGGAGATGACAATAGCAGCATCACTTATCTAATCTTTCAACTATCTTTGCACTAGGCAATGATAGGCATCCAACTAGGGACTCCTTAAAAATACAACTTAGATATCATCACTGTCCATAGAGGAACCAGTTTTTCTAAAATATCAAGTGTACGGGTGAGGGCAAAACCTGATTTGTTTCTAATGTAAGTCAATGGAACAGACTTTTTTTCAAAGTGATGCCATTGCTGTTGGTACATTCATCATGATTTTCACACAGTGTAAAAAGCAGCCGCTGTGATCAAATGATACATAAAAGTTCAAATAGAGCCAGACTTCTATCCAGGCCATTTTGGATCATTTCTATTGGACCATTTGCCATAAAATGTCAACACTGAAAAGTAACTAAAAAAGATAAAAGGTTTTGTTAGAACAGCAGAGATTAACGGTATGGTTGTTTGGTATGATGTGGTTGGTGTTGATCGTAAAAGTGAAAACAAGTTATTCAAATGCAGTAGGGTATTTCACAATCTCCAGCACATTTACACTGGCGACACCACATATACATCAAAATGACACACTCTTCTGCTCACAATGGTCAGACATTCATTACAATAAGAGTGTTTAGTCTTGCCGCTTGCCGACAAGTAAGTCACTACACTAAAGTTAGTTTTTATAGTGGGAACAGAGTGCTCCATTAGCAGCAGACTCAGTGTGCGGTTTTAGTCGGTCGTGTAAAATGTCAGACAGGATTACTGTCAGTACTTCCCGGAAAGCTCTATACTTCAGTTACTGTGTACCAGATTTTATTTTACTGGCAGGTAATCTTACTGGTTTCGAGTATATTTTATAAAACAGGGAAAATGACCTGCTAATCTGGCGAGAAATCTAAATGTCTGTCTCTTTTTAGTGCAGATGGTTGCACCACATTTCATGGGCATTTCTGCCTCAAGACCCAGAATCACTAAATCTGCTCCTGCTTGCTTGAGGAATTTACCAAGAGTCCTTTGTTAACTTTGTAGTTCTACAGTAACAGACTGTAGTCCCTCCTATCCACTGTATACTTTGTTAGCTTCTTTCAGTTGATCAGTGGTCCGAACCCCCACCACAGAGAAGGCATTATTTGGGTCACCTATCAGTTTCATCATTGCAATGACACTGACATGGTGGTGGTGGTGTTAGTATGTGTTGCACGGGTATGTGTGGATCAGACATGCTGGAGAACCCACTGTCAACTGTATTAAGCACTCCTACACTGCTGGTCCACCTTGTAGATGTAAAGTCAGAGACGATAGCTCATCTGCTGCTCCACAGTTTGTCTGCACAGGCTGTTGGTCATCCTCTAGTCCTTGGCTAGATAGGACTAGGACTCGCAAAGCAACTGTGGTGTTTAAACACTCCAGCAGCACTGCTGTGTCTGATTCACTCACACCAGCACAACACACACTAACACACCACCACATCAGTGTAACTGCAAATCAAAATCAAATCAGATCATTTTCTCAGGTGTGAAGGTGAGTGAAAACCTTAGGTACGTACAGTACTTCAATACAAACATATAAATTGGACAATAAATAGATACAATACTAAGCACTAAAATCTCTGTTTATACTAATTTACAGTTATGAATAAGAGTTATGAATTGAGAATGATCCACCACCCTAATAATACCTGCTCTGTTGTGGTCCTGTGGGGGTCCTGATAATTGGTAACCATGGTGAATGGTTGTGTGCTAGGGATAATACAGCTATTAATATTTACTAGTGGTCTCGTCATCATTACCCAGTAAACACAGGGTCTGGGTCAGATGTAGTGCTCTGAGGTGTGAGATGTGCCTATAAAACCACGGCTCTCAGAAACTCGGCTCTGAGAAGTGAAACTGGCTCAGCTCAGTGCACTGTTCAGTAGGAAACAACCCATTGTCAGATATAGGCCAAGTCACTGACGCAGGAATATACCATAATATACCAAAACTTACCAGGTCTGGCTTAAGAGCCTGTACATTATTTTTAATTACATTTTAATGACATTTTGTGCCCTCTAGAAGTCAACGAGTGACATAATGGCTGAAGGAAAAACGGACCGGAGACGTTTGTTTTATTATAATTTTATTATTTTAGAACCTAAATTACAGATATGTTTATTTATTTATCTACAGCTAAGATTATCTTTATTTAAAGATAAGTACAGTCACTTAATATGCCTGCCGATAAACGAGAGATACTTATTTCAGTGCTGGTAATATAATAATTAATGTTTCAGGTCTACCATACTTCTTTTCATCTAACAATAATGTAAATATTGACTAATTTGGTTTAATTTAGCCGTTCATTATTTGTAAGAGATGAAAGACGAAGGGTCCTCCTACCAAAGAAGCTGTTAAAAGTGAAATTTAAAAAAAAGATTTTAGCATAAGCATGCGCTGCTGCCCGACGCTCTATTTAAATCAGGCTCCAATTCAGATCATTCATCATACACCACGTCTCTTTTAGTTCAAAAATATGTTCCTGTGACTCTGCTGACTTTCTAAATGTGGAGAACATCAGATCTGAAACGAATGCAAATAGATTTACTGATTAGTAGATAATGTATATGGAGAAAAACATGAACGGATAGTCGAAACGTCAGCCAGGATGGGCGAATCCGATTCGACTGACAAAATTTTGAGTTGGCTACAGCCCTAGTGTAATATTACCACATTATGAAAGTATGTTGGGCTCTGTGTTTAGCAGACCCGAATGATTTTTGTTTTCTCCTTGATAAAAAAAACTTGATAAAGTTTTTACCACAGCTCAGTCGTCATCCTGAACCTGCTGCCCGCAGCACTGATTAACAATCTTCTAGTCCACTAGTCTATGCAAAGTCTACTGTCTGTCAAATGATGTAAATGCAACACATGGTTCAATTTTCCCCTTTCAGACTGTTGAATTGTATTGGCAGGCTAAAGCAGAACAAACGATTGAAGACACCTTAACTTAATGAATAACTGTATATCAGTTTAGGGGTTTTTCGTAGAACATATACCTCATGTGCACTTCCTTGAAACATATTGGCTCCTCACACTCGCACGTCCCACTTGGCAAAGTGGTTCTCTAAAGAACCATCCATGCAAAATAAATAGGAAATTAAGTAGTTATTAGCTTGGATACCTAGAAACCTGATCTGGTGTTGAATCTTTACATTATGTGGAGGTTTTAACATTTCATTTATACAAGTGGTTCAATCACTGAAATGTTTTTTAGGGAACCAAAAGTGGTTCTTTTATTGCATTGCTCTAAAGAACCTGTTTGGGCACCTGTATTGTATAGCGTAGATCCTGTACATACTAACATTGTATTACATGTACACATTTCCCCATATTTTAATGGAAGATTATTTTGTCTTGTTTGTTTGTTTACTGTTTGTTTACTGTACTTCTAAACTGTAACTTGCAAATGTAGCAGCACAGTCAGTTTTTGTGCACTATATACTGTACTAAAAAGCACTTCAATTTACAACTTCTTGTTAGGTCTAGAGCTTGCACTTGTATTTCTAGACATGCTCTGAGAGTATTTATTACTCTCACTTATGTAGATTATCTTTGATACCGACGTTCTAAACATGCTGAATAGCACTATTGTTTAAGCTTCAGACACTGAAATTCTATTAAAGTTGCAAACAAGGCACATACACAACATGTCATTTTTTGCATTGAGTTCGTATGTCACAGAACACCAGCATTCTAATGGCACTCTAACGGCAAATGAGAGGAGCTTGATTTTGTGCTTGGTGAACCATTTTTGTGTAGATTTGGCCACATGTTAGGGTGATTATCTTGCTGAAAGACACAGTGGCGACCCATCTTCAGCTTTCAAGCAGAGGCCACCAGATTTTGATTTAAAACGTCCTGGTATTTTAATGAGTTGGTGTTGACATGCACCTTAATAAGGTTCCTGGAGCCTTTGGAAGATAAACAGGCCCACAGCATGGCCGATCCTCCCCCATATTTCACAGTGGGCATAAAATGTTTTTCCGTGTACTCATCTTTTGTGTTATGCCTAACCCCATTAGAGTGTTTGTTGCCAAAAAGCTCTTGGTCTAGCACACGGTCCAGTTGAAGTCCCAGTACCACTTGGTGAACTCCAGACGTTTATGTTTATGCTTGTAAGTGAGAAAAGGCTTTTCTGTGCATGCCTTCCGAACAGCTTGTTGGCATGTAGATAGCACCTGATGGTTGTTATTGAGACTTTGTAACTCTAACAGTTCTCTAACAGTGAGCTTTGGAGAACATTTTACCTCTCTTACAATCCTCCTCACTGTGCAAGGAGGCAAGATAAACTAGCGTCCTGTCCATGCTTGTTTCCCACTGTTCCAGTTGTTTTAAACTTCTTGATGATTCCACTGACTGTAGATAAGGGCAGGTGTAGGCGAGTGGCTATTTCCTTGTGGGCCTTACTTGAATTGGCATGTTCTCATATCTCTCCCACGTTAAAGAGATAAGAGAAATAGGCCTCTGTGTCACGTCATATTTATACCCCAGGACAAAAGGATGTGATGAATTACTAATTAAAGGTTCCTAGATACTCTGATCAACTTTATAAACTACGGTAGAAATGACAGAAATGCTTTAATTACATTTATTTTCCAGGTGTTATTAAGGGTGCCAATAATTATGGAACAGGCGATTTTATGAAAAATAATATTTTTTAATTCACTTGAGATAAAGGGTACATTTTTCTACAATGTTCAGTGTGAGATTATATTTCTGCAATAAAAAATATTTAAATTAAAAAATATATATATTTTAAGGCTTTTAACAAATCTTAATGAGGGGTGCCAATAATTGTGGAGGGCGCTATAACTGTTTACTGCTGTATAGTACAAAAGCATCTTTAAAAAAAGGCCTCTCTTTACCTCTCAGAGTCTCTACTTTACCTCAAGATTTGCGTTATTTGTCCTCCACTGTGAATAAATCAGTCACTGAGATATAAACAAGGTAAAGTGTTTAAATGCAGACAGACTAATTTACTGAGAACTTAACTTTTCATTTCTTTACTGTGGTTGTGATGGGAACCAAGGATCACTGGGTCTACAACACAAACATAGCCATTTTATTTAGTATCCGAAACCAGCAGTGAATCTATGTTTTTGATTTTTATGTACTATGTTCACTCATTAATCATCTAAGCTGCTTTTCCGGGAACCTACCCGAACATGCAGAACATGCACAGAAAGAACCCTCATCACCCAGCCAGGGAAATCAAACCCAGGGCCTGCAAGTGCTGCAAAGTGACGTCACTACCCACTGACCACTGTGCACCCCATATGTAATTGTAAAACAATAAAAAAAAAAAAAATTATTTTATTTTTAAAAATAAAAAAAATTAGGTTTCTTTGCAGACTGTATGTCTTACAATGCCCTGTTCCCACCCCTCAGCCAAGAACAGGTTGAAATAAAATTATGAAAATTTATATTAAGCCAAAACGTTCATAAAAAACTATCATAAAACAAGATCTTGGTCAGCATTTACAGAATAACGTTCCTCATCTACATGTGTTCCTCATCTACAGCCTTCTTCTGAATGTAAAGCAACATTATGAAGCCATAAATAAAGGAAAGTTGATGACAACGCTGTGTAGAAAATCTGCAAACAATGAGAAAAGACCTGCTGAAAAGTTAGTAAAAAGTGAGCTAGTAAAGTGAGGTGATAAAGCCAGGGGCTTACACAGTCCTGAACCTGGTTTACATGGACTACACTCAGATTCACTTTATTGACATGGTCATGTATGACAACAGAATACTTTAATATTGCTTTAAATTAAAAGTCAGCAAGGTAAAGTTTGTCTACATTAACTAAATACAGTATGACTATATGATCAGAATATCCAGTAGCTCTTAGAAAAAACAAAAAAGTGTACTTAGTACTTCCTTAAACACAATATTAATGTACTGAAAGAGTGCTTTTTTCATATACTAACCATGTACTTAACTATACTAGTTTGGACACCACTAAGATTCAAGTAAATATACTTAAGTACATATTAAACTACATTTCTAGTATATATAATATATTACCTAGTGTATATATATATATATATATATAATATTCCAATTCCAAATTGAAATATACTTGTGCTGATTGAATATACTTAATTTTACCTGGGCTGTCAACAAAAATGCTGGCTTTCTATTTTGTGCTATAAATGATTTTAGTACAGACTGGGATAAAAAAAAGAGAATAATAATTTATTAAATGTATTAAAAAGAAAAAATTTAGGAATGTATATCTATATGTAAATATGATACAATCAAAAAGGACAAAAACATGCCATGATCCAGTTTGTGATTACACAACAAGCACCTTAGTCAAAACGGTTTGTTTCGAAAAGCTTGGAGACTCATTTTCTGATTAGACTAGAGGGCACATTCTGTCTGGCTACTCTGAGGCTTGCCAGTAGAGGGTTATAAACAACTTCCTTCAAAGTATTTGCTTCCAGCTCCACCTGCTGGTCTTTCTCTGTAGCACATACACCACCTATAAATGCAGGCACTGTGCCCTCTGTAGTGGAAAGGGAAATGTTTCAGTACGACTCCGTGTGAGAGCAGTGGTGGTGAAGGAGAAACCAGGCGTCTGGCTCATGTAAATTCAGACAGAGATCCAGGTGCAGATGTAAACAAATTTGGGGGCACCGTGTCCAGTAGTGAACATTAAGACCCCAAAATACTCTGGGAAAACAGACTGTGGGGCTTTTCATGCACAATTTGAGCTGGTTGCCGAAATACATGCGTGGTCTGATGAACAGAAGGCTCTGCCCCAGTTCATCATGGCACTGTCCCTGAATGAGCTGCGCATCCACACACAGCAGGCAGACTCACATGACTTGCCTGAGGCCCTAGAGTTGGCACTGGAGAGAGATGTTGTGATCATCAGCTCCACGATGCACAGATGTTACCAGTCCTGTAGTCAGAGCTGTGGATAAGTCCAGTGTGGCGCCACAAGCCTCTGGAAACAGTCAGCTGGAAAATAAAGCACTGTGACTTCACAGTGTGAAAGCAGTGTCTTTTTTAATAGTGGCGAGTGCTACAGGGTTTTTACTTGAGGATGGATTTAGGCCTCTGGCGAGAACTGTGGAACACCTCTGTCAGAAATGGGTGAACCTTAAAGGAGCCATTTGTAAGACCACACCGCCTGTCTCAATGATGTTTGAAATGATAGAGGGCAACATATCACTAAAAAATACAAAGTCCCTTCTCTTTCCCCTTCACTCCTTACCAGTCTGGAAGAAACATTGCATCAGACTTCATCTCCTTACTCATCGCCAGCGGTGGGAAGCAATGCAGAAGGTTCACTCTTCTTCTGCTTCTATTTGTTTCACTTTTTTGCTTGTGGTTTTTTTGATGAATAGGGCAGCAGTGGTTATTTGGCAAGAGCTCCAGCCATTATTGCGCTCACTCTTCCTACTATTGACTACCACTAACTGGGACTAGACCCTTCAATGTTATTGCCATATGATTAGTACCCCCTCTTGAGGTACAAAGTGGTACTTTGAGACAGCGCAGGCTGAGGCTAGTTGGTTAGCATGCTATATATATCTCGGTGCAGTATATATCTCTGCCACATGACACATAGACATAGACTTTGACATACTGTCAAAACTATTATTTCTCCATGTTTTGTCAACAATTTTAGTTAATTTTGGAATATTTTAAACTGAATGTCTTACATATTATACCTTTAAAAGAGGACTGTGTAAGATGATGCAACCTATAAAATTAATTGTCCAGACAATAGGGGCAATAAATCAACATTACGTATCATAAGACAAACATTGTCCCTCCTCAATGTTAGCATTAGGATTGGACTTAATAGAAAACTGCACATTTCTGTAGCCTTTAGGGTTACTGAGCAAATGAAACAAATCAAGGTTATGGCCCATATTTTTCATTTGCTGAAAACAAATCAAAGGACAACTGCAAACAGTGCCTGGACTATTGGACCCTTACTAGGGCCACAATGTATGCCCTTGGTATCTTGAGTTTAACCACCTCAATGAAGCCTTGGTTAGCCTGCATGCACTGGGCTATTACACCCTAGCCCCCTGCTAAGAGAGGCTACCAGTCCAGGTAGATGGAGTGAATCTGGGAAGTGAAATGCAGGGCTATCAGGAAAGCAGCTCACCTTGAGCAACGCAGGATGTAGATGTCTTCGCCATCTTCAGACATTTGTTATCTCATCACATTCTATTACTAATATAAGTTCATTTTGCAATGTTTTACACCAAACATCTTACATATTGCACCTTTAAACCTATTCATGAGGTAAAAGCACATGTTCAGGACAGTTCCCAAGGACTTCTTTTGTCTTTAGTTCAGCTTCAGGTTTATTTGTCATTTGTACAACGTGTCAAGACAGTTATGCATTGAAATGCTTATGGTGAGGCTCAGGTTGATACTCTACAGCATGGCAACGTTATATACATAGCGACTAAACATATTAAAGAAAGAGAAATGAAATAACTATGTTAAATAAATATAAATACACAAAATAGGCACAAAAATACAGAATATACAACGACAGGAGGGGTCTGAAGAAATTCTCTGATATGTACATTTATTAAGGTGATATGTACATTTATTAAGGTGAACAGACTTTAAGAGAAGGCTACAGTCCAACTGGATCTTTTGGATTTCCCTCAGGCAGCGGCACTGGTAGACGTCCTGCAAGTCTGGAAGTTCTCTTCCTATGATGGATTCCACTGTCCTCTTCAGGGCCTTGCGGTTGTAGGCAGTACAGCTGCCATACCAGAGAGTGATGCAGGCCATGAGGATGCTCTCTATGGTGCATCTGCACCAGTTGGTGAGGATGTCAGGAGGCAGACCAAACTTCCTGATCCACAGGAAGAAGAAGCGCTGACGGGCAGATCTCACTACTTTGTTGGTGTGGAGTGACCAGGTGAGGTCATCGGTGTGGTGTACACCAAGGAACACTGCTGACTCTCTTCACTTCAGCTCTATTGATGTATTTACCAACTGTACATAACCTTAAAAACCGGTCATGGTGATTTTAGGCAGTCAATAACATGGCTATATTTGCATCGTAGACATTGTTACTCCTGGTTTCCATCATTATTGAACTCTGAGTAAGGTGCTCTGTAATAAACCATTTAACACTGAGCAATCTGAATGGTTTGTTGGCTCAATAACAGTTTATTTACGCTGGAAATGATACAAAATGTTTGTGTAATTCCCCTTTAAAGCAGCTAAATAATCTTCATCAGTTGGACTACAAAGTGCATGAACTGGAGTTACCCTTAACACATGAACAGAAGCCCTAAACACTTAACTCCGTCGGTCCGTGTTTTTTGTGGAGCACTGCGCATGCGCTATGAGATTGTGTACATTCTTGAACGAAGAAATGATGGCGGTTGTCCAAATGGTTAAAAAGTCCAGCGTACGTTCGGATGGTGGCTGAGTCTGAAAAGTGACAGGAACAGTTGGGAAACGTCGGTTTATTTCATAGAGGACGCGGCGTTTCCTTAAACTTCCACATTTTCTACCAGGAAAAGCAACTTGATAATGTCTTGCTCTCGAATTATTGCATTCTTGAAGCTCGCCGAGCTAGCAGCAGCTAGCCAGCCGTAAGTCGCGCTGTAGGGGTTTAGCTAACAGCAACGAGCCACGTAGCTTATATTTAGCCACACAGCTAGCTGGCTTGTTAGCTCGCTTGCTAGTTTTGTCAGTGGTGCCGGTGTCTGTTTGCCAACGCTCGGACCGGGGGAATACAAGCACTTTTATGAAATTGACCCCGCTGGCTGCGAATAAACACTGCTGAAAAAGCGGAACGAGGAACAACTGCGGTGAGTAACTTACTACTTATCGTTAGCTAACGTTAGCTAGCTCGTTTGTTTACTCCTTCTGCAAAACGCAGCGAGCAAGAATTTACACAGTTAATTATGTCATGTTGGGGAAAATGACAATTTAGCTAGTTAGTTGGCTAGTATGTCACAAGAACTCTTCTGTAGTTTTTCTGTCTGCATATCTAAACCACTTATCCGGGAAGAAGAGCTATTCGCGAAGCCAACGGGACATGAAATGCACACGTCAACGTTATCTGGGTACATGTACTTTGCTGTGTAAGCTACTCAGCGCCTTTTTACATGTGCATGCTGCAGCCTTTAAAAGTCAAACCCAGTCGTTTGAGTTCGATATGTTAAACAACAAAAATACTTCTTAATGGAAAATGAAAGCACTAGCCTGTTGACTGGCTTACAAGTTCAGTGGGCAAGTAGCCAGTCAGATGGACAGCTAGCTAGCCTGTTATGCATTACAAACCAAACAGTTGGGCTAGCTAAACAGACTGCTTTTCCAGCCAAGATTAATCCCTTGTCCATAAGAGCTTGGTGGAGAGTGATTGACTTGCAGTCCTGCTTACCTCTACATAAGGCTCCAACACTGCTTCTTGCTGGGAGCCTATTAGGAGGCATACTGGAGTTAGTCTTTCTATTAAACTGCCAAATGGTCTGTTTTGTGTGTGCCAGGCTTTCCCAGGACTTCCTTTTGATCACTGTAGTAATGATGTTTACTTGGTCTTTCCTTTAGATGTTTGAGCAGCTTTCAGATTCTTCAAAATCCACAAGGCCTTATCGGAGAAAACACACACAAACATGCTGCTTTTGAAAGCCGTATGAGATCAGCTCATGTGTTTGTGTTTATTCTTTAAATCTCTAGCATCACTGTAAACCTGTCACAACAAAACAAATGGCAATAATGTTTTTTTTAGCATTTTCCAACACAACACATACTGCGCTGTTAACGTGTCTTGCTTTCAGGGATGCCCTGAAATGAGAATTGTGTGCTGATGCCAGTATCACTCTTAATGCACACTTTTATCTGATTATCATGTGTCATTGTAGAAATGTACTGAAATGAAAACTTACTCTGTAGTCTTTCTGCCAGTATATGTAATTCACCCTGTTTACACATGGCCACTTCATGTGACTTGTGCTTGGATTGCGGCTTGGTAAGATTTTAGCCACGTAACGTCTAGAACGACACATTAAGTTATGCTACAACTTTCTTGCTGATGGAAAAGAAAAACCTGCACGGTTCATTTTCTGATTTAAGGCTCCGCAGGTACACAGAAAACTTAAGTCACAGCGCTCACCTGCTTTTATGTTCGGTGCGTTGAAACCAATTACATAGCATTAAAGTTCCAGAAAAGATTCTTCAGACTGGCCTACCTAATTGTATCGCAGGGAGAATATTGCAGTGTCAGTTTATTCCACTATCGCGCAGACCTACTGGGTAGTCAAATGTATCTCCTTTTAGACGGACTGAAATCCGGTTGCTGTGTGGGACAGAATATGCAAATCTGCTCATTGTGCGTCAACTGATTACCAGTTATTTATCTGATTCAACATCTTCTGTTGTCTGGATTTAGCTTTGCACAGTAGTGTCCATGCATATTGCTGTCCCTCTTCCATAATCGTCTTCCCTGCAGACACGGACCACATACCCAGTGTTTTCTGCTTTGCTGCTGGTGTAATGCTTCACCATTTTGCCACATACTTTTGCTCGAACTAAGACAGTGTCCACTTGTTTCCTGTTTGACTGCGCACATTGTAGCAGTGCTTAGCTTTTGTGTGTCCACAGCAGATTAGGTTGCATTTAATCCTTCTGAATATCAGTAGGCTGTGATTGGGCCCATTGCCAAATTGTGATGAGAACTTCAGCTGTGCAGCCACGTCTGCAGAAGTGAGATTAATGATGCCTAACCTCACATGGGCCTGTGCTGATGTGGTGCATTGGTCCTTGAAGAAAAGTCAGACTTGCTTATAATGGTGACAGTAAATGTCAACTCGTCTTTTTTTTTTCGGTGTATAACTGATATGGACTTTTGCGTGTGTCATCATTATGCTGTGTGTCATCATTGTCCTATTGAAATGACTAATCTCTTGCTGGAAGGCATCACACTACTGATAAGTAGGTGCAACGATTGTAGTATAGTGTTGAACATCAAGTTAGTACGTCGATTAAAAACTGCTCATGCATGCACATCACAAGTCATATCATTAACCTGCATGTTTATGTTGAAAAAGCATCAGCCCATAAAAAGGTGCCATACGTCATTCAAATGTCACTCCAGATGAACTTGCGTGATGTAAAACGTAATGCACCCGGAAGCATATTGATTTTTCGAATTCTCATATTTTTCCTGCTCAAGTGACTTGGCTTTTTCCACAGGCAGATTTTACATGTGTCCACCCCAGCTCTAGTGTTCACCTAATCCAAATGTGTTAACCAGCCCTTTAATAAGCACACGCTGATTCATGTTAACCATTAAAAAGAAATCTTCTAAACGTTACCCCAGTCTCTTCCATCGTTCTTTCAGTTGCCGTATTTTATGGAAACTACTGTCAGTAATCAAAGCTAGTTATGTAGATGTGCCTTCTCTACTTTGGCGATGTTCATAATCAGTTATGAAAGGTTTAATCATTATTCAAGCTTTGTGTAATCACAGATACATTGAAAACATGAAATATGACAGTGAAATAACAAACATAACGTATTGAAAGTCATGTGAAGTCTTGACCTCAGACTCACCCTGTATCAGACTTACTGAGTATTGTGTCAGGAATCTGCTACAACAGTTCTTTTTATTTATTTGTTTTTTTTAAACATCAGTTTATTCCAGTGCTGCATGAATTTCAGAACAAAAAAGGCGATAAGAACAGTGTTTTAAATTATCATTATACATTTTTTTTACACAATGAAACAGTATTACAGTGAGTAATTGCAGTGCCTGTAATTCACAATGTCACATAAAAGGAGTATTTGAGATTGGTCATTGCACTCAAAACACAGAAAAGAAAATTCCGGTGGTTGTTAGTGCCATTTATCTCTAGAGCTATTTGTGTCCTGAAACGGCTGTGAGTAATGTGCTGGCCTACTGCTGCCGAATTTGGGTTGATATGATGCAATTGAGCATCACAGGTCGCAAGTATGGTCTGTTCTAGGTTAAGTTGTGTCATGGTGCCAGTGACAGTCAATTTATCTTTGTGTTGCGCAGCTCCTGGGATCAGAGTACAGAGTACTGCTTTGCTTGTCCCTTCATTTAACACATGTAATTGAACAGATAAACCAGTTAACGTCTGAATGTGAGCTTTTTTCTTCTGATAAGACTTCGGATCAATCAATCTGCATGTTTGAAAAGTGAGCTTTTAATCATTTATTATACAAGACTACTTTTTAGCACATGTGGAGAAATTTTAAGTGTGATGACTGATAAAATTACATAATTGGAAGGAATCAAATTGCCTTTTTAGTTCCTTGTCCAGACCATTTTCTTTAAACCTAGCAGAATAAGTTCTGTGGCATTTTTCCTTATTGGAATTGAAGGAATTAAGCCGTGCACCAATTGACTTTGCTTTATTAGAGGCATGTGAAGATGTGCAGTGTAGTGTTTTTTTTGGTTCTTGTGTTTGATAGCGCTGGTTTAATCTTTATGTGCAAAACAAAGTTTATGTTTAGGTTTAGGAGAGAATGAAGTTTGACCAGATGCAGAACGCAAACTGCCTAAAAATGATACTGAAACTCACAAAACTAAAATCTAAAAAAAATATCCTAGCAGTTCGTTGTTCTGGATTTAAATTACTGTTGTTTGTTTTTTAAGACTGTATGTTAAACATCCTTATAAAGTGTTGTCTAAATGATAACACAGTGCCCTTCATTGTGGGGCAGTGATTAATCTGTTTAAATTTAAAATGTACATTCAGATTGAGTTTTATACACTTGATAGACCTTGTACGTCGTCATGTTAAGCTGTGAATAGCATGACGATCGATCCTCCACCTGCAGCATTTGACAAAGTGTGCCAGTTTTCTGCCTTCCTCAAAAATCTTTACTGGACTTCAGTACAGCCAACAAGAGGGCAGTTAACATGGACGAAAGGCTAATCTGACCTGGCCGAAAGTATGTCGCTCAAAGTTTGAACTTTGTATAACCCTGCACATCTGCTGCGGTGTGCTGTTTACCGCTGCACGGAGCTCAGCTGTGACAAGTTTTGCAAAGCACTGACGGAGCGGAGTAGTTCTTTGTTAAATATTGCATTGTAACAAGGTTTTTACAGAACTACATTATGGATGTTGGCATTGCATTAAACTACTTACCAGGCCACGTTGCTGATGATTTCCAGGCTGATATATACCCCAGGTAATGAATGTTTGTCTCAAGGTTGGGAATTTTCTTACTACAAATATAAGTATATATGTCCTACTGTCCAGCCCTGCATTCACGCTCTAGTTCAGTTTTACTGTCTTGTTATTGGTTGCCTCATTAAAAGTGCCACATGATGAGTGGAGCATTTAAGCTAAGGTTAATCATGTTTAAACCTGATGAAGTGGTAACTTGGGTAAGTCTGTTTGGTTGAATTATTGATGTATGTAGGATTAGGCAGTGTTGGGACAGGCATTGTTCGCAACACAACTGGAAACCCTTAAAGTTTTGGGTCAGTGATAGAGTTGAGTACGAAATGAGTATGCTATGAAACTTAAGTTATGTTCAACCTGCAGGCAAAACAGATTCATTTCTCAGATCGGATGTTGTGAGACGACTGCTGGCACTGTTTTCAAGTGAACAGAACAGATTTTTGCATCCAGAAATCGCCAACCTGTCTGTTGGTGTGATGTAGGCTGACATTGCCATTGCTTGTTTACATGATGCCAATTTTTTTTTTTTATTGGAATCTAGGCTATATACAGACAGAAATTGAATCTGGGCTTGCAGTCTAATAGCAGCATAAGTTGGTACATGTTTTACAAAGCTTTTAGGATATAAAATTGAAGATGTTTCAGTGATCGACAGAGGTGTGAGTGATTTCATAATAACTGATAAATCTTACAGCATTGATATTTAAGAACAGTTCATTTTTTTCTCCTGTGTTGTTCCAAAAGTTCTGTAAACTGTTTAGGTTTTGGTGTCTATTCTTTATCATTTCAGTCTACACTAAATGTGTTATTACTGAATAGCAGTCATTATGACAAGTGACCCTAAATGTTTGAGGTGTTGAGGTGGTTGGGTTGTGTTCCTTGTAATTTTACACAAACACACTCCTCCACCTGACCAACATATTTTCTCATTGGTGACCGGGTGTTATGGTTGTTTTTCTTTGTAATTTGAAAGACAGATGTGGTCATGGATGATGATCTTTCATGATTTCATTCTTGTTTCTTGTTTTCTATTTCCCCACCCACTTATAGTTCTGCTTTTGTCAGACGGAGATTTCAGTAGAAATTGAACATGTGAGTGTTGGGTAATGCACAAAACCTTCAATCAAAAGGGGATCTAGGATATATGATAATGTAGGGTTGTTCACAGTATATGCCACTAAAGATTGTTCTTATTGTTGCATGCAAACAATAATGCATGTATAATAGCAAACTTGGAGAACGGATCACAGAACTCCTGGCAAAGTCCACAACGAAATGTGGATTTTCCCCTATTGCTTCTTTTATCTTTATAGTAGCTTATGTATGGATGTTCTGTTTAGGCTAGAATAATTTATTGAAGGGGGTCAGCTCCTTTATAAAATATCAGAAACTACATGGCTGGCATTAAATAGCTTTTAGCAGTCAGTTCTATTGAAGCAAATGTTTGTTCCTGGTGTAGTGTGCCTCCCCTATTAAATGTCACTGACACCAGCCTGGGTGGGCAAATGCTCTACCTCAGTACTGAAACCAGTATTCATTTTCATGGACCACTTTGAAGTAGATAAATTCTGTTAGCACTTTAGTAGCTTTATGCAAACACAGATAGCCTGCTAGTCCATATTAAATTAAAAAAATTTTTTTTTCTTTCTTCTTTATTTCCTCTGCTCTGAGCTGTATTTCATCGCAGTGTAATTGTAAGACTGTGTGGGTGTTGTGGGGGCAAGGATACTATAAGGTCGCAAGAGAACCCTTGCGTATGTGACCAAACAGGGGTTGGGAGAGTGCTCATGTCGTTGCCACTTGAAATAATTGCAGCTGACTCAGAGACGTAGCACATGAGCTGGCTCTCTGCACGAGGGGCTGTCAATGCCTCCCCTCCTCTCTTTGGTCCTAATAAGAAGTCATGTTAACTCTATGGCCTCTTGCCCCTTGGAGAGCAGATTTTGATATTTAGGCAGTGCTCCACTGCTTGTGTCATCTGTAGCTTAGCCCTGAGAGGGACAATGAGAGTAGTATTGCAAAGAGAGAAGGTGGCTTATGTGCGAGCCCAGCCGAACCTCTTTGTTCTCTCTGCAGCCTTCCTCATCAATGAGAATGAGATTGCATGTTACGGATTTGTCCTTTTTTCCTTTTGTCAACATTTTTAATTTGGTCATGTTTCAATAACCACTTTCACACAGGCACAGTTCTGGTATTTTTGTGAAGTCCCTTGCTGTCATCATCTGCCCAGGTTCAGTTCCAGTACTCAAGAATGCAGAAACTGAAACCAGTTAAAATACTTGGAAGTCTTCTTCACCCAACCCAGATATTAGCATTAGTAGTCCCACAATTAATTGTGACTTTATAATAGTGACTTTTGTAATTCATGCAGCTGGCTTAAACACAATTATCTTATCTAGGAACACAAAATATTAATTGTTTTTGTGTGATACTTAACCTTGGCATGATGTTAAACGTTCAGGAAAGTTTAAATGGAAACGCAAAACCAACATATAATAACTCGCTCTGTTTAAAAAAAAAAAAAACAAAAAAAAAACTGTGTTTGCTCATCATCCTGGCTGTCGACTTAATATTCCTAGTAGCATTTTTGATTGGAAACCCTCTACACATACGAAAAGCTGAATAAAATTTGCCACAAACTAAAGACATTTTGTGCTGGTACATTAAAATCCCAGTGTCCCATTGATTTACATGCCTGTGCAATTATTTCTACATCTACAAAAGCTCAAAAACAGCAGGCTTATCACACATTTCCGCTGCTCAAGCATGAGCTTTGTTGTTTACCTTGACACAATGCACAGCCTTGAGACAGAGACAGTTGCATTTTCTAGCTTTTTTCTTTGCAGTTATGAATTTATCCGGTCACCAATGTTTAGGATAATTGACACATTTGAAATTTGCAGCAGAGTAGCTCTATATACATACTAAACATAATGGTGCATGTAGGAAGAGTTGGCATCATACAGCCACACCATCCTACTGATGGACGGTTGTAGATCATTTGGCACCAGGTGACTCGTCTTCACAGGTGGTAACAGAATGGTTTTGGTTTTTTGGTCAGAATGTTTGTGTTTTCCATCAGAATTAAAATCACAGGCAAAACACACATTATGCTGAAAACCTAGCTACATGTTTACATTTACATTTATGGCATTTAGCTGACGCTCTTATCCAGAGCGACTTACAAGGTTAATCACATTACAGGTAGGCCAACGTAGTGTTAGGAGTCTTGCCCAAGGACTCTTATTGGTGTAGCACAGTGTAGTCACCCAGACCGGGATTCGAACCCCATTCTCCCACACGTGGTGTTAACTACTTGGTGGGTAGTGGTGTTATCTGCTGAGCTACACCAACCACTACATGTTGTAGCCACAGGCTGTGTTTTTTATTTGAGAGTAGAGGTAGAGTAGGTTTTAGCTTTAGCCCTCAACCTTGAAGGGACTGAAGCTGTGTTTGATCAAACATGCACTACATATGCTGCTCGTGTTGAAGACAATGCCTCTGGGTCCTCCGATGAACCTCAGATGTATGCTACACACAGATGGAAGGTTGGATAAGTTTGTAAGTTAGCTTTAGCTTGCTTGGTTCCTCAGACTCAGAGAGGGTGGAGCAAGCTATGTTAGCCCTGCAGTTGGTTAGAATAGTCTTACAGAAGCATTACCCACTCTTAGGTTTGCCTATTTTATTAGAATGGTAGAAATGTGCTTACAAAAGGACAGACACTTTAATTGAGAAGGCAAAGGTTGTACATGTATAGTGTAGCCCAGATTAATAAAATGAACCTAATTAAAAAAAGCACTGATTTAGGTTTCTTGGGACTATAAATATAAGTTGTATTAGTCCATTTCACTGAAATAGGCTGAACACCAGCATTCAGTGATGCTCAGTGATATGCCCTCATGCTTAAAAGTATTTTTAGTTTAGTTTAAACCAGTATTTTATGTTGATGCTTTATCAGCGTCTGCAGGCGTGCACGAGACAAATATGTACATATTATACATCCCACGGTTCTCATACTGGTGGATATTTCCAGCTTTTTGTAGTTCGCAAAGTAGCAGGGAAGATTAGGTCTAGACCTGGTCCACACCTGGTTTTAGTTGATGTCCACTCCGGGTCCGATGTACTATCTTTTTGTTGCAGTTTCAGATGCAACTACAGCACTTTCTACCCATCTGTGATGTACAATTATGTACATGGAAAATTGGTTTCTTTTCCTTGTTCATTCCTCTGTTATTCATGCATGTTTCAGTGGGGTATGTGCAAAACTTGAGGTTTGTGTTTGCAGCTTTTGAAAGTTCACCAAAGTTTGAGCAACTAGCAACCGTCCAGATATGTAGTTTACGGTTAATGTTCTCAGAGTGGCTAAGGCTTTTGCATAACAATTGTGGCACACTGTATGTGCCAACATTACTCTTAACCCCCAGAAGTTAAAAACATATTTGATCTATATTTCCATACTTCTTTGGTCTTTTTAGGCACCCTTGAGTCTTTTGGAATCTTTAAGCAGTTATCTAATAATCATTATAAATGCTAAAGTAATTGAGGAGTCTGTGATGAATCCAATTTTGAGATGTTGCAAGTGTATTTTTGGCCCCATGCTAATTGAGAAGGAGACACCATATTGCTCAGGGGTTAGAGTTAGACAATTGCTGTAGTTGGATGCATCATGGGGTCTTCAAAACTATAATTAGATGCCACCTCCGTACCTATTTGGACAGCGTGCTAGAAGAAAGCTTCTAATGTTAAATGTAAGTTTGCTAAACATCATTAGAACTTTGGAACTGGGTTCTATGTTCAGATGGAAGAAAAACAAACAAAGTGTCAAGGCTGTCCCTTGCCAGTAACTGTGACTTTTTTTTTTTTTCCCCAATATAAACTGATAAACATCAAAAGTAATTTTGGAGAGAGCTGGAGTCAGATACAAATGTTGAAACATTTCTCTATAAAAGTAGTTTTAGCATAAGAATTTGTTTTAAGTAATTAAGAATATCATACCCAATGATCACTAATGTTGTTATTAGGGATGCATTGATGCAGAATTTTCAGATCGAGTACATGTTTTAAGCTCTTCCACATACTGATTCTGATGGTATACTGAGTAACCTACTTAAAATTAAGTTGTTGAAAATTATGTTGTAATTGACTTGTACTGTAAATTTGCATAGACCATCCTGTACAGACAAAGCCTACAACTTAGACATGCTGTGTGAAAACACTCGGCCCATTGACATGCTAGGTGAAACTCTACAGAAACTCTCTACAGACAGTGTTTTGTATAAAACCATTTCATACAAAAACAACACGCTGCACACAGAGTACTGAGCAAACTTGCTTAGAAACTTTGCTGCACATGCGCTGGCACCAAGACCACGCAGTCATATATATAATGCACAATGGGCTGTCTATGTATAAATCAACATATGATCGTTTGTGGTTGTTTTTTTATTTATTTTATTTTTTTGCCACTACAGATGTTACTGTTTTGTTAGCTTATGTTGTTCCACACATATTGAGAAAGTGGTTCTGATTGCGTGTCTTTAAAAACATCCAAAATTCACAGTGTATTTCTGATTTTACATGTTTGTTATTTAAGTTTGACCAAGCTTCACAGGTTCAGCAACCATTCTCTATGCGAGTAGAGCCTTGTTCACTGCCGACTCGAGTCATTTGTTTATTAGCGCGGCAGTGTACACTAGACATTGCATTTGTCTCTGCATGGGGTTGTGGAGGTTCCTAATGGTGTCCTGCGATAATCCATCGTACACGGCTTTAATATTCTCATGCAGTTACTGCAGATTTTGTGGTGGGGTAGACGTGAGTTGGCACAAGGCCTTTTGGATGTGTGACAACAAACCGGTCCTCTTGGCACTGACCGCAGTGACTCGATACAGGGATTCGTTGGTAGTCCTGTGTCATGGAGACTTTTGCAAGTGGTGCTGGCACTAACAGAATGACTTATGGGAGGTATCACTGCGCGCTTAATGTCCACAGTAGTGGCTGTTGGGTTAGTCCGGTACAGCAATAAGGCCCATTCTAGCTTGCATCATGTGCACCACTGAGCGTTGAATTTGAATCATCCAAAAATCTTACAATGTCAACCCCGTCCATCGTTTCTGTCAGTTCATTCTTTCTGGGTGCAAGTATTTGTGCCACTATTTTTTTGATGATGAGTGTAATAATAACGGTGAAGATAATAGTTAGTTGCAATACTAAATATTTTCACAGCCAGCGATATGTGCACGTAGGCTGGTGAGTTAAATCCCACAAGAACAACTACTGGTGAAAGATGTCACAGGTTCATTTCTTTTAGGCTTTTTCAGCTCTGCAGGCCTTAGTTGAAAGCATTGTGTGTCCTGAAAGATGATCTGACTGGTTTTTGATGACTTTAGATTACATTGTTGGCACACAGATTGATTCAGTATGTTCTAGTTTGCTGTTTCATTTAACAGGTAGGCTAGTCTGTAGTCACAGTCCCATATGCTGTTCGTTTGTTTGTCCTTAATTAACAAAAAGAGTATTTACGTGACTTGAGTTCTTTTTTGCACAAATAAACAATACATGATTTGTTGATAAAATGTCCTGTCTATGCCTGCACCTGCTATTAGTAACTATTGCATGTTAGCAAAAATCTCATTTTACCAAGCAAGAAACAAAGCTGCGTGATGTGGCAAAAATGTAATCTCTAAGTTTCATGATACTTAAAATGTGTAATCTTTTTTTTTTTTTTTTTAAGCAATCATATGACTTGAAGTATGACATATTCAAGTGCATGTATATAAAACTTTCTTTAATGAACTGCACTAAATCCTAAATATTAAACAGGACCACAGTCATAGTTTATACATGACAATATTCATGCAGACACCGTTACACAAACATAACTACTGTTGAGCAGACATGACATAAACAGTATCTGTGCCAGTGTGATATAAATGCTGTGTTGCCTTTTCTGGTAAAGTATACTGATGACTATGACTGACGGCACCAACCAATTTCTTACGCAGACAAATGGTACTAAGTAACCATGGCATGACCACCAGTAGGCACAACTTAATATGGCATTTTGCTCATGGTCAGCACTAAGAGGAATGATTTGTTGTCCTGCGTTACACGTCCAGAAGGTCTGAGGTCACTCCACCTCCACCGCAACATCTGCAGGATTATTGCAGGGCACCATTATGAACCTTTACAACTTAGTGCTGAGGCATAAGACTTGTTGCATCAGCACTACTTCTATATGTGTAGCTCTATAATAATAAATATTGCCCGTATCGGTCTAAATTGTTCATCATTTATTGTTCCTGGTAACCTTTATACTCTGTTAGAATAGCATTGCAATCTGACGCTTACTTCTGGAATATTCTTTTGATGATGAGTGCCGTTATTTATCGGTGGTTAGTATCGACTGATAATCAAGAGTTGGGAATAAGAAAGGGGAAGAAGTGGTATCGGCATGTCCCTAAAATAAACCAGTCAGACATAATAGTGTGACCTTCGGTTACAGTGAATATAACTGGTGTAATAATAAGTAATAGCTAGTATAACACTGTAAATGTATTAACTTTTGGAAAGATTTTAGCAATACATTAAAAAGGATTTTTGCTAGTGTTCCTTAAAGCTTGCCCAACTTGGCATCAGTTGCCTTGAAATTTGTGGGTGGAGCATGGGCAGATTATTGATCATTTCCCCAACTAGCATTTCAGACTATTAGGTAGTTCACTTGTCACTAATTCTTAGTGGGATTCCTCCCTACAGAATTCACCCTTGACTTTCTGTATGAGCTTAAGTAGAGGTCTGGCTGACTGATTAAGCCGATCACCATTGGTCCAGGCCACGCATGCGCCAGATACTCATTAGTTTCAAGGACACATGCAATTTCCTTCTTATTAGCTCCCCGCTTCTGACTCACTGCAAGTCTGATGCATCAGAGAGCATGAGAATGATTAATTCTTGAGAGAAAGTGCTGCCTTGTAGTCAACAGTTCCATAGTATGACTGTCAGGTGTTAATCCATTTGCATTATTTTGAACGTATAGGCTGGGTGTGGTTGTATAGATATGACCGGGAGGGGGAATAAAGGGGGTTTTGTTGCTGCTGGACTGCTTGGTTCATAAATGCTGTGGATGTGGCTAAATATAATCTCTCTATTACGCACAGATCTGTAAAAAGAATAAGTAGGCACGAAGTCACCCACTGGCTCAAGAATAACTGGTGTTTGACTGCCCACTCAGCATTGTACCTCCGCTGGCACTAGGAAGGTGAATGAACCCTGTGCCCCAGGGCTTGGCAGCAATTTGCATACTCTGTCCTGGTTTTTAGATAATGAAGTGGGGAGTAAGAAAATAAGCAGTAAATGTGTTGCATAAGCCAGAACTAGACAACTTCACAAATCATTATGCAAAAGTAAAAAAGTGTGTGTGTGTGTGTGTGTGGATTTAGGATTCAGCCATAACTCATGTCAAACGTTTTTGTAATTTGTCCTTTCACCATCCAAAAGAAGCTAGACTGCTCCTTAAATCAGTAAACAACATGTAATAGATTCTGGGTCTCTGTGCTTCTGCAGGACTCATTTCAGGTGTTCCTCACACACAAGTGAAAGTAAAACTGAAAGTAGTTTCCCCTGTTGGGCAAATCTTCAGCCTGCCAAACATGAGTCTGTAAATTAGTTTTTACTGAATCTTATTGCATGTTTTCAGTATATTGCTACAGTATTTATTTTGTATGCTGAATAGTTCAAAATTGCATAATACTGTTTGTGTTGGTGTGGTATTTAAACTCTGATTTAAATTATGCAAGTTTTGATGAGCACAAATGCGGTAAACGGTGAAACTAATTTTATAGGGCTCCTGAAGTACGATTTCAGTCCCTTTGTATATTTGATTATAGATACATTTATTTTAGTGCATTTTTCAGCTATTGTTCTAGTGCTCTGATAACGATCCAAAGATCAGTGAAGACAAGTTGTTGTATTTCAGACCCCCTGACCATCTGACCATATTTCTCCTTTAGTGTGAATGAGGGAGTCATGGCTGACCACACCCCTCCTCTGGAGTCCGGCCAGTTACTTAGCTCAGATCTCCCACTACTCTCCTCCCCGGCTCCTCCACCTCCTCCCAGCATGGTCAACGGAGATGGAGCCCAACAGGTAGGATTCTGTCATCTGATTGTGTTTTAAATTAAAGCGACTTTGTTTTCCTTTGAAGGGCCAATTTCTTCAATCCAGGTTAGGCCCAAGTCATAGACTAAATTCTTTTAAGTGATGAATCACCTTTGATTGGGTTTAAAACTATGATTAATCCATATTTGGGAAATGAAGTCCTGTAGTTTTTACACTAGATGTATTATTTACTGTTTTATTTTAAGGCTACTGTGAGTGCTATGACTACTATTGGTTATTTAACTTGTACTGTAACTTGTATAGTAAACCTAATTAAAAGTGAATTTTCTGCTCATCCTAACAGTTTTACTTTGGATGATTTTGTGTATTAATACAATGGGCTGTATAGAGGGTCATGCTGCCAACCTGGCATCATAGCCAAAACCTGGCATTAAGAATTGATATAGCACATGTGAAGTCTGTCATTGAGAGCAGTTTTTTTATTATGTATTTATTTATTTATTTTTGGACCTCAGGGAGTGTTGCTGTTAAAGAAGGGTCATGTGTGTATGAAAGCAGGATCAGTGCGAGTGATGGCAATTATCTGTGTGCTCAGTTAGCTTCCTAAACCCCTGTGGTTGTGTTCAGATAGGCCTATGGTTCACTGGCCATTTGAAGAGCCAGTAAATGCAAATGCATTCATGCCAGCCGTCTTTCCATTCTCGTTATTTTTGTCTTATCACCTCTCTTCTCCTCTGTTAATTTTATCACCTCCTGCTTGCCTCATTCATAAAACCTGCAGGCCTTTAAATGCATAGCTTAGTGAAATCATTTAGGGTTCCCAGGCAGCCCATAATCTGTGCCTTGTTCTTTTTAACTCAGCCCAGTAGCACATTTGAAATGGGTTTTTGTGGTGTTAGTATTTAAAAGGGTGAAATGTTGTGCGTTGAGTGTAATGTGTTGGCAGTTTTGTGAAGGTGTACGTGTTGCGCTCATACAGTGAATGGGGTAGTAATTACCTCTCTTTATTTTGATGTTCCAGAATGTCTGTACAGGATGGCATATGCTGCTCAAGGCATTTCTTTCAGTACATGGCCTTCTGTCCATTTTTGTAAGATGACAAATGTGTAGAACAAGGCCAAAGGAGATAACATAAATCGATGTGTGATCAAGTGTTGAAGTTGGCTTGTTCAGGACAATATCCCATCAGATCATTTGTTTAAAATTCTGTATTAGATAGATGTTTAGGTCTGTAATTTACTGATGCATCTATTGAGCAGAAACTTTGGGTAACATTTTTCTACTGTGTGACAATTAATGTGTTAGTGCATCTTAAGATGTGTATGTTGTAAATATAAGCTTACAGGGGAAAACATTAGTCACCTATTACCAAATAGAGTGTAATGCCTCTATGAGCACAAATAATAGCTATAATATAATTTCTCCACATTTATGTTCAGCCACTCCTGCAAGAAACCCCTGTGGACTGTGATTTTTTACCACCCCTGGTAGTCCCGTATGACAGTATACATCCAAACATCTTCAACTTCAGCTACTTCCTTCACACTGTGGCCTTTGGCACACCCAGAATGCAGTCACTCCTGTTTGCCCATCATTAACATCTGCACACATCAAACAAGACGTCTATTGCACTGTACCACCTCTTCTCAATCTATCAATCCTGTCCATATGCAGTTTTACATGCTAGTTACACCCTATGATTTGACCCTAGAATTAAACAATTTATTTTCCCCTCTTTGGTGAGCTCATGAGTGTTTTGATGAGCTCTACTCTGAGTGACTGGGTTTGGTGAAACACAGCAATGTCTAATGCAGAAGCAACATATCAAAATAGACACAGAACGGAAAATAAATAAAACTCTGTAAATAAGCCATGCTACTTAGTTATGCTATGCTATTGCCCAAGGTTCGATTGAGATGTACCATTTAGGGAGGAATGCAACATTCAAATAAGAACCTGGCGAATGGGAAGCCAGTTCCAGCCTCGTTTAAAGATGAACATTAACCATCCCCATTGATAGTTCTGTTCCTGGGAAAGACTACAAAAAGTGTAGACATTACCTTCACAGTCTGGAAAGGTGTGTTTTTGCACATATAGGCTGCCATTGCTGTTGTTCCATTGTCGTTGATTTTTGTTGGCCTGGAATGTGTGCTGGTGTATATTAATTTTGAAGATGTCATTTTGGGTCAAGACTGTTGCATGTTGTGACGTATTGTATTTGAGGGTGTGTTTGAGAAGTTCAGGTTTGCGGGTCTTCATATTTAGCTGTGCACATGTAAATACAGTTTTCCTTTACCCGCCATTGCATTACAGAGGAATGTAACACTTCTTTGTAGAGAGCTACTTATGCGGTAATTCATTTGCCTTAATGGCTTTGCTCTTCTAGAGTACAGTTTTAGCATAATAGGATATTGCTGAAATATTAATTGTCTGTCGGATGTTTTATTTTTAAGCTACTGCCAGTACCAGTATAATTCTGATACCATTGTGGAGCCTTAATTAATTAATTGATTTATTTTAATCATTACATTCCAAGCTGCTGCACAACCTGTTAGATGGTGGACCTTATGGCAGCTGATCTCAGCCGAACTGAAGAAGCTGTGAAGCTGCAGTGGCCCTGACAGAGCGATGCAGCTGGGTGAAGACAGTGATGAGAATTTACCGTGATGTCTGACCCCACTATCCCTGACCTTTTTTGCTAGACGCTCACTCAGCCACCCCCTTCCCCCAGCACACTCGTCACCCGGTGTGCTGCTTGGTATTAACGCACCACTGGTGCGTTAGTCTTTAGCCAGATCAGAGTGAAGAACAGAGCGGCTAAATATCAGTGTTGTGCGGGAGTCACAGCCTAGTAACATCGTCACCGTTCTTTTACGAAAACAAAGTGGAATATGCAAGGCGTGATTCACATTTTCCATTCATTTGCTGCATCCCCCCCCCACCACCTCTCCTGTTCTCTTCGTTCTGTGCTCTTCTTTGCTCTCCTCTCACTACCGGCTTGTTTGTGTGCAGTGGAGCTGGACCCAGATGAATCAGACTCCTGTTTATCAATACTTACCTAATAGTGCAGGTACCCAGCTGTTCTCTCAATTGTAAAGATCTGCCAGAGCCGTTTTTCCATCTTACCTGTAGGTTCTGACGTCTGCCCTTTTATGCTTTTATTTATTTGCCTTCTTCTCTCAGCCTCCAGCCGTTCCTTGTTTATATGCGGCTTTGAAACAGTTTTGGTTTTATGTGTCTGTGGCATTGCGGTGTGTTTCAGAATAGCATGTAGCTCAAGAGTTTTGAGGGGGGTAGAATTGATATCTCTGCATGAAATTTACAGAACCAGTAAAGTGCTGAGTTGTGTTGCTCAAGGAGATGCTAAAAGACCTATTCGTCTAGTTTGATAAACATTTTAGTCAGCGTGCATGTTGCTGCGAGAACTTGCAGCTCAAACCTGAAGCTTGTCACAACAAAATCACATCAGTGGCTCATTATCTAAGCAGCTCAATCACTGTAGCAGCCTGCTTCAGGGCAGATTGTGTTGTATACCAACAGGCCTAGATAGACCAAATGTTGCCTGTTTTATGTGTTTGATGTTTCAGCTTGCAATCTATCGTAGCCTACCAGCACAAGGCTTTAAATGTAACAACAAATGTATCATATAGCAAGTTCATCCAGCGTATGATAGCAACATGGTTTAAGGAACTGGTTACAATTGTGGTAGAGCCAATGACGTAATCAGTGCAGAGCCTTTATTTATTTATTTTGCTAGCTTTACATGCAGCAAGAAACCATATGCACCTTTTGAGAAAGCTTGACGAGGAAGGTTTGGTTTAATTAATTTAGCTTTCTTTACAAACAAAAAAAAGCTCAAAATGCTGAGCTCACTTCATGCTATAGGAGGAGAAAAGTAACTCCTAACGTTTTGCTTTTTTACAATTTATTTATTTATATATTTATTTTATACAATTGGAGCGGTGTATTCTATCAGCTTTGTTGTGTAATTGTGGCTGCATGCCTGCATGTGATGATTCTCTTTTTATCAGTACAGCTTACTCCACATCTTGCCAACCCAAGAGAAGAATTTGAGTGTGCTAAATCTCCTACATTCAGTGTGCCCTGTGAAAAGCTGTTCAATTTCTCAAAATTGACTTTACCCCTAACATTGCTAGACATCGCAGTGATAGGACCAATGATGCCCATAATTGTCAAAAACTAGGCTGCTAACATTAGAATTGTCCCATAGCTATTCTAGCTCTCTGCAATAAAAGTGTGACAAACTGGTACGCTGAGGCACTTCACAGTTGAAAAAGTAATAACTGACTAACAGGGCCACTATGAATGTGGAGAGAACACTTCTCAAGGCTAGCAGTAATCAAAGAGAAAGTTGATACAAAGCAAATAAAGGCATAATCTATCAGAAATGGGAACTTCACTGTTCACTTCAGACTACCTGGAACAGTGCCGCAAACTGGCTAACCCAAATTGGATCTTAAAATGTTGCTAATGGAAAGTAGCCAGCACACTTAGCTCTTAGTAAAAGTAACTGCAGTCCAACATTCAGTTCTGGTGGTCTGTACATGGTATATCCTGCATTCTGCCATTTGAGAGCTAGGATAGACTCCAGCACCCCCCATGACCCAGTAAGATTAAGTGGTTTAGAAGGTGAGTGAATTGGAAAAAAATGACTATTTATTAATTTGTTAACTATATATATTATATATGAATATTATTTTGTATGAGTTATTTTTTGTTGTGGCTTGTTTGCATTGTTCTGGGCCTTAATTGAAGGACCATCAAGCTGTGATGGGGCATCGCTGCTGTGCTGTTCTGCTGATGATGAGCCATTGCCAGACCCCAGAACAGAGCAGATTCATGTGTCACAGCCTACAACAGTACCTGAGTTATGGCCACTCAGCCAGACGTGCCTGCTGAAATCATAAAATGACCGATCCAGACATTAATCTTGTCCCCTTGCTACCCCACCAACACGCGCTACCCCCAGGCTTATGGTACACCTCCCCCTAGTCACAGCTGAACTAAGCAATGTTTCCATAGCAATGTGTTCTCTCCTGCTCTGGTTCTCTTTTGGTGTATGTAACGACTAATAAGAGAGAAAATGGCTGATGGCTGAGGAGATTCTTTGTAGGGCTGGAAATGTGTCTCAGATAACAGTACTTCCTATTTATGGTGCCAAGTTTTCACTCATCACCCAGAGCATGTTGATAAGACTAAACAGATAAAGTTGCATTTGCTTTATGGTTTCAGTGAACCTGGAATGCTCCCATTCAGCTCTTATGATGTCCTGAAAAATGCAAACTGTGACCGAAATACGGCACTTGTGTTTGTTGTAGCGTGTTTGAGGGTTGTATAATGTGCGTCTTTGTGGATCTCTTTGTGTTTTCATGTGGAGTGAAGTCTAGTTGGGAGCAACAGGCTATTTCTTTCATAGCTAGTAGTACCTGGGCTCAAGAAATACATTTCACAAAGTTTGTCTTTCTTGTTGTCCACACCTTTCTGGTTTTTAGTAGGAACCTTGGTTTCAGGCATTTTATGGTTTATTACCATCCACAGCATCACAGCATCATCACTCTGTCACATTTTGAGCTAACCATATGGAATAGGTGCAACTGGGAGAAGACTTGGGTTGTTTGAAGAGTGAGTCATGCTGAAGATGCAGGCACTAACTGCGTAAGGCTTTATTGGCCCTAAACCACCACCCACCCATGTCTCAGCCTTAGCAGACACACCGGAGAGCCCTGTCTAGAGAACAGTCATCCCTGGTCGCCACCAGTCAGATTGATTTCATGGCCGCTTCGCTGTGTAAGTCAATACTCCCCACAGTGATGCTCTGATACTCTCCTGCTTGAGCCCTGCCTTCACTGCTTAACTCCCTAACCTCAGTTCTCACCACTGGTACCCAGTGGGCTATACTGTTCATTGCTTTGTGCCGTGGTGCAGTTGGATGCAGATGCCTGCCATTCGTGCCACAAAACTGGATCCAGCCCAAAGTCAAGAATAGAGCATTTACACAGAGTAAATTAATTTTACTTTGGTACGGAAAGCTGTTTTCTGTCTGCGTGGTGTGCTGCTGTTTTTGTTTGAGAGCAATTACAGCAATAAGGTTAGGACAAATATGCAAAGGGCCTTGTGCATAACGTATTCCACCTTGCATTTGGGTGGCACTGTATAATTTTAAACTTTATTGCGAGACTGATGGCGCTGTAGGATTTTGTATGTTTGTATGTGTGCTCTTAGGTTGTAATGACCCCTTGACATGGGAAAGAATCGAGGCTTATTGGATGGTTGTTTTCATGATTGACGTGGCTTACAGTCAAGAAAAACAAGGTGCTTCTTTTATTCATTGGGACTTGAATTTCTAATTGCCATTATTTACAAAACATTTTGGAGCCACAAAAGAGACTCCTTTTAGACAGAGATGTGAGAGCGCATTATTGCCAGTACGTCAGCCACGCTTATTCTATCGTAGTAACCAAGACTATTAATGACCATTCTGTTTACGGTACCAGAAAAGCACTCAGTTTGCACTCAGCACTAATCAGTTAGATTTCTCTGCAAAGACTCACTTAACTGATGTGTGTGATCAAGTTTGCCTTATCAAGTATGTGAAAAGGAAATGTAAATAAAAACTAAAGACTGTTTAAATTTGTCAAATGGAGCGTGTATCATTAGGCCTGTGAGTGCTCAAAGTGAACTCTTCTTAATTGCAACGTTGATTATATTCTAGTCAGTGAACACATTTCAAACATCGCAGAAGCTTCTGACTCAGCAGTCATGTATCTGAATTACTTTCCAGTGTTGAAAAGTGAGGAGTTGGACGCAGTGCTAGTCAGTCAGACCTGTTTGGTTGTTTGCTTCTGTGGTTTTATACACCAGGTACAGTGCAAACGTCAGAAGCTCATACCACAGCAATTAGTGCTAAGAAGCAAAGATGGCTGCTACTGTTAATTTTAACACACACATACATATGTGGCTTAACAGCTTTGTAGCATGTTTTTGCTTGTGTTTGTATAGTATACTACACTGTGCCACTCAAACACGCAAGTTAATGTGTTGCTAAAAACATGTTGTTTGGGAAGGCAGATGTAGCATGACTTTACCGCTGACTGCTAACTGGGCTGAGCATTCTAGCTGATGTTAGCTAATTCCAGAAAAAGTGAAAATGTATTTATCTGACATATTGGTCCATCAACTGCTGAAGAGAAAATGTCTTGTGGATGACATGTTGTGCATGCAGCTAATTTTTTGTGCTAGTGAATTTTAGGCCCAGAGTTATTGCATAAAAGAGTAAGCTTACAGTCGTACATACTGGGCAAAAATGTCCCATGGTTAAGCATTTACTCAAATTTACTGTCAAAATTAGTCAGAATGCACGTCTCCCAACATTATTTTGCATAAGGTCACAAGTCTGTTTGTGATTACCTGACAGTATGACAGTTTGAGGCAAGTGTGTAGTGGTTTACTTCACCAGTTTGCGTGATGCTAATTGGTACAGTGCAAGCTTGCGATAATTGATTCTTACGTTAGTAACTGACTCTTAAAATCAGAAGAAAACCAAGAAAAATAAAATATTTTTTGCTTGCATTAATTGTGGGTTGTTTGCATAATAATGGAAGATTTTACGCTGAAAATGCCCTTCACCAATGTGCTTGTAATCTAACAGAGCGCTTGTCACAATTGCAGTATGCAGCAGTGTAATCATAATATATTTTGTTCATGTGTTGGAGGCCTGCTGTGAGTTCCTCCATGTGCTTGTACTGTGAGGGTTCCTTAACCTGCTGTTTATGCAAATGGTTCAGGCAAGGCTTTTTGAGCACCAGTATGGCCTAAATACGGCTAATGAACTGCATATTTAGGAAAGATCCTAATAAAGACTTGTCAGTCGCCTGCTGTGCAGGGCAACTTATCACCTCTGTTGCCACTGCTTTCTGTATTATAGTACCTGCTACACACTAACAACCACCTCTTCCACTCTTAAGGCCTCACACTGCTGTTTCGTGGCCACTTCAGTGCCACGCTGCTACATGGTAAACAATTATAGAGGAACAAATACTGTGGAACCTGAGCCCTGACTCACCGAAGGGGTAGAGACGTCAGTCGTTAACAGTTGTGAACGCAACGCCATTGCTGGCCCATCTCCAGGGTAATAAAGCCGACGCTAACTGCTGTAGCAGTGTTTGCTAATCACTCTCGCTCCCCCCCCTCCGACAGCCTTGTGCTTTCTCCCCAGCAAGTTCAGTGTGTCCATGACGCCACAGAAGGAATTACATGTTCCTATCTCTAATCTCTGTGTGCAAATCATTTGTCAGTCACATCCCTGGATGCTGAAGCTCTTATCTTTGACATTTTAGTTCCACAATTTATAAAGTCTAAAGTTGTTACAATAATTAGACTGTGTTTCTTGCCTCACTTGCCTGCTCCTCTTTAGAGTAGATGTGGTTGTGCCTTTGAGCACAGCTTTTCTTTTCCCAGCAGAAGGGTATAGTATTGCTCTTAGTTTTCCGGTATTAATCAGACTCTCCTTCATGAGAATTGCTGAGGTCTGAATGTTACTGCATTGGGAATGGTAGAGTGATTGCCTGTTGCCTCAAGGCATTACTCTCAGACAAGGTTTCCTCGTTTTAAACTTGTCACTCATTGATACTGTGATCTAAGGCATCTAAAAAGAGCTAAGAGCCTCTGGCCTAGTTTGTATACACAAAAATAGTGTACAGTAAGGAATAGCTCAGAAGCTGTGGTTTCCTGTGCCATTGTGCTCTGAGACATTTTTCCTCTCAAGCTTTTTTCTTCTGAACTGGCACATAGTGCAGGATTTCCATGGTCGGTTTTAAGCAAAAAATAAACAGTGACAGGGAATTGCTCTGTTTTGTGTTGGAGCACACCCAAATATCCTCCTGGAAACCACTGTTTGCAACTTGAGAAAGGCGGGAGGTGGTGGTGGTCCTTTAAGAGACAAGCCAGAGAAGCCCCTCAACCTAATCTCCTTACACATCGATCATAGTATTAATAGAAGCTGCGTAGCATGTTCTCTTTGCAAATGGAGAGAGTGGGGGAGGGTTAGGGTTGCCGCATGTGTGTGAGAGAGAGAGTGACCATGCATACATGCGTGTCTGGTCAGGGTTTGTGGGGCCACTTTTATCCTGCCAGTGTAACACAAAAAATCAAGTAAATTGCAAGCAGGCTTGTGTTCACGCTCATCATCTGAATTCTGTAGTAACGCACAGAGATATTACAAAATGTCCCTTATATAAGTGTGGAGCATAGTAGGTCGGAAGGGCAAGGCATACACACGTGTATGAACTAAAAGGCCAGGGCTGTGGGCCCTAGTGTTAACGACACTTTGTCGTTATAGCATAAGTAGAAGGCCTGTCTATTGGTAGACACTCATTCTTCCTGCTGTTTAAGCAGCACTAGATTATTAATAAAGACATGGGCTTTAACTAATGGATATCCAGACAAGAGTTACCTGATTGATGGAGGCATAAAAAATATTTAGAAAGTATCTCAATATTTAGTTTTTTAATAATAATCTATTGGTTCTTAAAACACAGTATTTGTTTTTTTTACTTATGTGCAGAGATAAGGGTTCACTGCTAACGTTAACATTAGCAAACCTAGGCATGATAGGCCTGGCCCCCAGTATTCTGGTATTAGGATATACGTGTGTTGGGTATGGGTTTTTAATTTTGGGATTCCGTTATTGTATTTATTTTTTTAATTCAATGAAAATTTGCAAAGTACAATTTCCATTTCACAGTGAAAATGTGGAAATATATAATCAAATATACCATCTCTGATACCATCACATTTACTACCATCATGCTCAAGTTCGGACTGGTGACGCTACAAGCCGTAAAACAGCAATCACAGAGCCTGTAAACCTTTTCACAGTTGCTTACTTGTTTGTGTAGACACCATTGTGGGTTAAAAAGGTTACAGTCTCCTACACTTTAGTCCGCTTGTTAACACATTCAGGTTCAAACCCACTACTGAGTCTTTTTAACATGCCACAGTTCTCACTCTACTGCTTTCCTTGGGTTGAGAAAGAGGAAATGGCTGCAGTTGATAAGGAAGGTGGCGATCCTTAAACCAGTGAACTAAAAGTTTGGTGCCAGTGGGCTCTATTGTTAGATAGCAAGCAAATCGAGCTAACGTTAGAACCCCCTGGCAAACTCCAGACTGGCCCTTTGTGGATTATTTTGTTACAGACTATTTATAGGGACTATTTTGCCAGGATGTTTCTTGTCATGAAGCCACATTTGTGTTCTGGTTGTTAGCTGATCATTTCTCATGTAAGCTTACACCATGTTTTACACACTTCCACTCTGGGAATGATGTCTTCTTGTTTGATGTAGAACCTTGTAGCAGAGCCCAGGTGATTTTCACAAAATAATCTATTGTTGCTCATACTGCAGGATGAATAAGAGTGCTTACCAATAAATAGTTTATTTTTTCTGCTTATGCTATACTCAGAAGTTCTGTTATCACAAACATGCTGTTTTCAGCTGGGCGTTTATTTATTTGTTAGCAGACTTGACAAACTAAGTTGCACCCTCAAACATACAATTCAGAAATGTTCCTCAGTGTGAGTGATGAACCTGTTTGTTTAAATAGAAATTGTTTATAGGAATTGAAATTAAAGTAACATTTATTAAAATGATTGATTAGTTGGGTGAACAGTTGTTTGGTTTAGTTCATGATTAATAGATGGTCATTTACATCCCTAGTGTAAAGTGGGTGTCTGTCTGTCTTAATTGTCTGTCCATTTACTCACATTCTCCACACAACTGTCACACAATCATGACTTAATGCTGCTAAGGGATCAACCCGAATGTAAGAATTGAGCTTTTTTTGTTCCTTCCCAATCGGAAGAACAAGGCGGATGACGGTGTTCACTCATCCGTGGCCTTCCTGTCTCACTTCCGTCTGCTTTTTTCCCCTCTTTCTTTCTCGCTACTCTCATGAGCAGAGCGCAGGTGATTAGCTGTCCTCCCCTCTCCTGGCGCGGTTCGCTGCGGACATCACCACGGCTTATTTGTTGAAGGGGTTGCTGTGGAGACTGGCGGTGAGAGAGAGAAAGAGAGAGAGAGAGAGAAAGAGAGAGAGAGAGAAAGAGAAAGAGAGAGAGACTTCCATCTGCTGCAGAGAACGCAGGCGAGAAGATAAAGCTGAGAGAGGGAAAGAGCAAATATGGGCTATGCTCCCTGTATCTAGTAAACAGCTTTCAGCAAGCAGCCACAGGCGAGAACTCTACGTCCTCCGTTATAGCGGTCTGTGGTAAGCTTGGGGCTTTTGGGAGTGGGGTTGGGGGGGGGTTAGGAGTTCAGGAGGGCCCCCCCCCCAATGTGTCGATCGCACCGCAACTGTCCATCCAGTCTCATGTGCGGCGGGTGAAAGCAAGAGAAGGTGACTCCAACCCCCCGGAGCACAGTGTGTGGTGAGGGGGGGTGGGGGTTTGTAGAATAAAAAAAAAAAAAGAAAGAAAAGGAAAAAAAAAAAAACACAGTGGCCAGCCCTGCTGAAGCTACCGCGTCTGAATGAAAGGGAGAGATGCGGGCAACAGTAAGTGACAGTTCATTCCTTTTTCTAGCGCACACTCATACAAACGTCGTATGTGACGCCAGAGAAGAGGAGACGAAGAGGGTCGTGACACATTCTCCACGTAGGATTCATATGCATAGTAGCGAATAAGAGAAGGATAGCCAGCTGTTTGCAGGAACAAAGGAGACACGAAAGCAAGTCAAATCCACACTCTTCTGAGCGCGTGTAACGCCTTGACTCTAATTCAATAAGACCTCCCTCCATCGCCCCCTTGTAGCATGGTCTCTCTCATGCATCACTGTTTACCGTTGCTTGTGTGGGTGTTTGAGAACATGCTTGTGTGAGAGAGAGTGTGTCTGTGTGTGTGTGTGTGCGCACGCACGAGTAGGGGTTGGTGTGTGTGTGCCTGTGTCTCCGTGGCATTCATGAATGGGAACAGGCAGTGAGAAGGAAGTGCAGAGGATGGCTGTGCTGGGGGAGACCCACAGCCGGACCCCCATGCCGTGGGAGTATAGGCAGTATGAGAGCAACAAGACTGAGGTAAACTGAATGCATTTACTTAGTGTGTATGTGTAGATCCATTATTATTTATTTTTTCCTTATACATGGAATACTGTGTTCTTTGAATGGAAATATTCCTACAGGAAGCGTGTTTGCTTTAGATTGAGCTGCTCATCCCATTATATTTCTCTGAGAAAACAAAATTGAGGGTGCGTATTCGAGGATTCATTGTAGCAGCTGTGCATGTGGTTTGTTGTGCGCTACTTCTTTCTTTTCGTGTGGTTAGCTGTGGTTCTTTGCACTATAGCAGTGTGAACCTTGGGGTCTTGCCGAATGTAAAACCTTGTCAGCTTTGTGGGCTTGTTTTAAGCCTCTGGCCCATGTTTCAGTTCTGCACCTGAATTTCTCTAAAAAAGAACTACATCTGCTTATTTCTAGTTTTAGAGACTCCGGCTTGATATTTTTGTAGTTCTAGGTGGTGTGCTGACCCTCCTGTCCTTTCTGTTTTAGGTGGATCTCGTTTGCTTTATCCGAATAAAAAAATATATATATATTTTAATTATCGCTCTAACGTGTTTAATGCATTTGTTTGGTGGGAAGCCTCAACACGCCTTAACATGATGCTTCTATAAAGTTTTTACTCGATTATACTTTATTATTTATCAGTGAAATAAATTAATCAGAGCGAAGAGAGCTCAGAATTGGTTCCTGTTTGAGTCATCCATGGTCTAACTATACAGATCCATGATTGTCTCTCTTCGGCAGTGGCAAAGGTTAAATGTTTAAAAATGTCCCACAAAATGCTAATGATGCTTAATCTACGCTGTATTTCATTTAGAATAGCTTCACTTCGGTCTTTGATGTAGCCATACAATCTGTATGCTCCATAGATAAAATTCTGTTCTTGGTCTCTGCAAGTAGGACTCCATGATGAGACTATGAGCCTATTCCCAAATTTTTTAAAGCTCACAATCTTTTTGTGCCGAATGAAAAGACTTCCTGGTGAAGGCCCTTGGATCAGGACCCCTGCTTTGGTGAAATAGATTAGTGCTCCTGCTCTCAGCTAAGGCAGATGTGTCATGAATGCTTCTTAACAAAGGCTCAGTGGAAGACTGACTCAGACTGATTTCATGGAACAAGTGGCCCTGTGATGAGCACTGCTACTGTCTTTCAATCTCATTTCAAGCTGGCGCAAGTGACGTGGGTTTGGACGTCATAGCCAGCAACGTTGCCTTCTACTTCACTACAACTGCCATGCCAGAATGATCTAATAGCAGCTCGGGGCACTAGGTTTATTAGAAAAGGAGGCATGCTTTGTTAAAGGAGTAGTATGTTAGGTTTTTTTCATTTTCTGTTATCTTTAATGACATTTATGTATGGATTGAAAGGCCGTAATTAAGCTTCATTAACCCCAAGGTGTTGTAGTTGTATCATTTGAGACTACGCTCTTCATTCAGTACACATATACATTAAAAAATTTATTCTGCATAACAGGTCACAGCAACTTGTACTCATTGTTTATTTAGTAAACAAGCAAGTTTGCAACAAAGAAAGATCACTCCTCTGATCGGCATGCGAGTTGAGGAGGACGTGTTAGGCTTTACTTGTGTTTGTTTGTTTAGTTTATGACTAGCATGTTTGCTTTTAAATTGCACGTTATCTTGTGGTTTGAAGGTTAGGAAGGTAGCTCGGGGCTAACATATCCGAAGCAACACATTAGCTTAGAACACTAGCTCCCTGCAAGTGTGTTTGTTTATGGCCAGTGCCTCATCTCGTGGTGTCTGTGTCCAACATTCACAAATATTCTGTGTATACTACAGCTCTGCAGCATAATCAAAAAGCAAATCTGGGATGGATGCGTCAGTTTAAGCACAATATTCGGTTTTTCATGCGGTTATAATGTATTTCATAATTTAAAAAAAAGAAATTGCACCCAGAGAGAGTGTCGGATTGCAATCCTATCGGTAAGTAAGATAAAGGTTACCAGGAACAATAAATGATGATAAACTGATATGGGTAATATTTATGGAGCTACACATACAGATGTGTCTATCAGTATGGTGTCAGGCCACCATGTGTGCTAATGCATTCCAGCTGTCTCAGCATGGAGTTGTAGAGGTTGCTAATGGAGTCCTGCAATAATCCATCACATGAAGCTTGAATATTGTCACATAGTTTCTGCAAATTTTGTGGTAGGGGTTGAGTGACACCAGTCAGACAAAGTCAGCAGAGTCACAGGAACATATTTTTGAACTAAAAGAGACGTGGCATATGATGAACCATCTGAATTGGAGCCTGATTTAATTACAGAATATAGTGTCGGGCAGCAGCACGTATTTATGCTTATAGTCTTTTTAATTTCACTTTTAACAGCGTCTTCAGTAGAAGAACCCTTCGCCTTTCATCTCTCGTAAATAATGAACTGCTAAATAAAGCCAAATTAGTCCATATTTAAATTATTTTTAGATGAAAAGAAGTATGGTAGACTTTAAACAGTTCAATTATTATATTACCCTCGCTGAAATAATTATTTCTTGTTTATCGGCAGACATATTAAGTGACTGTACTTATCTTTAAATAAAAAATATCTTAACTGTAAATTAATAAATTGAAATATCTGTAATTTAGGTTCTAAAATAATGGATTATAATAAAATGGAATTATAACAAAAAAAAACAACTTCGGTTCGTTTTTCCTTTACCACAAATAGCCATTATGTCAAAAAAGAAAGTCAACTCACTCGTTTGAAGCAGTGTTCGATGTCTGACTAAATGACAAGCAGAATTAGGTTTACTTTATTTGGATTGTCTTCTTCAAAAGCTTCTCCAGACTTTTGCTGAGACATTGTTCCACCTGTGTTTCTCAGCTTCACATCTTTAGCTTCCTTCAACGGTGAACCGTCGGCGCATGTTGTCACTTGGATTGAATTTTTTAGCAAGCATGCGTCATAGTCCAGCTAGAACTTAAATATATATTTATTATTCCCTGTTTAATAATTATTAAAATGTCCTTTTAAATTCTTAAAATTCTTGTGCATTTTTTGTAAGCTTTACTGTTGTCAATCGATTTGAAGGTTCTCAGTCGACTTAAAAGGTCTCCGACTGACTATTCGACTCGTTGACTTCTAGAGGGCAGCCCTACAACAAACCTTTCATGTTGGCGCTGACCACAGTGCCTCAACACTGATTCGTTGGTCGTCTCCACCAAGACAGAAGTGGGCCTAATCAGTGAGGATGGCCCTCCTCCTGTTTGCTTTTGCGACACTGACGTGGTGTTAAGGGCAGTCATCTCAGTGATCTGTGTGCATGTGGTACTGCATCGTGCAGCTGTCTGCCAATAGTGCTGGCACTAACAGAATGACTTATAGGGGGCATCACTGCTCATTAAATGCTGTATAACTCTGGGGTCACTCCGCACATGTTGGACAATTCGTTGGTTCTCTATCTCTGTGGTTCATGTAGATCTCCTCGATCCTTCATGTTGCTGTTGCTTGCTGTTTTCTGTCCATTGCCGCGAGCAGCATGCTACGGTAATATCTGCACAACCGGTATGGATGCAATGCTTTGATAAAACCATTCAGCTTCCCGGAGCCCTAGAATGCGACCATCTCGAATTTTTCCAACTGATCAAATTGCTTTCGAACTCTCCTCCTGTCAGGTGCCTTCTTCTGGGTACCACTATTTTTTTGATAATGAGTACGTATATAATGTATATTTATAGTATGAAACGTAAGGCATAAACTGCAGCATTCTTTAAGCAACACACAATGGTAACATGTTGACATAGCCTGTGTCGAGTCGAGAACGAAGCTGGTTAACTGTGGTCCCGCTGGTAAGAACGCTCTCTGAAGGCAGTATGCTGACCTTGTAGGTAGTGTTAGCATATGTGCTAAGGTAATTGTGAAAAGACACCTATAGTGATGCTCCATGCTGTCATTGTCAGGAGAAGCACACCATACAGGTACATAAACCCCCCAAAAAACAGTATGGGAAATACTATGACAGAATTCGAACAACAAGACAATTCTGGTTGCTCAAAAGAGACACAGGTTGCTCTCTTGCGGATAATGCATGTAAATGAGTTTGAGTGTCGCCATGTGGAATTCTAAATTGTCACTTTCAGAATCAGGTTTATTGGCAAAGTATGTTGACACGCACAAGGAATTTGGTTTTGGCAGTTTGTGCCTCTCTAGTACTGTACCAATATACACGTAACTGTTTATAAATTATTTGCTAACAGTATAAGCCAGTAAGTAACTGAAACAAACCCACAAGAAAACAGGCATAAACGAGGAAACTCCTGGAGAGTGCTGTGCTGATACAGCCACACATTGCGCAATCAAAGCAAGAAATCATAACCTTAAGAATGCAGTAGTTTAGGATTTATAGAGAATGCCTCAGATGTATTGTAATTAACTGAAAATGTAAAATATTAACGGGGAAATGCTTTGTTACAACCTGAAGGCTTTGATGCATTTAGTGTAGTTCCCTCAAAATTATATATTTCAATCTTTTGATGTAATATAAATATATTTTAGAGAGGGACTATAAAATAAAGTTTGTTCTGCTGCATGTGTTGCCGTATTTCATATGCCGCATGTATGCACACACTTTGTTTACTGACTGCAACTCAATTACCGGGAACTTGAAACAACAGAACAGCAAAGGCACTTTCATTTCACACCTCTTATTGATTTTAAGTGCTTTTTGAAACAGATGCTCTCTTGTCGTGTTGTTTTTTTCTGGGATTTTGAGAGACTGTTTATCCCAAGTTCACGTGGTCAACAGAACTGATTTCTGTTACCTTCATTAATCAAAAGTGATTCTAATCTATTTGTGAATCACTTATGTATTTTAGCGACAAGGCAGGAAATAAAAGCAATATGTGGCTTTTTGGGTGACAGCTTGTCTGTCTGTTCAAAACTAGTATGCATAAACAGACTAAACGTCTAGTTAAATTGTGCAGAGCAATGAGGCATTTAACTGAAATGTATGTTCTTTTGATCACATTTTTAATTCATCCAGCTACATCCAAAGCCAAAATACCTTTACACATGACATTCTCTTGTTTTGCCCTTTGCAGGTAATCTTGGTGCAAGTAAACCCAGGTGAGGCCTTCACAATCCAGCGAGAGGATGGTCAGTTTCAGTGTATCACAGGTAAGCCTTTAACAACAAATTGTGTTGTGTTGGTTGAAATGAGTTCCTAAAGGCTCAGTAGGCTAAATTCTTAGAGATGTATGTATTTTTACTTATTGCTTTACTTCACAGTTATGATTCAATTTTAGCGTTATCTGTCATGCTTGTTATTTAATTACTTATGCTACGTTTTGGACTCCTGTCCTTATGGGCCATTACACTACTACTGATTAATATACACCTATGTCAACTCATGAGGTAATTGCAAATGCTTCAGTATTGTTTGATTGAGTTCTGCCAACTTTAAGAAAATTTAAGCTGTATGAAAATCACAGAGATCACCAAAGTATGTCTAAATGTTATAAATAGGTGGGCTGACTTTGTACTGTAGTGGAACACACTGCTTCTTCAGATAAATAGATGTTACATTTACAAATATATATGTTTTAGAGTTTTTTTTAAATTTTGTTGAAATGTATAACGATAGGAGGGAGGATTATTCTGCTCACTGTGAGTGTTTGATTCATCATAAAACACGAGTGGCTTATCTTTAGCTGGACATGACCATAAAAATGAATGTGGTGTCACTTGTGTTGTGTTAAGAAGTGGGAAGGCTGAAGTTAAGATGGCTGGTTAGGAAAAGATCCAAAATGGGGTCTAGAAAAGGATGGATTAAGGTGTTTGAAAATTCATTACCAGCCAACTCAGCACCCTTGTGGAAAGTGCTGGAGTCAGCATGGATCAGGATTCCTGTGAAGTGCTTTTAGTTTCAGTGCTTTCTATTCTTAAATTATGAAGGTGGGTCTGATGTTTTGTACAGAATGTTTTTGTATGTTTATAGTCTGGGGAAGCTTGTTCAACAGATTGAAACCTGAATTTTATTTTTATTTTATTTATTTATTTTTTGTGCGTTTTTCCAGTGGAAATCTGGCTAAGGAAGGTTTGGGGAATATGAATGGTTAAGATTGTCTGATCCCTTTGTCAGCTTGGTTGTTGCTAGTTGTTGGTGGACAAGTCTGCATCCTTACTGTTGAAATCTTTACTAGGGGAAGGGGCACTAAACAGACCCTACAGTGTATAACACCAGGCCTTCTGGACGTGTAATGCATAATAACAAACCGCTCATCTTGCCTCCACACATGGATTTGTTGGTCATCTCCACCAAGACAAAAGGGGGGCTCATAACTGAAGATTACCCACTGCCACTCTGAGTTACTCCATGGCAGTCTGGCACGACACCATGGCAGTCTTTTGACTTTTGACGTGGTGTTTTGGGCAGTTGCGGTAACGGTCTGCGTGCATGTAGTCCTGTGTTGTGTATCTGCCTATGGTCCTGGCACTAACAGGGTGACTCATGGAGGGCATAACTGCTTGCTGAATCGCCGCAATTATGGCTGTTGGGTCACTCAGGTACAGGAATGAGGCCGGTTCTTGCTTACATCACATGCACAATCGAATGCAAAACTAGAATCATTTGCATGTCCTACTATGTCAAACATGCCCACCAAGTTCTATTTCAGTGGGTTGATTTCTCCGGGATATAACTATTTGTGTAACTATTCTTTTAAAGATGACTGTATTTGGTAAAATGTACACATTCTGCTCTTCCAGGGTAGAAAATATAATCTCTTGCATGCTTATTATTCAATTTTGTATGTTTTTTTTATCGATACCATTATAATTTGTATTTGTAGATAGTGTTGAATACATTCTACTTGTCTCTGGTTCAGAGCGATACTGTCTTACACAAGAAACTTTCCATGGGCTTCAGCTTTTAATGTTGACCCTGATTGTCTGTATGCGTTATGCAAATGTGTTTGCTTGTAGTTAATGTTACGGAAGTGCAAGTTTACTGTGGTTCTCTTGCAATACTGTTTTACATTACTGAATATGCTGAAATCATCCTCTTTAAATGCTAAGTCACCCATGCTGTTCATTCAGATCATTCTGATCAAGAACCCTATCATCCGTCACTGTTGGGTTTAATTTCTATACGTGTTGGAAGCTCAGTCACAACAGACAGACAGTGTTGTCGGGTCTCTGTGGGACTGCAATGAGATGTCTTACACGTTCCCTTCCTCTGAATGGCTCTTTTGTGTTCAGCTATTGTGTGGGATGTGTGAAAACACTAAGAACTGTGACTAGCTCAGAGAAGACTTGCCTCTGCTAGTGCTTCTGATTGGCAGTTGGAGCAGTAGGAAGTGTAGTGTAACTGTAATTGGAAGATTACGGTGTCCTGGAAAGCTATTGATTAAGGGGGGGGAGGGAAACAACAACAGGTTGCTCTTACTGTGCTATTTAAGCTTGATTTGTACTCTGCTTCTGAAGTGGTAGAGACGTTCTGACCTTTCATCACTGTTGAACAGTTGAGTAATATGTAAAGCTGTATGCTTAAAATGGTTGCTGTGCATTAAAACCAAGTTTAAAGCATTGTAACAGTCATGACTGTGTTTAATACATTGCTAAGGATGCACCAAAATTAAAACCCTTGGCCCAAACCAAACTTTGATGTAATCAATCACAAACGAGTTTATCTAAAATAAGAAGCCCGTTAAGAAGGTTGATGTGTTAAACCAATGTGTTTTCCAATACAAAAAGTTCTTGACTATATATAATAGTGATTATAAATCCTTTAGAAAAGAAGAGGGTAATAAAACACATGTTGGTGTGTCGGTATGCAAGTTTTAGTAGTTTATGATATAAAATACCATAACTCTAATTATATAAATGTAGATGGTTAACTGTGGAAGACTAAACTTGTTTTCTGTGGCTTGACCACACACTGCAAACGATATGTGATGAGCATGCTTTGAATAACTTTCTCAAGCTGTTGTTACACTTGGAACCTGACGTGTAGGGCTGAGTGGATGAGGATGTGGTATAATGTGTTGCGAGGTGATCATTTCCCCATGTTGGCTGGCTTGCTTACTTTTCCAGTAAGCACTTAGTTTGGATCACACATCTTCTTCCTGACCAAAACAGTGAGAATGTTCTGCATTTAAAAGTGCATTTGCTTTACTGGAGGAGCAAATGGACAGGAGCAGCATGTAGAAGGGTAAAGCTGGTGCTAACTGGCGTGTGGTTGGGAGTGCTTGTCTGTCAATGACGCTGGCAGATTGATGACTCACCGCTCATGGTGCCGAGGGGGGGGGGGTTGTTGTAGTATTTAACCCTTAACCTTAGAATGAGCCAGAGGCAACACTGAAATCTCTTAAGATAACTCCATCCGTCCCCTCTGTTTCCACCCTAGGTTTATTTCTGGATTCATTCATGCATTTTTAGTAGGGGGAAGTACGTAAATGCCACGTGCGAGCTGCATTTCGTTCTGCTTAATATGAAGTGGCTGTGCTGTGGAAAGATGAGAGGGTGGAAAAAGGTGGAGGGGGTTGGGGAATTTTCATCCAAGACATTTTGTTCCAGGTTGATGAGTGGTGAAACCACGGTGCCACTGTTATAAACCAAATAGCATCATCACATAACATTTAGCTAAACACTAACACACTTGGTGTGTCATATGGAGGTGGTGTGTTTTGCTTACTTGTGGTTTTTATTTTTGCCTGGAAGCTTACTCACAAATGGGCTTTCCGGCACAGCACTGACCACAAACTAAACACCAATTTCTGATTAGCCACCAAAATTTGGCACGTAGTGGTTGATTGAGACAGAATTGCTATCTGTCTTCAGTTTGAACTTAAAAACCTTTTATGCAGACTTGCTAATGCCTGCAGTTGTGCAATATAACTTTGGAGGAAGGGGCACAAGCCCTCTGTGTAATGCTTTGCATCACTATGTCATATACCAGCAACTATAAGAAGAAGCTAGCTCAGCATTTCTGCTTTAAGGGTATTAAAAGCATCAAAAACCCTGAAAATGTTCCTTTATCTCCTTAAAATCTTCATTAATTTGTGCTCTTCAGCTTCATTATACATTAAAAGAATTTTTTTTACTCCCAGCACAACACCTTGCCATTGTTGCGTTTTTTGGATCACTTCTATCAACTTCTATCAAACTGAAGTACAAATCTTAAATGACCTGCTCTGTGGCCACTGCAGTGCAAACATTTCATAACAATGACGCTAAATGTTTGTGGAAAAATGCAAGTCTTTGATTAGTCTGGTGGTTGTGGCCTTACTTGTCTATGCCTGAAGAATAAGCTTTTGGTTGGTAAGCTAAATTGTTGATTTTGGGTGTTCTGGTTCTACCTGGTCCCAGTAAGTTGCTGGACCCGTGCTGTTGACGAATGGTCAGATTATTTTCCCAGCAGATCACATTCTTCTTTGGCAAATATAAAACAGTAACACAAGAGCATCAGAAAGAGTACCCATGTAGCAGTATCATCTGGTTAAGGTTGGCAAGCTCAGTCTTTAGGAATGGAACTGACATGCAGGTCTCGCCACTTATATTCTTGTTTAAAGGAGGCAAAAATGTTTTCAGGATCTGTTTACTTGCATATGTTTGATGAATTTATGATGTGTCAGTGTGGCTAAGCTACCTTTCCTATTGCTATAGATTGTTGCTCAACAAGGCCCAAATCTGCCTTCTTTAAGGGGAAGGGAACGTTTTACTGACATTCAAATCTGCCAGCCAGAAACTGTTGTTTGGTTATATCTGCTCTAGTGTATACAAGCTAGGTCAGACGTTTCTGACATTGTACTTGGGGTAACATTACACACAAGAATAGTAGATTTGCTGTACCTAGTTACTATTGATTGTTGCTCTGTTGTTCACATATGTTGTTTTTGGGGTGTAAGTACTAATAAGTCATGACTGTTATGTAACAATTTAGTATTTTGGATTTGGCCCTTTTTACCGCCCTCTTCTATAAATGTTGGATTTATATTTGGAGGAGGCAACAGTGTTTGAGGTTCATGATATGTCAGTTCTAGTTTCCAACTTTACCAAGTAATTTCCCATTTTGTGGCACCTTTAAAAATGCCCATCACCAAAGCTGTACTAATGAGAATCTGGATACAATTATAGATTTTTGAATCAGATGGCTGTTGGCTGACTTGCTGCAGTTTATGTCTGTGAGTATACAAGCCTACGCGATTTGTGGTTCAGTGAGCGTCTGAGAGAAAGCCAGAGCATGCCCTTTGAGTGGACTCGATGTGGGTGTTTTTATAAGGCCTTCTCACTGGAGTGTTCTGGTTATGACTAAAGCAAGGGCCCAGCTCTCAGCACTTTAGCATTAGCCACTCATCCATCTGCGCTGTCCTTTACAGAGGTCACCATATCTAGATTGGCACAGGAGTTTTAGATTTAGACTCGATCCCCTGGACTGATGTGCTTATTCTCCCACTGAAAATACAAATTACTGACAGAGCTACTTAGACGATGCTGCGCATGTGAAGGGGCTTTGTTTTTACCCAGTTTGAGAACAGTGGTGAATTAATAAATTTGCTTATGCGTAAACAAACACAGAAGCAAACACACAGCGTGAATGTTACATGGGCTGGACCATAGTGGTGTGCAGTATAGTGTAGTGTGTGTGGGTAGTCAAAACAGGGCCATGTGACTTGATTACATTCAACCTTTCCTGTCGCTGCAAACTCAACACTGTACCCTTTAAATCTCAGACACACACGCACTGAGTTCATTCACAGCATCTGCAGTCCGTAGCTTTGAGAATAAACTAGTCGGTGACTCATCCCTCTCTGCTGTTGCAGCCTGGAGGGAGGGAATGAGGGGGAGGGGGAAAGGGAGAATGGGGAAAGAGAAAAAGACTAAACGAGAATGGAGCGAGTGGGGTGTAGATCCATGTGCCTGTTGTTTATGTGATGATAGTATTTCTAGGAGGGGTTAGTTCAGGAGCTTCTTTCATTACCACTACTCTGTCTAGATGGGCTAAATGTATCTGCGTGCTATGGTGGTGGTGTTGTGCACATCACTAATAAATCTGCATGGTCTCAATGAATTAGCCTCACTGCATTCCCCATTGAATACCGTCCAAGGAATTAGCCAAATTATCCCCCAGAGCCTGCTGCCTGCTGTTTTCCTCTCATCTCCTCTGCTTCTTGTGTTATTGTCTCTTTATTTGTAGAAAATGAATAACCAGAACCAGAGTTGGGCCGTGTTTTTTCATAAACATGTGGCGTCCTTCCTTCGTTTCCTCTTGGGGGTCAGTGATGGACGTCACCAGACTCATGATGTGTCACCGAGGCCTTGTCGTGTCGCTATGGCGGAGGAGATGAATTATTCACCGTCCAGTTTCAATATTGCATAAACATACAGTGTTCTTCATTGAAGCTGCTTTCTTCATTAGTAGATACATGGAATGTGCATTGCATTGTTCTTTAAAAGCGTGTAAAAAATGTTACCTTTTAATCATGGAATTTTTGCACCTTCTGGGAACATGAATAGCCTAGCTCAAGGGGCTGTGGAGCCACAGAGCTCCACAGTATAATTTGATTTCTAGGTAAATGTAAGATCATCCTGCTTTGCAGTTAAAATTAAGTTTTGCTAAGTGATCTAAAACACAGTTTTAACTCTAAACTTTCAGAAACGCTGGATGGAACTAACAAAGTGGCAAAGAGGAGAAACATTTAAAATGAACTTGGAGACATGGAGACAAATGGATGTGCACTCCAGCTGGATTCACATGACGATTTACTAGAAACTGTTCTACGTTTGCTGAAAAGTATTCTGCCAGAAAGCAAGAAATGTGGCTATAACTGAAATGTGGCTAAACCTAAAGTAGTGCAAAGTCTTTTGTGTGTATTCATTTTTATAAAGTGGGCTAGTTGCAGGTCTGGTTTATGCTCAGCTTTATTTCCAGACTCCCCAAAGGACACAGAAAAACCAAAGAACAGGTGCACACACACTGTTGAATCCCACTCCCCAAATTGTGTGCTGGCTAAGCTAAAAACACAGTGTCCCTTAGCTTGAAGCTAAACACAATACCCAATAGCTTTTTACCACTTTTATGTGGCTCTTTAGAATAAAAGTCTAAACGCACTTGAGGGATCCTAGATAAACTCTCTCTCTTTTTCATTTTTTCAAGTTTCTGCATACCAGCAGTGTGTCAACAATATTACATTTATTTCTCTATATTCAAGACATTAGCACACACTGAAACATATTTCCAACCAGGATTTGACCCCAATAAAATGCACATAAGGTAATGTGGCTCCCGGAGTGGTTTGATTTATGTTGAAAAAGGACAAAAAGGCTCTTCTTGGTATTAGGGTTGCTGACCCCCAGCGTAGATTAACTCTCTGAAGCCAGTGAAATATAGGAGGGACGTGCAGCTTTCAGGTTAACTAGATCTGACATAAAACAAAGGTGCTGTGCCATATCACTCCCTTCAGGCTGGGTCAGGCTTATCTAATTTGCCAGAGTAGCGGGTGGTAATATGGTACTGTGCAGAAGTCAGAGACCACCCTTTTCATGCTGCTTGAAAATGTTATGCCCATTACTGATTTAGGCTCCTCAGTGCATTAAACCGTATGCCTCATAGCAGGTGTCCAGTTGTTTTAGTGCAAATGCTGCTTTCTAAGATTGTGTTGGTTTAGTGTTATTAGGTTTGTTGCCTGTTTTCTGGCTAGTCTGAGGTGATGATTTGAGGGCATTATGATTGGTACAATTAATTTTGGGGCAAATCAGAGTGAAGAGAGCCCCATCAAATGTAGTATGTTACCCGTGTTTAAATCCTGACAAGTAGTGATCAAGTAGTGAATCAATTGCGGCAGTTTAGAGGACAAGTTAAATTGAAAGTGAATGTGTGTTGGCGATGTTGTGGTCTTAGGGTTTACTCTAGAGGAGCGGTTGGTGAGATTGTGTGTTTGTTTTAATGATTTGAGGGCATTTGTAATTGGACTCAGGCAGGGGGCCTTCTCTCACTGTGTTTTACTCTGGATTAGCTGTAATTAAGAGCCGTGTCAGGATGGCTTCCAGGGACGCAGTCAAACGTGTCCAAAAGGAGAGCACGTTCTTTCATCTTTTTATTCTACTGCCTGCCAGCTAGTCTGGCAAATAACACTAAAGCGCTGTTGCTGGTGGACTGGTCAAAGTGTCCATCCACTCTCTGGCATCTGCTGTACAGGGGCCCCATATACAAGATCAAAACCAAGCCAAGCCACCCTTTATCGTGTGCGTGCGTGCGTGCGTGTGTGCGCGCGTGTGTGCGTGACTTTTTTGTTTGTTGTTTTCTGGTAAGCTGTTCTCTCTCAGCTTTCTCATGATCTTTCTCTTTTGCTGTCTTACATAGTGGTGTAAGTAAATATCCTAAATCTTGCATCACAGTATTATGTTTTGTGATACTGCAATGATTTTTAATAAAGACCTTTAAAACCCATGTGCAGGTTTTGAACCCTCCCACCACAGACAGCAGTGCTGTAATCTTCAGCCCTTGGACTCTTCCACTCCAACATAAACCAATAGCATAAGGGCACAGCACTAGCTTTAGCATTAGCAAACCTTTGCATATGGTTGTGTGTTGTTTTGTTTTAGTTGTTAGTAACCCCCTGTATCGTAACACGTCTGCAGGTTTTTGCCAATACACAGCCCCACTCTTATTTTCTGTGTGATTTATTTTTTGTCCCCCCTCCCCTCTCTGTCTCTCTCTGTGAAAGTGAGAGTTTGTTTGGCTGGTGTTTACTCTTTGAACAGGCCTGCCTGCTGTTTTGGAGTTTATTTGGAGTTTGGGCTTATTCTGGGCTCTGCATCTGTTTTTTTTCGTGTGTGTGTGTTTGTGTGTGTTTGTGTGTGTGTGTGTGTGTGTGTGTGTGTGTGTGTGTGTGTGTGTGTGTGTGTGTGTGTGTGTGTGTGTGTGTGTGTGTGTGTTGTCTGTTATATGGTGTGTGATGTGTTTGTGTGTTACATGGGGTGTGTGTGCATGATGTTTGTCTAGCTCAGTGTTTGTTGATGTCTCCTCTGGAAGGCTGACACTGAGCTCCACGTCAGCAGAGCAGCAGCCTGGCTGTGTGTGAGGGGAGGGATGTGAGGGAGAAGGGGGAGGGAGGGAGATGTGGCCTTTTGTGTCTGATCTGTCAGTGCTTGTGCGTCAGTCTGATGTAAACGTGTGGGTGGGTTTTTTTCCTCCCCCCCCTTTAAACAGAAAAAGCATATTTATTTCTTCATTTTCAAATTCCATCTTTCCTTATCCCTCATTCTGTTCCTGTCTAGCTCCCTCTCTCCCCAGAATACTGTCCTGTCACTATTTCCTTGCTTCTGTCACTTCCCTTTCTTTATTTTCATCGTTCTTCTTTTTTCCCCCCTCTTACTTTCCCTTAAATTGGCTGTTTTTGTCCACCTCTTTTAGATTTTCTCTCATCATCTTTCAGTGCAATTTCAGTGCTATTCCTTTTGTTCATTGTACCTTCTTTCCATCTGTCTGTCGTTAGAGCTCTTTGCATGCACATGTTCTGCACCTCTCTTTGTTTAACTTACCTATAAACTCGGTGAAATGGTCAGAAATGGCTCTGTCTGTTCCAGCTCCCACACAGGGCAGTAATGTAAATCTGAAATCAGCTAGTCTTTGTCACTAGTTGCATGTAGTGTAAGAAGGCTACCTTTCCACTTGTTTGTGTAGGTGTCATTGTTTATGTGAGTGTTTTTAATTGTAGACTCAAGCTTTTTCTTCAGGTCTACTTACCTGTTACATCAGGCTGACTCATTGCACATAGTTTAAGCAGCTTCAGTCTCTCTAAATCAGGTTTCAAAGGTCCCACAGCACTCCACATCAAAGTAAAGAGATAATGGTTTGTCTCCCTTTTTAACAAGCGTGTGAAATTTTTGCTTTTAAAGGAACTGCATGGCTAGTAATTAAGCTAGCAAATGTTTATTAGGCAGTTCTTCCACCTAGTCAAACACGTGTGTGTGTGTGTGTGTGTGTGTGTGTGTGTGTGTGTGTGTGTGTGTGTGTGTGTGTGTGTGTGTGTGTGTGTGTGTGTGTGTGTGTGTGTGTGTGTGTGTGTATATATATATATATATAACACCCAATCAATCACTGCAAAGTGAAACCAATTGAAACAAATGAAAAATTGCAATGTCTCATATTATATATATATGTATATGTATATATGTATGTATGTATATATATATATAATATGAGACATTGCAATTTTTCATTTGTTTCAATTGGTTTCACTTTGCAGTGATTGATTGGGTGTTTGTTGATGGGCCTGGCATTTCACAAGTGTACAGGTCAGGAATTAGGAGAGAGTTCTTAGTACTAAAACTTAAATTAAAACCTGAATTTAACCATGTCTATCCACAAGTGATGCAGTACAATTGCTTGCCACTTTCATAGGGCTCATTTGCACCATTTTTTTTATTTTTTTATTTATTTTTTTATTTTCCCTTCATCTTGAAATGGGTTTACACTAACAGCAAAGACTTGCAATATTTTTGCTGAACCTTGATTTGTCTGTTTTGTGCACAGTGGAGTCAAAACCAAAAGCTGGGGCTAAGAGATTAAATCAATTGCAATTTAAATGAGTATGCAGTATTCAAATTGCAAGAGCTGCAATTTTAGTTATAGCCTGTTTTATCAAAATCGCAGCTTATGTGGGGAGCATGAACATAATGTCAGAGCTTGTAAACTGCCTGTAGGTGAGTTAGACCAATCAGCGACAGCCAAATAACTATAGACTGTGAGATCACAACCAGCTGGCAATCTGGCCAGCAGGAAATCTCCAACCAGATTAACAGAATATCGCAGTCATATTGTTGATCATAAAAATCACAGTTCAATATTTTTCTCAAATCGTTCAGCCCTAGTTTGCACTGATCTAGGCAGGTGTTAAAGTTTCTTTGGACTGATGCAATTTTAGAGCTTCAACATTTTAATTCACCAGCTGTGACTCACCAAGCTGCATAGTAATATCAAAGAGGCTCCTTGCTTATACCCATTGTTGTTTAGATCTTTACAGTATGTATAGAAGTTGTTTTATAGACACACGTTCTAATTAGTGAATTCAGCTACTTTAAGGTGCACACAGCATGGATGAGCTCTAAAAAAGCATTGCCAACGAAATGGGATGCTTTGGAGCAGCCACACATGAGCCCGAGGTCATCATGCCCAGTGCCAAGAGTTGGCTAGAGGAAAATGAAGCCCAAACACTGGACTGTGAGGCAGTGGATCTGTGCTCTCTGGAGTGAAGGAACTCCATCCAATAGCTTTGGGATGTATTGGAGTGTTGTTTGAGATCTGGAACATTGTTCAACATCAGCGCCTGACATCATAAATGCTTTTGTGGCTGAATGCAGTCAAATCCACACAAAAATGATCAGTCAGCTGGTATAAAGCCTTCTCTGAAGAGTACTGTTACTGCAGTAGACGGGGACAGTCATCTTGTTAGCACCCTTGATTTCAGAGCAAGTACTGAATGAGCAGATTCTACAGCAGGCCTTTCCCTTACCATTATGTTTAACAGGCCATGTTTTCTCACAGTCATACAACAAAAGTGAAATGATCCATATGCTGAAATATTGAGCCTGAAACTCACAAGAATCATTTAGGCTCACATCAGAAATGAGTAGTGTTGGAAAATAAAAGTATTAACTAATCATTCTATCAGAGTCTTGTCTCTTAAATCATGCATGCCAGCTCTAGCTCAGCTAATCGATCTGTGGAAGCAGAGTGGCCTGAATGAATTTACTCTGATGTTTGTGGGTATGCTGCCACTAATGTCTACATCATATACACATCCTGTTTTAAATGCCAGTCAGGTATGGATTTCTTTAAAAAAAAAAAAAAAAAAAGTTTAAGGTTTGTCATCTGTGATTTTGGAACGTGTGGTTGAGTCTCTAGAAGTAAATTACCATGTTTTGACTTAGGCTCTCTGCTTCACACAATGGCTGACCGATTTCTCATTGATTGCTTGGAAACTGAGCGCACCTATAGAGAAACTGGATTAGTTCTGTCATCCAATTGTCACAAATGAGAGCAAGCATTGTCTGACAAATACATTAGGTGAAAACCTGGAAAACGGAACAGAAAGACATGAAATGGCAGAATATAGTAGTGTGAGAATGCTGTTTATTTGTATACAACTCCGAGCCATAGTTTGTGGGTTGTGTAGTGTAAATAGAATGCCCTTAGCTCTGGTTTGTCAGTAAGTCTTTAAGAGGCCATAAGTGCTGTTCATGTTTGTTTTCTAACAGAATAAGAAATAATCTATAGTAGATTCATTGATCCCTTTTATATTTGTTCTCTTCATGCATCTTGAACATTGGGATTATGTCTGGATAAATCTAAGAATCAGAATCCGGTTTAAGCCATGTAAAATAAAAGTGTAAATGGACCCAAGATGAAGACAGTCCAAAGCTGAACCAAAGCTCCTTCCCATGCAGCATGCCACTAGGCACATGATCCATATCTACAAAGAAGGTAATCATGAAGGATGCACATAGTACTTGACCAAGTGAAACAAAATGTTTTATAGTACTATAAACAGTCAGTATGTGGGGGGGGAAAAAAACCTAGGCAATGATGGCTAAATGGACAAACAGCTGGTAATTGGTTGCAGATTGGCTAATCTGTTCTTCACAAAAATCGAGTATCAGCCCAACTGATCGGAAATACATTTAACTACGAAGTGTAAGCGCCTGTGGCTAAAATCCTAGCAGATACAGGCCAGATAGTAGTCACATGAAGTGACCAATTATATAGGGTCGTTAATGCCCTATTGCTTCAGAAGAAACTTTTTTCTGATTCCTCTGCTGATTTTTCAACTGCTTGCATAATATTCAAGTAGGGCCACACAATACATTGTTAAAAATACTCGTATTGTAGAAACCTGCAATATGCAAATGAACCCCTTAATCATTTGCATTTTCCCACTGTTTTTGGTAAGTATTTTGTGTTTCTGTAAAGGGTTTTGATGAATCAAGGTTATTTTTGTTTATTATACTATGACATCAGCTGGGGGATTGGCTGAGTCACCCTGACTGGGAAGCCCAGCGAGAGTTCAGGAACACAAACACCAGCAGAAGTGAACAGGGGAGCTTTGTTTTTGCATGCTAAACATAGCATGTTCAGGACCTTTTTAGGGGAACATTAGCACAACTAAAGCAATACACCGACTTCAAAGCAAACATCTACAAACAACAATGCAGACTATTACCTTGTCCATGTTCGCAGAGAGAACCTGAGAGTAGCCCATCATTGTATATGGGGATAGTCCATTGTGGGTTAAAGAGACCAATGAGTAGCTTGAGGGCCTGTCTTTCCAGCATGGATTAGTTTGCTAACTACGTAGCTGTTTTTGTCAGCTCGTCTGACTGACAAGCCTGATAACTGAAACACGAAGATGTGGGTTCGTAGCAAGAAACGCCTAATAAAACCCCTATGTTAAGGGTATCCATACAGGGTTAGCTTTGCTAATGCTGGTAGGTGCTAACATAGCTAGGTTTATCAGCTAGATAACATTCAAGTCCACTGGCTTCAAACTTGTTTGGAAAAAATGCTTGAATGACAACGTTTTACATCCAGGTTTATTCAAACAATGAGGCTAGAACACAGGCCTGAAGGCTGATGCATCACGGTTTAACAAGTGGATTCCAGTCTTTTGGTCAAATGGTTATAAAAAATTTGCCTGAACCCCAGTTTAAATAAAACCAGATTCCGGTGTGGGACATGTTTAATACGGTTCCAGGGTCTTTTCCTCATGTGGACACTCCAGAAAGTGTGCATATTTGGTATTTTGCAGTGTGGTGAATGTGGCTTAACCAATCAGTTTTTTGTTTTTGTATCTTTTGACTTTTATTCTTGTTGGTTTACTACTGTTGCTTGATTATCACTTAGAAGAACCAAAGTTTGCCTCCATAATTAGGCCTAAAGTTTATATGTTTAATATCAAACCTGTTGTTTTCTTTAGTTACATTCCCCCAATAGTTACTTCCCCCTTTTACCGATCCCTCTGCTGTCTTGTGCCATTTAAACACCTGAATTTTTTGTTTATATGTTTGTATGAATGTGAATATGATATCTTGGCCACTGAGAAGAGAGCAGAGGTGGAAACTTTCAACTGCAGTTTTTTTCTACTTTCATTTGATGCACAGAATAGATCCACTGAGTAGTGGGACTGCTTGGCAAGAGGAAGCAAGTGTGTGTTCCTGATAATGTGGAGTGTGGTTGCACACTCCTATTTATGATCTACTGTTTTTAAGCTTCCACTGTGCTGAAAATAAAAGCGCCCGGCTTTGGCCCTCTGTGTATGTGTGGAGGAAATATATCTAGCCTCAGGCAAGATTTACAGGTTCTACTATTTTACACAGCAAAGATATGCTACGCTGCATCTGTCAACCTTTTTATCCCCCCAGCACTGCAATGTCAGTAGTGGTTTGTGTTCAAAGCAAACCTCATATGTTTACAGAAGAGAGGGCGTTATGATGGCTTCAGACAAATCTATACCATCCAAAAGGACATTAAAGACAAGAGTTTAGTCATGGAAATCTAGTTATTCAACCTATCCATTAATCAGGTTTGTGTTTTGTTTGCAATAAATGATACTGTGATACATGAATATAAAACATAATACGTTCAGTGGTAAACAACTGGACGGATAAGTTTAGATAGATCTTAAATTAAGGCTGTTTCTACTACCTGATAATGATTGAATATGCTTATAGAAGTGGGTGGTATGTCAGAATTATATTAATATATGCAATTAAATAAATAAATAAATACAATTAATTGTTAATGAATTAATTAAATAATGGATTTCAATCAGTATGCACTAGTACTGCTGTACACAGTGGAGTCACGTTTATTATGACCACTTCTACTTTCTGCGGCAACAGTCATGTTTTCATTGCATTCTATACGTTTTCATTGCATTCTATACGTAGATATTTAGATTTGAATCCATCCTTCCAGATCACATACACCCTTACATGCTGATTGCTTTCATGGACCATATGGGATCTTCCAGCATGAAATGCAATGCGTCACATCTATAGAAATGTCCAACTTTGGTTAGAAGAGCATGACCAAGACTTCCAAGTACTAGCCTAGCCCCCTAATTCCCCCAGACTTGAACATCTGTGTGACCACCTTGATCATTGTGTTTGCTCTGTGGATCCACCCCTGTGCACCCTCCAGTAGCAGTCAGCATAGCTACAGAAACCTGTGATAATCTATTAAGCCTTTTTGGGACACTCCAAGCCTGTCCAGCTGCTGTCTGTGCTGTGCATGGCGGTTACTCTGGATATTAGCTGTTAGTGTGACTCCAATAAACTGTTAGTGTGACTCCAATAAGTATACAAAAAAACCTGACTTATTTTTACCCAGCAGTGTATGTAAGTATTGACTATGTCCATGATGTACATTTTGTGCCATAATCACAGTAACAATTATATCATATTGCCTGTCAACTGAAGATATTGGCATGATATTCATTTATTGTACCAGTTCAAATCAGTGTACTGTTATGGCTCTACTTCCAAGACTATAGACATTAATATTCTGTTGCTTGCACCTACTAGTATAGTAACAAATTGACCCTCTATCTATGTTATGTGACACTAATGTGATGACCATTTTGTCTTTGCAGGTCCTGCTCAGGTTCCCATGATGTCCCCAAATGGTTCAGTGCCTCCAATCTATGTGCCTCCTGGATACGTTCAGCAAGTGAGTCCACTTAGATATTTTTCATGTTTTTATTTTTTTGTAGTTTAAGTTTCCTTTTACAAATGAGCATCATGTTTTATAGCATAATGTTTATGCATTTTGTTCACACTGAAGCTTTTTATTAGTGTTTATCTCCCCCTGTATTTTTTACCTTTTGTTTTCTGCCTGTCTCTCTTGTATAGATCATTGAGGAGAATGGAGTGAGGCGGGTTTTGGTCTTACCTCAGGCGGAGTTCCACCCGGGGGGCCATTCTCCGCTGCACCACCCGCCCCCTCCACCCCCCCATGCCCACCTGCAGGCCTTCATTCCCCACCCTCATCATCCCATTATGCCTCCTCCTCCTCACCTGTACTCAGGCATGGCCGGCAGTACGGGAGACATGAATGCCCAGTACATCTCTCAGTACCACCCAGCTCACATCTATTCAGAACAGGGTAAGTGTGTATGTGTGTGTGTGTATATTTATATATATATACCTACCCTGAAACATACAGGCTAAACTGAGTCACTGTTTAATGCAGAGTAAGAAAAAAAATCTGATATGTGAAAAAGTCATGGCACTGTTTACATTTCCTATTTGCTTTTTTTACAAAAATTCTTACATGCATTCAATATTTCCACATATGTATGGCACTTCCTATAGCCATCAAATACTGTTAGCTTTGTATATGCTGTTGCAAAGAGGAGAAAATGTTTTTGATTTACATTTGCAATGACAGTTGTATTGAAAACCTCTGTCTGTATGTGTTATATGTGTTTTCAGTTTCCGCAGACACTCACCCGCCACACGGACGAACAACGTTTGTTCACAGGGATGAAAGGGCTAACAAAACCTATGAGCGCCTGCAGAAGAAGCTGAAAGAGCGGCAGGGTGGGCAGGCGGGTGGAGGGGGTGGTCTGGCTCCTTCCAAAGACAGTCCTCCTCTTTCCCCACAGAAGAGTCGTGGAACCCCACCAGGAGGAGGGGACCTCCAGAATGGCCTCGGGCTTAAGGGGGCTGAGGAGCAGAGACAGGCCAGTGCAGCGGTGACTGGACTGGGCGTGGAATGTCCAGGGAGAGGGAGAGATGTGGAGCCTGGAGGTAGGGAGATGCCAAATGCATCACTGTTTCATAGTAGTGTGCATATGAGACTCCTGAAAGTAATTGTGAAGCAGTTAACTACAATATCCATTGAATTCCTCACATAATGACGCACTGAACTATTGTACTAGCACATAGACTGGCAAAGAGATACAAATAATTTTTAAGTAGATTGTTAAAGAAATACAAAAAGTTTTAGTAGTACCAGTGACTCTTTCAACCTAAGGTTCTGTAGACACGGCTAGATATGACTGCTTAATCCCTTTCAATCATTTTTTTTTTTTCTTTTTTCTTTTTAAAACACGACTCTGTTACTGAAGCATTCAGAAATGGCAGAAATGATAGTCCTGTCAAATCTCCACTCTAGTGTGGAAAATGGTGCTGGAGCTACTGAGTGGTGTGAATAGGCTTTAGGGACAGAGCCCCTCGCTGACCTGAGCATAGCTAGACTGAGCAGTGCATCTCTGGCCTCATTAGCTTCAGCAGCTAGTGGAGCTAACAGCCGTAATTAACCCAGACTGACTGACAGACTCATAGCCTGTTGGAGCCAAGTCAAAGCTAATACACAAGGGCTTCTCTGTCACAGGATGTGTGGAGCAACATTTCCGCATTCACTACAGTAGACCTGCCCAACGCAATATCATTTTTTAATTGTATTTTTGCACGTCACAGTTAATATTCTTTCTGGATACATTTAAAGACTATGACAGTATCAACATTTGGAAGTTAACACCAGTGAAAGTTGTTGGTTCTTAGTGTGCGTTTGGTACCACAGCAAAAAGTGAAAATGGGCAGCCTTTATTTATCAATTACATTATTTAAACCCACAAGAACTATGCAAGCACTGTTAAACTAGTAAGATTAGGCTGAAAACACATAATCCAAAGATTATCCATTTCCAGCATGGAATCCAAAACCTGACAGTTGAGCCATTATCATGAGGTAATGAGACCCCATTCGCAGCAGTCTGACCTCTGTCTGAAAAGTCGGATTAGATTTTTACTCATCCTTATTTTGCTTGTAGAAATAGACACCTTAAGCTTCATGTCTTCATTTTGAAGGGTAAGTGAAACAAGTGTAGGTTTGAAAAAAAGCTGTTCAGCTTTACTTCAAGAATTTTCTGTAGAAGAACAAAGCAATGGAGATCCACACAGATCAACTGTCATTGTCCAGTAGGGATTGCCATTTTGGAATGTGCATTGAAAGCATTCTGTTTTAGTATAAACAATGAGCTTTAATTCGGCGCTTGGTCAACTTTTCACAAATAAATCCAACATACATATCCAGCATTCAAGCGTTTATTGAGGAAGTTAATGTTTCCTTACATTATTGCTTTCTTTTCACAGAACTGAATGAAAAGATGCAAGCTCTTCAAGAATGGTTGAACAATATCACCAAGCCAATGGTGAGTACATGGTAGACTTATGTCTTCATTTGATGGATGATTCACTATTTGAGTAGCCTTGAAGCAGCCCTTGAGCAGTTGAATTTTCATGAGTTTAAGGTGTTATTCAAACACTGCTGAAACCGAAAGTTTTCACATTCTCCCCAGCGATGAACACCTGATAAAGCTAGTGCAACAGTGCTTTCATAAAGTCTGTCATTTACATGTTTTGAGAAATTATACATGCATGCACGAGTTCTGTGCCAAGATTATTTGAGTGCTAACTAACTGTAGAAGATCATTAACGCTGTGTGTAGTTTCATGAATAGTCTCATGTTACTTCTGATGTATTTTTTTCATTGATCTTTGTTAGATTGATGCATATTTAGGCTTATCTTTACACATAGGATCAGCTGTTATTTTAGTCTGTGTTTAAAACACTGTCTAAACCAAGCGTTTTTAAAAAGGGTGCAAATCAGCAATCCTAGTGTCAAAAAGGGAGTTTCAAGTGAATAGACCATCCATAAAGGAACCCAACTTGACAGATTAGAAGTTTAGTTTACTTTTAGTTTTTTTGTTTTTTCAAGAACTTTTGGCCTGGTCAATAAAAAGAAGCCCTGTTGTTCTGAATCTTGCCTTCTGAGGGTTTTAGTTACCAGTAGCCTTACTGTCCTTGTGTAGTGACTGAGCTTTGTTGTCATTCTCTTTTCACAAGAGACCAGAGAGAGAAAATAGAAAGACAGAAGGTAATGCAGTGGGCAGTGGAGCGAAGGCTCTGGTGAAGGGCTTCTTGGACAAATATGGTGTTGTGTTTGTTTTTTGTTTTTTTTTGCATCTGTCTTGGCGCAGTTTTGGGGTTTAAAAGAGGGAGTTCACCTGCACACTCTATTAATCCACTGATTTGAAGCGGGAGGTCACCTGAACACTTGGCCATGCACATTCTGAGACCTGTGGTCTGCCTCGAACATGACAGAGCACTTCATACTTTGTATAAAATTGACAGAGAGGATTGTGCTGACATGTCCCACATTTGTGGGCTGTTATATTTGTTAACTGAAGGCATGCTGTGGGTCCTGTGTAAAATATATGTTTTTGAAAATTGAATTGAAAAATGTGTTATGTGAGCAAAACTGTTGAAAGCTATACTATCTTTGGGGTTTGTATCAACTACAGCAAACTAGCCTAGCAGTGTCTGTTAAAGGGCTAACTAGGCAAGCTTTTAAATGTCCCTTACATTACAATACGTGATCCCAGGTAATCGAATAATTATTAAGCCTATTATAATAATATTAATATTATAAGCCTATTATGAGCTGGGTCAGGAAATGAATCAGTTCAACCTGCATTGCTGTGGATCAAAGGAAATAACGGCTAAGGCTAGCTCTGACATGAACACCATAGAGAGTGGAGGATGTTGCTTAATAGCGATTGCTATGAGATAGACGGTTGATAGGTGATAGTGTTTAGTGAAGTCATCATGTCATGTTTGATCATTGTGTTTTAGGGGTTATGAAGTCAGTTATTAGTCTTTTATTGTTTTTACCCACAGAATTATTTTCTGTCAGTTACTGATAGCTGATACTTTCTGTATCTACTAAGCTGCTGCTTTACATCACTGTTTTCACATTAACACAAACTAACATCATAACAAGCAGTTTTTCCATTGGCAAAAAGCTCTAGCAGCTGCAAATCCAATACACAGTACGTGAAACAGCTAAGTTTATTTTCCTCAGTGCCTAAAATAACAGCTATATATTGTTTGACACCAAACCCTCAATATGTGTTAATGTTATTAAAAAGAATGTCAAAAGTTATGTTGGAAATTACAAAGTACACAGCACCCAGCTGTGTTTTGTGCTGTGCTCAGGTGCTTCACACTGAATGTGTAAGAGGACCTTTCACTCTAAATCAGTTGACCAAGAGAGAATGTAGGGGGATCCCCTCTTCTAGGACCTGTCCTCACAAACATCACAAAAAAATGTGCCAAAAGCCAAAAAAACAAACAAACATTGTTTCGGAAACAATAGATTATAGAAGCAAATGGAGGAGAAAAATAATTTTGGATTTATTATATAAAATAGAAACAGACTAAAATTTAACTTGCAACATGTTGCTTGCGACTCACAATTAACTCATGGATGAAAGAATTACTTCCAATTCGAAATTGCATGGAGAAAAAAAGAAAAAAGAAACAGGAGTAAAGTTGAAAAGGTAAAGAAATTTTACTCATTAGATCAGATTTTTGCTGCGTCTGTGCCCTGCTGATGCTTGATATCTTGGGATATTTTTATCAAAGAATCGAAGGAGGTCTGCAGGCATGCAGCTGTAACTAAAGGATAGACTTTCCTCTCAAGTGGAACAAAGCTAAAAATAAAGAATGTTCCCCCGTCTTCCCCCCCTTCTGCTTGCATAACAACAGTTTTTCTCTAGTTTTACAGAAATAGTAAGTTGCCCCAACTGATCTTGCATGACTCACTTCTGAGACACAGAAAATGCAGCCAGGCATTAAGCTGTGTTTACAGTCATATCGGCCCATTCAGAATTTCATTCTTGGAACATCAAAGCTGTAAAAAATCTAAGTGAAAAACTCAGACAAACCAGTAGCATTTATTCATTTCTTCAGGTTACAGACATTCAAGCCAGAGGAGCTTGTCTGTGTTGGGTGGTCCCTGTGAGGCCAGTGGCAGAAGAGGAGCAGAAAGAGGGAGAGGAAAAAAACGAGGACCCGTGCTTCAGCTATGAGGTGTCTGTCTCCTACAATGGCAAAGATGGAAAATACAACACTGCCTACAGGTAATATTGACCTAGCAAGAGGGTGACTTAGGCTGTGTTCAAACCACCGGCAAATCAGATTTTTCTCAAATCCAATCTATTGAGAAGACTGTCTATAGGGTTGTTTGTAAGTGATCAGATCAGATTTGTGTCCAGACATCTCCAACATATCCGCTTATGTTGTTGTGGTATAGACGTAGGCATCAGTAACTTAAGCTGATGATGTGGCTTTCATATACAGGGGCAGGAGAGATGGAGATGCATAGTATTACCCTCTAAACTCCTTAAACATTTTGCCCTCTTTGCTTTGTCCAGTCATGGTTCACAACATTTTTGACATTCTCCTTCAATTGCAGCATTTCCATTATTCCGCTGTTTGGTACGTTGCTAGTGATGCAAAAGTGCAAATTTTAATCAAATTTAGCTTCCCACCTATAAATGTGATTTGGGTCCAGTTTCCATGATTTCATGTTGTTTTTCACTGTCCAGACAATTAAAAATCAATTTGGATACAATTTGGAAATCGGATTTGGGCTTACTTTCAAATACATGGTCATAAACATGAGCCCAGTCTAAGCCTTTGTAAGTTTGAATATGCTCAAATAATATTACATAACATCACATATTGTCACAAGTGCAAGTGCAGCCATGCATTGAACTCTACATGACATGATAAACCCTGTATGCAGTGACATTAAGACCTAAAGAAAGTAAACAAAACACAGTTGAAGGCATGAAATCTTGACTATTGTTAACACTGATATTTCTGGGTATGGAGTACCACCTATCATATTTAAATAAATCAGTTTTGTGGTAATGGTATTTAATTTTTAGTTATGGTGGTAATAGTTAGATTTGGAAAAAGCCTAGCATGGTTGATTTTTCATATACAGCCTCTCTATCGCAAACATTTCTACATTAGTATAGACTGATGTCAAAATTGCCCAACTTCAAATTATTTCCTGGTCACAACCTTTGAAGTATGTTGTTCATATCAGACATGAAATTTCTAAAGTTTAGACCCACAAGGTGTTTTTTTTTTCCAGTCATCATCTTAGCGAACCATTGTTTGCTTTGCCTGTGCTGCTATGTTGTTGAATCTGTGTTATACCCATTTATCTGTTGCTTTTGTCATGTTGTTACAGTGGTAAGGAACTAAGTGCAACCATAGAGAACCTAAGACCAGCAACAGACTACCATGTCAGGTTTGTATTCAAGCTTTGTGTATTATGAGTGTATTATGACTGCAAGCCATGTTACACGCCATTTGTGTATACGTGTCCTCATGCATGCACTCTTGCACCTGCAGGGTCCAGGCCATGTGTAACTGTTTACAGGGAAGTCCCTCTGAGCCTGCAAGTTTCACTACTCTGAGCTGTGAGCCTGATACTCCAAGCCCACCTCGCAAAACCAGTGGCACGAAAAGCAGCCTTGTCCTGCTGTGGAAGGTACAAACACATGCAGCCCTGTGTATTTTTTTTTCTCTCCCATAGATCTGCTATTTCTGTTCTATGTGTAATCTGAGTTATGAGCAATCATTAGATGTAACATGCAGGAATAAGTGGACATTCTACTTTTTGCATACTTGTTTTGGCTTTTTTCACAGGCACAATTGAGTTGTGGACTGATCGGATCTGATACAACTCTACTGATAATTCTTTGTATGATACTTAATCAGAGAGAGTGTTTTAATTAAAGTATTTTACTAGAGCCATGAACTTGATAGTAAGTTACCTAACTGTCATCACTGTTGTTCATGTAGGTCTTTAACAGCTCAATACTAACACTTGTAACTTTTGGGACAATCTGTTAATCTTAAAACAAATACCTTTTTTTCCAGGCACCATGTGACAATGGTTCTAAAATACAAAACTACATTCTGCAGTGGGATGAGGTACTGTCTGATGCACCTAATATGTTTGTCTTGTATGTCTTTATCAGTATTTTTGACATTCATATCGGCAAACATTTGTGTTGGACAGATAAGTTAAAATTGACCTATATATATTTTAAAACTAATATTTGATTAATTTTGTATTCTGGAAAAGTAGAGCTTTTGGATAAGCCTTTTAGAACCTTATAGAGTGTATGTTAGATTTCTCTTTGAATGCTACTCCTATTAGAAGTAATCCTAGTTTTTGCATTTGTTTGTACATTGACGGAGGTTAGCTTCAGTTCATAGTATTTGAGCATCCATAGACCCATTAGATATCGCAGACTAGTTTGGATGTATCAGAAGCAGTTTGATTGTAGTTTCCCTCTTAGAAAACATAAGAAAATCAGATCACACCACAACAATGAATATCTTCTTGTTCATACATGGTTGAGCAGCTATTTCTTTAGATAGCAGACACCGTAGTCTAGTTGGACTGTCCCCAAATCTGAAGACGTGTTTTGAAGTTTGAATTGTTTTAAAAGTATGTGAAGTATTTTCCTCTTTGGGCCTGGTAACCTTCTGATCTGTGCTCTGTGCAAAATAGTAATTGTGTGTTCTTTTTTGTGTGTGTGTTCCCTGACTGAACAGGGTAAGGGCACAGGAGTGTTTGAGCAGTGCTATTATGGCCCCCAGAAGCAGTACAGGGTGACCAAGCTCTCTCCTGCATCCAAATACTCATTCCGCCTAGCAGCCAAAAATGACATGGGTGTCAGGTATGACAGAATTCTATTAGGTATAGGTATGCAAGTGCTTGTTTAGCCACTCCTTTGAGGATATATTTTAAATAGCCTGCCAAACACATGCATTCCCTAATACATCCCACTCTCTGTTTCTGTAGTGAGTTTAGTGAACGTGTAGACATGATGACCTCATGCGGTGTCCCTGCACCCCCATTGAGTCCGGAGTTGATCCAGGCTGGCGTCACCTGGCTCTGCCTGCAGTGGAACAGGCCTGTTGGATCACCGAAAGAAGATGATATTGGCTATGTGCTGGAAATGGAGGAAGAGGGCTCGGTGAGACATTTACACAGTTCACACAACTTCACGTCAGATGTGTATCTTTATACCTGAATTAAACTGACATGCCAGAAGTCAGGGGACTAGGATTGTGTAAGACCTCATCTAACCCAGCAAAATACAGTAGCTCAACGTGGCAAATGTTTCAACAAGTGGACAGAAGACATCTGTAGGGAATCTGAGTTATGCCTTCTTGATAGCCGTCCACAGCTCCATGGTATTTGTAAGTGAAGGGTCTTGAATGTGAATGCTTGATTGGGCTCATGTTGGGCAAACATGCAGACCACTGTTTTTGGCGGAACTGTCTATGTTATATATGGAAATGCTCCTCAGACTTTTGGCGAGTAGGTGTAAATTATCTTTAAATATAGATGATATGGCAAAAAATGTACATCACAAAAGCTTTATGATGCACTGTGGGAAACTATATATAGTAACTATATATAACTTTTTTGAAGGATGTTACAATAAACAAAACATGCCAACAGAATTGTATTTGGGGATGTGGGGAACTAGGCAGGCATGACTACTACAACATCTGTGCTCTACCCGATAGAACACTTTTCCATCCCAGTTGTCAACAAATAAAACATCGAAAATATGAACAAAGAGGGTGGTTGGCTTCTGTTTAAATGGGCCACCTGTGGAGTTGAACATGATTTCCAGTATGAAAGAGCTGAAGGAGAACGGAGAGTTTCTTCACTTCATTCAAAGCTTACACTTTCTTCCACCATGCAAACACCAGAACAATGCATGAATAAAAAGAGATTCCATTTTGCAGTCTAAATGGCATTTGCTGTGCAAGATGCTGAAAGTTATATACATGCTCAGTTTAATTACCATCATCTGAATTAATTGCACAAATAAATCTTACTTGGTATCACAAACATCATGTCATCAGGAGTCCCACCCTAGAGTGAAGTTATTATTGACTGATTGTTTAAATAAGGCGTACATCTTTTTTTTTTTTTTTGCCTCTTTATGATGCATGCAGTTGTTCTGCAAGTGTTGATGATACCCATGATAATTCTCTTTTTCATGATTTCACTGTATGACATCCTGCTGCTGTTTGAGAGTGGAAATTTAAAATATTCTCCGTATGCTGTACAGTTGGATACAGCTAAGCTAGATCTGAAAAAAACTTTGCTGTCCTCCTATTAAACTCACTGACATAAGACTGTTTCTGCACTGAAGAGTTTGGTAAGCCACATGTTCTTTAGTTGACATACAGCTTAAATTCTGTATGGCATGTCTAACCAGCACTAAAGCAGCAGGCTTTTATTACCCTACTTTTAATAATGAACAGACTTTGCCCTGAGCTGGGAGGATGGGTTGTGTAATTGTGTACAGTGTACACTACACTTGCGTGTTTGTAAATATTACATTTAAGGCCTTTAGCAGTTGCACTTATCCATTGCAGTTTAAAATATTGTTAGTAGGGTTAATATTTGATAGGAGAAAACAGACTGTCATTTCCGCTAAGAGGGCATGTTGACATTAAAGACTTAAACATTAAAGTACCTTGTAGTTACTGACATTAAAGTCAGTAACTACAAGGTACTATATTTTTAAACCGTTTTTTTAAATCATGTTTTTCACGCTTTAATTCTCCTCTGCTGTAAGAAGATCTTTGTGACTGAAACAGACGAATGCTTAGAAAACAATACTGTGATTGATCACAATAATGATTGCATATAATAAGGACTCATCCATCCCATAATTGTCTGCTTTTACTTCATGGAAAAGGCTCTTGCCCTCAGTGCACCTACACAAACTAGAACTACCTTTTTTTTTTTCTTTTTTTTTCTGCAATCTGCTGATAAACTGTGTTATGGATATGCAGGGTTACGGGTTCCAGGCCAGCTACGATGGTGATGAGCTGTCATGCACAGTGAGGAATCTGCACAGGAGCACCAAGTACAGGTTCAGAGTGAGTGTGACTTCCTCTTTGCTGTGTGGATTCTCTGTGAATGTTTAACATTTATGTGGGTGTAAGTGAGTGATTTATCTGCTGAGCCAGTGCCATTAGGCTGCAGTGGCCAGCACAGCACTGCCATTGGAGCTTGGGCATGTAGCTGGCCCCAGTGAGCATACATTCATTATTGGCATCATTAGAATCTTTGGATAAAGTGTTCCTTTAGCATCACTGCAAGATTGAATCAGCACTTAGGATTCTGCTGCTGCAGTTTTTTTGTCATCTCCCTCTTTTTATTGTTCTTCCTTGTTTTTTTATTTTGTGCTTTTGCTACATGGCAAAAAACAAGGTGGAGCGCACTACCTCATAGCTCTTTGGTGTCATCAGAGACAGGCCTGATTGCAATTATGTTTCCAAAAACAAAAGTGTATTAATGTGATCAGGGCTCCTGGGTGGAAGCTGATGAGACTCTTGTTACCTGCTGAGTAACTCCAATTATATCCCATCGCCGAGACTGAACAGGGAGCACCACTGACGATTGATTATACTAATGAACCAGCATGAGCAGATTGACAATTTGTCATAGCTCTTTTGCACATTTTTGGGTTCTGCTGGAAATGTGTAGTGCCAAAAAGGTGCAGAGTACAGGGGAGCTTTTTTGAGTATAACATTATTTTTGTTCTTCATTAATAGATCTTGGGCACAAGATGGCACAGTGCTACTTTTTCTTTTCTGATACTGATACAGTATTGAAACGTTCAATGCTGGTTTGATTTTTTTGTTTTTTTGAAGCTTTGAAAGTTTTATTTAGGCATTTCACTAAAGATGAGCATCGAAAAGTAGTGAGGGGAAACTATTTTCAGACACTTTTGTTTTTGATCTTTAAAACAGATTTATGAGCACAAAAGATAAAGAAGAAATGAATAGGTATTTAGACATGACAAATGATTAAATTGATACTTTGTTGCATAGCCCCTGGTAGCAACTACAGCTTTGAGGTGTCAAGGGTAAGTTAGCATTGCTGTTCAGCTTTGAAGGTTATGATGTTATTAAGAATTCAAAGTCCGCTATAATTTTTCGGTTTCAGGTCAGGTTGTGCAAGCAATGTCACCTTTTTTAGGAAGTAGTGAGTTATTGTGGATGTACACTTGGGGTCTTTGTCTTGGGCTGTCACAATCATGGAATTCTAACTGACAGTTAATTAATGTATTTATAGGGTGCCTTGTTGTACATTCTTTGCAACTACTGTAGTCCAATCCTAAAGTGGACACTTTTACTTATTAGCCAACAGGATCAGGATATGAGTTTCCTTGAAAAACACATTGTTGAGAACTGTGAAGGATCAGATCAAATGACCTTTATATATATGTATATAATTGGGTGACATGTAATGCCTCAGTACTGTTTGCAGCCTCCTCATATTATGATTCTTCCATCTTCGCACTTTTCCCAAACCAGAGGAAAAGAGCAGTTCTAATTTTTGTCTCAATTCTAGTGTGCCAATTGTAGACTCTTTTCTCTGTGCTTCTTTCTTAGTATAGGAGTTTAGCTTTTTATGTAAGATGAATGATTGTGGTGCTGTTAAATGATTAATGCTTTGTTGCATTGCATTGTTACGGCTGCCTTCAGGTCATCCTGACTATTAGCTTCTCTGTTATCTTCCTTTTCATTAGTCTGAGAGAACTCCTGCACCTGCCTTGATTAGGTCTAGTTCCCACAAACTTTCCAATTGCATTTTATCAAACCAGCTGTGCTGATAAAGATTTTGAAGGCCTTTGCTAAGACAGTATTGCTTTTTCCATTCAAATGTTGTTTAATAACACTGTACCTGAGAACTCACAAAATGCAAATGTCTGTTATTTTATGTTACATTTGTTACAGAATTGGATCTTATTCATTCTTTTCAATCTAATTCATCACACTGATTGGATACTAGGCTTTAGGCCAGTGCTAACATTTTTGCTGATATCCCCATATGCAGTATCATTTAAATTTTGTCTGGTTCATTTATAACAAGTCTATAACATTACAATGATCCGAGGTTCCCAAGTGGGGAACATCTTGAATTCATTTACTTGGTTGTTAGCAATGGTAATTAGCGGTAACTTACCACCAGCTTCTATGGCATTTGTTTTCTTGATAATGAACTGCCAGGCCAGTTAGTGCTGCTGTGGTTTAGGCCTGTTCTTCTGTGTTTTAGGTTGCTGCGTATAACACAGAAGGGAAGAGTAACCCCAGTCCCATATCAGAGTTCACCACAGCCCCAGACAGACCAAGCTGCCCCTGCAAACCTTCCGTCAAGGGCAAGCCACATCCCACCAGCTTCCGCATGGCTTGGGGTGAGTTCGGCTTTGACGCACTAGTTGTGCATGACTGTATTAGGGTGTAAGCTTTATACTTTTTTTTTTACTGCCTTGTTACACCCAATGTGTTTTTCCCACAGATCCCCCGAAAGATAGTGGTGGTTCAGACGTGACTGAGTATGTAGTGGAACTCTCCGAAAGCCTAAGTGGTAAGTCCCGATGTAAATGTTTGTTAATAAGGTTATGTTCCTGATTCCTGAAGTTTAGTTTGTGATGGTCATACAGTAATGGTTGCACACCTGTGTATTAAAGGGTCCTCCTGGGAGCAAGCGTACAAGGGCTCAGCAATGGAGTGTGTCTGTGATGGGCTGAAGCCCGGTGGGTCATACCAAGCTAGAGTCCACTGTCTCAGTGAGGGAGGCCAGAGTCCGGTAAAACTGACATATGCACACACTTACAGTACATTGTAATCAAACCAGCATGTTACATTTTATAGATCTACCAACACAAACAGCCTTTTTGGCAGCCTCAGTGTCATTTTCAGACATCTTTTTTTACTTGTAATATATCCAACTGGTTTCTCATTTTTTGTCGATTAAAAGCTTTTGGTATGTTGCTCATATCAATTTCTCAGTTTTGTCTCCTAATCCCTGCAGTAATGGCATTGTCCATGCTTCTCGGATGCCTTTTTTTTTTTTTTTTTCTCATGTGTGGGGCTTGCCAGAACTGAAGTGAGTCATGCTGGTAGGCGTTGGTTTCCACAGCTCTGAAAGTGAGCATGGCTTCAGATAGCTGTCACTGTTTCTGGTGTATACGCAGCTTTATCCTGAATAGCAGCTTTGTTCATGGAGATTTTCATTTGTCCATTCATACATTCTGCATTCTGTTTTCATTCATTTGTGTATAATAGTGAAAGCCTTTGTTGCAGAAATGTTGTTACAAAACCTTAAAAAGCAAATAAAATACAGAATTGTCTTATTTCATTGTTGTTTGAATTGTATATGAAGGTAATATTGTTAGTATTATGAATTGTCTCCTACAATGCAGTACTAGTAAAATATCAAGACAGACATATTTCTATCTAATGAATGTATTCGTTGGATGTATTCGTTGACATTATGTGCATTGAGTTCAGTAATAAATATGGCAATTCCTGCAGTTATTCAGCTACATGATATACGGTCAGTGCTACAGTTAAAGGATTTCACAATTTTTGTTGAATTGTGTTATGCATTTGTCTTTCAGCTGTCAGAGACCCTTCAGGTCCACATGCCAGCTGTTCCTCCTGGTCCATGCCAGCCACCCAGAGTAGTTGGCAAACCCAAAGCTAGAGAGCTTCAGCTTCGCTGGGGTAAGCTGGCATTGTGTCTGCATACGTGTGTTTTTGTCTGGTTGTCCTGGTGTATTAGGGGTATAAAAATTCTTTAGGGAATTACTTGTAATCTCAAAGTTTACCACAGTTCATTTTAATTCTTTTAATGTGTTTTAGTTTTTTGGTGTGTGTTTGTTTGTGTGTCTCAGCTCCTCCGCAGGTAGATGGTGGGAGTGCTGTGTGTAGTTACAGTGTGGAGATGTTTGCCCCCCAGGCTGAGGAAGGCAAAGAGGTATACCAGGGACCTGAACTCGACTGCACTGTGGGTAGTCTACTGCCTGGCAGAACCTATGGCTTTCGCTTGAGAGCAGCCAATAAAGCTGGGGTAAGTAGTGGCTTACATTTACCCCAAATTTAGTAAAATGTTGTCAGCAAAACCTTTTCAGGTGTCAGAACTTTGTTTCTTTGTTTTTTCACTGGAGAAACAAGGCTAAAGTAAATGAAGCTGATTTCCCTGTATATTATATTGTCTATAATACATACAATATATACAAAATAGATGGGTTTTTAGAAATATAGATTTTGGATTTTTTTTTCTCAGGCGTTTTTCTCAGTTTTATGGAAGACCACTTGTTAAATTTTCATGTCATGCATGCTATGTATGGGTTTGATTGACAGAATGGGCCGTTCTCAGACCGTGCCGAAGTGACTACAGGACCAGGGGCTCCTGAGCCTTGTCGACCTCCTCACATTGTCTGCAAATCACCCTCGTGTGCTGTGGTCAGCTGGGAAGTAAGCTTTGCCACATCAGTATTATAAACTTTACCTCTTTGTATTTAACCCATTAAGACCCATTAAGCCTTATTTTGTATATTATGTGTAAGGAAGAATCCCATACATTCACTGTAATCATATTGCTAAAGCAAATGCTGTCATAAAGTCGACATCAATGCCTTCCTCCCTTGCTCTAGGTTCCTTCATGTAACGGAGCAGCAGTGACAGAGTACCGGCTGGAGTGGGGGGCAGCAGAAGGCAGCATGCAGGTGTGCTACACCGGATCTGGGATGAGCCATGAGCTTAAGGGCTTGCTACCTGCCACCAACTACTTCAGCAGAGTGCAGGTAAGCAGAGGAAAGAGATTTGGCCCGTCCTGAGATCCAGCCCACGACTGGTCTTGCACAACATAAAAAGCTTTGGCTTTGATTTCCCGTGGTACCTAGTGACTATTTAATGCTGGTGCAGTAGTAAATCAACTAATATTTAGTCTCAAAAAGCTCAGTGTTTAGTCACTATTCATGCTAAATTGTCTGTTGTGCTGTTTAAGTTGTGACTAAATCATGACCTGAGATGTTCTTTTTAATACAGACTTAGGCCTCATAGGAACTGCAGTCATGGTTGCATCACTATTGGATGTTTATTGCCAGTTTCTGTATATTATTCTCTGGAGGAGTGATGACTCAACATAATGAATCATGAAATTGAAGGTTGAATTACAGTGAAATGTATGCTGTCAGCGCCACCCAGTGGTTAAATAAGCTTACTACAGTTATTTGATGATCTTCTGATGATTGGATGCTCTGTGCAAGTGATGTTGGTTATGGTTTTCATGTCACAAACTCAATGTGAATGTCTACATTTTTGTTTTGCCTATCTGTAGGCAGTGAACGTAGCTGGTGTGGGTCCATTCAGTGATGTAGTTCTGTGCCAGACGCCATGCTCTGTACCAGCAGCCATCAGCAACGTTCATGCTCTCCGTGAGTCTGAGATGCTGGTGGAGGATAGAAGTTCTGACAGAGAAGATGAGGAGGAGGAGGGTGAGGAAGACGGCGATGGGCCCTCTCCACTGCTCTACTCCCCATCTACTTGCCTGGGGCTGCGCTGGGAGGCACCTTGTGATCACGGAGCTGAGATTACATCTTACCTGATTGACATTGGAGAGAAACAGCCAATTCTCACTGGCCCTGTAACCAAATATATTATACAGAACCTGCAGCCTGATACAAGCTACAGGTACAGACATAAGTTACGGTACTGTCATACTTAAGCTTTCTTTTTATGGCACCAGTTAAATGTACTGAACATGTAAAATGTCTTTTCAGGATTAGGATTCAAGCTCTGAACAGCCTGGGTGCCGGCCCTTTTAGTCACACCTTTAAGCTGAAGACCAAGCCCCTGCCTCCTCTGCCTCCACGCCTGGAGTGCACTGCATTTAGCCACCAGACCCTCAGGCTTAAGTGGGGTGAGGGCCCAGCAAAGGGCACCCCCACAGATTCCCTGCAGTACCACCTCCAAATGGAGGACAAGAATGGCAGGTGAGACCTTCCTTCACTCAGAGCCATTGTATTGTATTTTATTATTTTCAAATAATAAAATAATTCAGCAGACTGAGCGGATTAGGTAAAGTGGAGACAAAACAAAACATGAGTTTCCTAATCAGGAAAAATCAAGTAATGCTGTCCTCTAGTGCTAAATAGGACAGTATACTTAAATATCAGCTCTTCACTGTGCTCTTAAAAATGCCTTAAGTTTTGTCCTCCTGCTATTAGCAAAGGTCATTTTTAGCAAGTACTTTGCTGTAAACTAATTTGACCCAAGGTTTGTAGCTTTTGGCATGCAAAGCTACCACTACTTGCTACTAGAATAGAACATCTCTATCTTAACAATAATAATAATATTATTATAATTAATAAATAAAAAGATATACACTAATATCGGATTGCAGCATTATCGCTGGCAGTAGTAACACTTCAGTGTGTTTCTTTTTTGCCTCTCTCCTTCTCTTCTTCCTTCTGTCTCCCTCTCCCCGTATCTTATTTGTAGGTTTGTATCCTTGTATAAAGGACCCTGCCACACTCACAAAGTGCAGAGGCTAAATGAGTCTACCTCGTACACGTTTCGCATCCAGGCCTTTAATGAGGCGGGCGAAGGGCCCTTCTCCTCTGTTTACACCTTCACGACCCCCCGCTCACCCCCAGCTCAACTTAAAGGTATGGCCTTTAGCTTAATCTATATATGTTTATGTATATATGTATATGTATATGTATATATGTGTGTGTATGTATATAGATATGTATGTGTGTGTGTGTGTGTGTGTGTGTGTATATATATATATATATGTGTATGTGTATGTGTATGTGTGTGTGTGTGTGTGTGTGTGTGTGTGTGTGTGTGTGTATGTCCTGCATATATGTGGATTTACTATATCTAACTATATCTATGCCTGTCTCTCCAGCACCACGTGTGGAACGACTGGATGAGTCCTGCGAGATCAGTTGGGAAGCCCTGCCACCAATGAAGGGAGATCCAGTTATCTACTGCCTGCAGTGCATGCAGGGAAATTCTGACTTCAAACAGGTAAGAGGTTGATTTGGAGTTTGCTAGAATTAAGGCTGTAAATGGTTTAGGAGGTTCTTTGGTGTGATATGCAATTGCAGATTTTGCCACAGTTAGACTAAATTGTTGTGGGATTGTTAAATACTAAACTACTTTAGTAGTGGAATGTACTCAGTAACACAATAGAGCAAGTTTTTTTTAACTTACATTGGAATTAATTGTAATGTATAATAAAGTATTCCCTGCTTTATTGGCCTAAAATAAATCACTGGGCTATTTTGTATTTTGTAAAGTTTATGCAGTTGATTAGTCACCTTCAAACTTTCATTGCTGTACATTGTATCTGAAATTGTTCTGCTTTTTCATTACTTCCTTAATGAATTTTTTTAATAAATAGATCTACAAGGGCTCAGCCACTGTGTTTCACCCTCCCAATCTGAGCTCATCCGCTGAGTACCGCTTCCGTGTCTGCGCCATCCGCCAGTGCCAGGAAGCCCCAGAGATCATCGGGCCCTACAGCTCCACTGTCACTCTCCTGCCCCCTCGGGTCGAGTCCCCAGCCTCCTCCAGCTCCACGGGGCCCAAAGCGACAGAGGCTCCGCGACCCAGACGCAGCCTGACAGACGAACAGTTCTCTTTTCTTATTATCGCCCTTCTGGCTGTCACTTCCATCCTCATCGCAGTCGCCATCCAGTACTTTGTCATTGAGTGAGCCTGCAAAAAGCTGGAGGCAGGGATCCTGACGCATTCAGTTCGATTCTTCTGTTTATTTTAGTTTCCGTTATGTTCCTTTCTTGGCCGAAGCATGAGTTAAGGGAGCCGCGTGGAAGGGAAAGGATGAGAAAAGGAAGCTGAGCCTGTAGGATTAATTTTGCCGACACATCTTTCTGACTCTCTTCTCTTTTTGTCTGCTGTCAATCCCTTTTTTCTCTCTGCTGCGCTGTCGGAAAGAACCAGCTATGAGATGATCATTGAAGGATTAGGAATGAAGCTTAATGCTTGTCACATACTCCTTGTACCTTTCGTTTCTGTGTAGCTGGAGTTTTTATTATTTATATTTTCGGTTATTATTATTTGTTCAGTATGTGACACTTTATCTGTGTTCCAAAGCTAGCTTCGTAGTGGCAGTGTTCACTGGTTTGCTGGTTTTGGGCCTGGGACTCAGAGAGCCAGTGAATACGGTAGTGGAGTGGGGGTAGATTATCTCCCACAAGCATTTGGGAGAAGGCTGATGGGCTGCAAAAAGCCTAAAGGGCCCAAAGGGACCGAGCTTTCCCTGGGAGATTTAGTCTTTGACAAGGAGGAGGTAGGAGGTGATATGCTTGTTCACATTATAGAACATTCATTTAGCACTTTCGTAAGAACTTTTTTGATGTGGAGAATGTGTAGGGATGCAAAAATGACTAGAGAAATGGTAGTATATTTTTGTACAGTATGATGCAAGGACCTGTTTATTTGAAGTACGGATTGGTGTAGGATTAGGACAATGACTGTGGGGGGATAAATAAATAAATAAATAAAAACAGAAACCTAACACAAGTTAAAAGTTATTTTTACTATCATGTAAGTATACTGTAGCCTGATTTTACAATCATACAGCTGCTTTGCTCCAAAATATTGTTCAGCACAAAAAATGTATGCTTATCTGAATCTTTCCTTGAGTCGTTATTTTTGCACCTTAGTCTGAAGAGGAAAAAAAGAAAACAATGCCGAATATGTCTTGTGATGCGTTTTATGGAACACATTCTCTGATTGTGCAAACCCTTCTTGTGTTTTGGATGTTAAATTGTAGTACCACAAAACTTGTTATTGAAAGCGTTTTATTTCATGATGATGATGATGATTTCTGACTTGTGATTCGAATCAACCATTTGTTCTGCTTAGAGTTTTCTTATTTTCTCTCAGTTTTTTTATTTAATTTTTTTAGGTTTAGAAACACAAATGATGTTGTGTTCACTTTTAGAGAAATACATTTTTTGTTGTCTAGAATATTTGCGTAATCTCAAATCTCAAATACTGAATATATAGTGAAATATTAATTTTTGTTATTTTGAATTTCTTTCTTCAGATCACGTATTCTATGTTTATTTTTTTATTTAAGTAAAATATCCGAGTTAACCATCTCCAGAGAAACAAAGAGAAAAAAACATGTGAACGAAAAAGCAAAAAGCAGTTATACAGTGTGTTGATTCTACATGTACTTCCTGTGAATCTAACTTTCTTGCCTTTTCTGTGTTAAGTCGTTGTGACTGATTGTCGACGCTGCATGGAAGCAGTGTGATGATCTGGCCGTGGGGTCTAGTGTCGTGTTGGCTATGGCAACGTTGCTGTCGCAGCCGTCAAGATCTACAGGTACCTTGCAAGAAGTCTTGGAGGAATTCTATGATTTGGTCGGTTAGGTAGTCTGCAGATGTCTTCTCTTTGTCACTGAAGGAAAAAAAACAGTCTAAATTCCTATTTTTGATAGTGATAAACTGTAATTGCAGAGTGTGCCATTTTCACATCTCCCCCACCATGGTAGGCTTCTACATTTGGTCCATGGGAGAAGAAAGAAAAACTACTAAAATAAATAAAATATGCACAAAACCGAGACCATTTAATGTAATTTTAATGTTTGCAGTTACCTCATACACCGTACATTCCAAAATAAAAAATTTGTTATACTATACATACATATCATTTTAAAATGTTCGTTATGAGATCAGAAATGTATAATCATAAATATGTATCTAGAGTGTATCTGTAAAGTCATGATATCTACAGAAAGATCCATGCACAATAAAGAATTTATAATTCTTAAATGTCTGAGTTCTTCACCTGTTAAACTGTGGCTTTCTAGTCTTAAACTGAGGCTTTCTCATCTTTGACTACAAGCTGTTTCTTTTCTTTTACTATACTTACTTTACATGCGTTCTGTAGCTGTTTATGCATGCTGACAGTTATACTCCCCAAAGTATATGTCAGTGTAAGAAACTCTCTCCCACACTGTAACACAGTCTTTACTGGACATCCGAAGGGGTGGGCTTTGTGGCAGGATGCCTTTTTTGTTTTCTTTAAACGATCTGCTGATTGACCAATCAGAACAGATTGACCAGTCAGAACAGAGTAAGAGAGCTGACCTTTAAAGGCACACTGAGCTCATTGGGAGGGAGGGTTTAAAATCACAGATCTAACAGAGCGGGCAGAGGGTGAATGCAGATGTGTAGTATGAGAAAAGGCATGTGTTTTAGGGAAGATGTAAGAATCTAAGTTTATTCTACTTAACCCTGGAAATAAAATGCTGAACACTGAAAATGAGCAGAATGGGTCCTCTTTAAAGAAATCATGTGTCTTGTGTTCTTAAATTGGTTTGAGTAGAGAATTTTTTAAACTGCACTTTTTGAAGCATCGGTTCATGAGATTTTAAAGCATGGTGGGACAAAAAGTAGTTTTTAAAGAAGGAAAGCTGGATAAATACATGTCTACACCTGCGTTAATGCTTAAAGCTTGTAAGCATGGCTTAAATTTTACACTTTACCTGAAAAATACTAAGAAATGCATCATTGATGAGTAATCACGACTCAGAATAGACAGATAGTCTTGTGAAGTGTTTGAATCAAAAGTTAAGATTTGTGTTGAGTTGTTTTGTGTTGTTGGGACGTAGCTGTTTGTTTTCTCATGCTCAGTCCTGCCTGATTCTGCTGGCACAGACCCTCCGTTGTAAACAGTAGGCCACAGAGTGCTGTGTAATGACTGTTTTGTTAAGATCTTTTCCTGTGTTTTGCTTTTGCAGTCAGTGTCCTCGTAAAACCTTTATCTCTCTCTCTGTCTCTCTCGCGCTCTCTCTCTCGCGCTCTCTCTCTCGCGCTCTCTCTCTCGCGCTCTCTCTCTCTCTCTCTCTGTCTCTCTCTCTGTCTCTCTCTGTTTTTACTGTCTTTTTGAACTAAGCTTATCAGTCAAGTTTTGAGCTTCATTGTCGGAGGAGAGATAACACTTTATTGATCCCGAAGGAAATTGCAGAAGACTCAACACTTTTAAATCAAATTTAAATTGACGTTAGAAACTATAGAAATGATCCCTGGAAGTACAGTCTATAGATCAGTGATGGAGAGAACTATTTGAATCCACACTAAAATGGACTCTAAGGTAGCTTGGGGTAGACCCAGCATCCCTGAAGATGCAGGGAAGACAAGCATCCAGACTCTGTTCTGTCCTGGCTCCCAGAGGGTGGAATGAACTCTCACTGGCTGTCCGAACAGCTGAGTCACTTGCAGTCTTGAAGCGCAGGCTAAAGAGTCATCTCTTCATGAAGCACTTACAGTGGGGTGCGAAAGTTTGGGCAACCTTGTTAATTTTCCTGATTACCCTTTATAAAGCATTGATTGTTTGGATTAAAAAAAAAATGCGTTAAATATATCATATAGGAGACAAACACAGTGATATTTGAGAAGTGAAATGAAGTTTATATGATTTACAGAAAGTGTGCAATAATTGGTTAAACAAAAGTAGGCAGGTGCATAAATTTGGGCACCGTTGTCATTTTATTGATTTCAAAACCTTTAGAACTAATTATTGGAGCTCAAATTTGGTTTGGTAAGTTCAGTGACCCTTGACCTCCATACACAGGTGACTCCAATTATGAGAAAGGGTATTTAAGGGGGGCAATTGTAAGTTTTTCTCCTCTTTGCATCTTCTCTGAAGAGTCGCAGCATGGGAGTCTCAAAACAACTTTCAAATGACCTGAAAACAAAGATTGTTCAGCGTCATGGTTTAGGGGAAGGATACAGAAAGCTCTCTCAGAGATTTCAGCTTTTAGTCTCCACTGTGAGAAACATTGTGAGAAAATAGAAGACCACAGGCACAGTTCAAGTCAAGGCTCGAAGTGGCAGACCAAGAAAAATCTCGAATAAACAGAAGCGAAGGATGTTGAGAACAGTCAGAGTCAACCCACAGACCAGCACCAAAGACCTACAACATGATCTTGCTGCTGATGGAGTCACTGTGCATCGTTCAACTATTCAGCGTACCATGCACAAGGAGATGCTGTATGGGAGAGTGATGCAGAGGAAGCCTTTTCTCCGCCCACATCACAAACAGAGCCGCTTGAGGTATGCTAAAGCACATTTGGACAAGCCAGCTTCATTTTGGAATAAGGTGCTGTGGACTGATGAAACTAAAATAGTTATTTGGGCATAACAAGGGCCGTTATGCATGGAGGAAAAAGAACACAGCACTCCAGGAAAAACACCTGCTACCTTCAGTAAAATTTGGTAGTGGTTCCATAATGCTGTGGGGCTGTGTGGCCAGTACAGGGACTGGGAATCTTGTTAAAGTTGAGGGACGCATGGCTTCCAATCAATATCAGCAGATTCTGGAGACCAATGTCCAGGAATCAGTGACAAAGCTGAAGCTGCGCCGGGGCTGGATCTTCCAACAAGACAACGACCCTAAGCACTGCTCAAAATCTACTAATGCATTCATGCAGAGGAACAAGTACAACGTTCTGGAATGGCCATCTCAGTCCCCAGACCTGAATATTATTGAAAATCTGTGGTGTCACTTAAAGAGAGCTGTCCATGCTCGGAAACCATCAAACCTGAATGAACTAGAGATGTTTTGTAAAGAAGAATGGTCTAAAATACCTTCAGCCACAATCCAGACTCTCATTAGAAGCTATAGGAAGCGTTTAGAGGCTTTCTGCAAAAGGAGGATCTACTAAATATTGAGTTAAGGTTTTTTTTGTTGCCCAAATTTATGTACCTGTCTAATTTTGTTTAGACAATTATTGCACAATTTCTGTAAATCATATAAACTTCATTTCACTTCTCAAATATCACTGTGTTTGTCCCCTATATGATATATTTAACGGATTTTCTTTATCTAAACAATCAATGCTTTATAAAGGGTAATCAGGAAAATTAACAAGGTTGCCCAAACTTTCGCACCCCACTGTAAGTGAGTGAGCACAAATAGATGTGTATATTAAAATACTTTTTTTTTTGGAAACATTATTCGTTGCAACACTAAGCGTGGTCGTAATTCGCTCTGGAAAAGAGCGTCTGCTAAATGCCTTAAATGTAAATATGAACGGCATTTTTGATACAGCAGCAACATGAAACAGCCCAAGCAGCAGTTGTTGGTTTAATTGTTGGTGGGCACCAAAGAAAGTGGACTTGGTGAACTGCACTGTTGCTGTCCGAACCCAATGTGTAACAGCAGGGAAAAAATTTTAAGTTCCTCCAAAGGAACACTTTGTGGTCGTACTGTGTTTCTCCATGTGCTTAGAACTTGGTTTTTAGTGTAACTTTGGCCGATAAAGGCTTCTGCTTCTACATGTGTAAGTAAATTAAACTTGGAATGTTCTGTATTTTAGCAAATGCACACAAGTATCCTGCTTTGTGGTGTTTTGCAAAATTGCATGTAATCTTAAATAGAATTTGTCTTTACAATCATCTATGCTGTTGCTTACCAAGGAAATAATAAGTATTGTTTGCATTTATATTTGTTTGGGGACAAAAACAACCAGTCAGTTTTAATTACGTTACCTTAGCATAGGCACCTTTAGTATAAAGAAGCATTTAGACCGTTTGGTGACATAATTTTTGAAAATTGTTTTTGCCTTTTAGACTCCTTTTTTGTATAACTTTACAGAATTCAATTCGTCAACACCTCTGAAAATACAATGTGCTGTAAAAATAAGCTTATCATATTCCACTAAAAATAACCCACATGTGGGGAGAGATCTACTTGTTAGTAACTACTAAATAATTCTGTAACTTTTAATGATAGAAACCACAGATGTGTGAAAGAAACTAGTATTTCTACCCAAATTAATCTTCATGAAGTTCTTTCTATATATATAAGAAGTGTGATGATACTATTAATATAGAATATTGTCTATGCTTTCTGCTAAAGATGTGACATGTATCCAACAGTGTCGCTCCTCCAGACATATTTGGCCTAAAAGTGCCTGTGGCTGCATATCAGTCAATCAATAAATGGATAAATTGTGGGATCATTTTATTTAAATAGGTACAAAATAGCTGCAGTATAATTTGTACGATAAAGTTGATTGTGTGGTCTGAATTGACAGAATGAATGAGCCACACTTGGCGCCTTTCTCTTGCGGAGTTACTGCTTTACTTGTAGTATGATACCAACTAATAGTGTCACGACTCTGATGCTAATTATTGCCAAGGAAACTGTTCAGTCCAGTCAATTCTTTGTGTCCCCCTACACACTCCTTCATCTCCTTGATCTCATTAATTTCCTCCCACTCTCACTACTACTTCACTGAGAAATATCCCAACCCCCCACTGCGGGACTCCTGATATCACCTCCGTAGTCCACATCCTTCCCTGCTGTTCTGCAGCTTTGAGGAGTTGGAGAATGGAGAGTGAATGTACAGCTATCAGTCGTGGTTTATAGTTTACTGTTATTTTCTGATGATCTCGCTCGCTGCTCCTCCCAAGCTCCTCCTCCTGATTGGTACCAATGGGTCTGCACACAGTATGAATGAGTTTAGCCATTCCTCTTGCTCTTCTGTCGGTGTCGTTTGTCTACTGCATCCCCCCCCACTTTTCATCTGTAATGCAACTGGTAGCACCATGACCATCTATTTTATAGACCACAGGTGTCTAGAGCATGACCAGCACCACTCTGTCTGACAGGGCTCTCCCTGACTAGGTTGTCTTGTTGAGCATCATCTTTTAGCTGTACACTATGCAGCTGTACGTGTTCACCAGGACTGTGCTAGGCAACCATGTGGATTTCACCGCCCCATCCTTCTGAATCATTCTGGCTCCAAATTGTATTCCCGTATTACCGATATTTAATAAAGAGTCATCCTTGTTGTGTGATGTAGCAGACCAGCAGACAAAAACAAAAAACTTTGTCTTACTCTGAACTGACAAAAGTGCACCAAAGGGTAAGCCATGAGATTAAACAGGTTATTATAAATATTGACTTAAATGATTTGATAAGAATTTGGAGCAGCATGATGTAATGTTGCCCTTTTGCTTTTGTCAGTGGTGTAGCTAGTAGCACTGATCATCTTATTATCCTAACAGGGCATTCTAGCATTTCAACAAGTCTCTCTGTACCAGGTCCTACAGTATATAGAACTACATCCACTGGGTTATTGAAAGAGATGCTTCACTCTCTAGGCTCAGGAATACTCAACACAACTTTTTGGATGTGCGCTGTCTCCTAAGGAAGTCCAGCGAGGTCATTTTGCTATCTTGATCACAAGACAATTAGGAGAATGATTGTTGATGCTTGATACTGTTGATACTGAACAGCCAAATAAACACATCCCTCCTTTTAGTGCTCCTTCAAAAGCTCCACCCTGAAATTCAATGAAGCATATTTTCAAGGGTGCTGGCCCTGTACTAGTACACTTGTATGGTTTGTTTTGGTTTTTGTTTAGTGGCCATAAAATCCTTCGCAAGACCCTCGGCCCATTGGTTTGACTGCAGTGACATTCTGGCACCTGAGGCATCACTCTCCTTCTTGACAATACATGTGGGGTATATCATGTAAGCACCTCCGCTTCTCTCCATCCTATGAACAAGCATGAATGCCCTGGTACTGATTGGCTGGAACAGAGTTGTGGGGGTTATTTATTTCCTGTTTCAGAGCCGGGACTGTTTGCGAACACCAGATGTCTTTCCAGAGTGAGCAGTTAGTGGACTGTGAGGAGATATTCACTGAATTTGTTAATAGGTGTGTTGACTTGACATCACTTGCCATGCCTTTAAGTCGTGATCTCAAGAGAACAGTGCAGAAAACGATAACTGCCTCGTATCCTCTCTGGACTGCCATAGCCCCATTTCCCGCATGCTGTTGCTTGTGCAGTGTCATCAGACACAAGCTGTGGAAGATCTGTAATGAGCTGCATGGGCCCAACACAGCTGCCAGACAGAAGTCATCTGGGTGAATAACAGTACGGGAGGTTTCTGTGTGTGTGTGTGTGTGTGTGTGTATATGTGTGTATGTGTGTATGTGTGTGTGTGTGTGTGTGTGTTGCTGTAAAATGAAGATCAAACCATAGTTCCATAAGCCAGGCTGTCACTTTAAATAGGGCTATTACTTTGTTGAACATTAGTTTCATTTTGTTGGCTCCAAGGCTGGATTGCCACAATGCTTTAATTCTAATGAAGCATCCATGCACCTGTATGCCTGTATATTTCAGCAAATTAAAATAGATTTTGACAGAAATTGATCTCTCTGAAACATTTTCTATGACAGTCATGCCACATTAGAGGAAAGCAGTAACTTTTTTTTAAAGAACCAATACCTTAAAAGTGATCTGTAGTTACACTCAACCAACAGGAATGAAACTGAGTGGGTGGATTTGACACTGGGAGGCATACAAATAAATCAGGTTTCACACAGGAAATGTGATATAAGCCAGGATGAGGCTTATCGCTGACTCATACTGACAGACACCATTTCTGTATGTGTAGCTCAGTAAATATTGCCCATATCAGTCTAAATTTATCATCATTTATTGTTCCTGGTCGCCTTCATCTTCCTTCCCACTAGTACTGCAATCCCACATTACAAATCCCACTTCTTTACAGCCTTAATGTTGTTCATTAGACTAGATCACGGAGCACAGTCTAATTTGGTGGATCCTAGATTGGGCTTCAGAGAAAGAGCAGAAGTTTTGAAGCCCAGAAATACTGATGAGCTTCAGTCTCAACCCAACATAACATTGCATAACAATCAGAGCACAGTTTATTAGTAATTAATGCAGAAATCCTGGCAATTCCATATGGATCACTTAGTTTATTCATGCAGCTGGAATATTATATTTCCTAAAAAAAAAAAAAAAAGTAGAGCTCAAATGTGCTTGTCGTTAGTGTTGCGCAACCCCCTACTGCCTTTATTCATTTTACTCTGCTCGCATTTGCTATTACAAATATAATAGAAAGGAAATGAATATCCCTCATTAAATGCTTTAGAATACAATCCCTTATTCACATTACTACCCTACTGCTAGCATATGTGCACTCCTAATTAACTAATCCCCTTATCAACAAAAGTAAGACAGAAAAAAGAAAACAACTGTAAAAATATTAATATCCCTTTATTGTTTCAGTGTTTAATTGTTCTGGGATCTCGGCTACATCTGGCATATCCCACACTTATTCTGGAGGCTCGTCGAGAAGGGGCTACAGCTCAAGTTTTTAAAACCCTAGTGACATCCCAGGAACTTTACCGCTCACCGTTTGTGTTTGTGAATATGTAATCAGTATCATTATAGCCTTAATGTTGTTCATTAGACAAGATCACAGAGCACAATCATGTTCGGTGGATTCCAGATTGGATTGCACAAAAGGGAGCGGATGTCTCAAAGTTATTTTCTGACTCAGAAATGACAAAAGTGCAGTGGAATTAGAGGACATTAGCAGGATTACTCAGGTCCTTGAGATCATGTAAATGAGTTCAAATTGTTCTTCTAAAAAAGAAACAGATGTGTTCCTAGTCTGGCTCATTTTAGCCCGAACGCTTCCTTGATCAAAACCTGACAGTAATGTGAATGCTTTGATCATTCTTGCACTTTCCAGCCTTGCTTTGTCCTTTATGCTGTGTTTGTCACTGTAACGTCAAGACTGACCTATGACTGCTTCTGACTGGCTGCCCTGTATCGTGCCTCATTCAGAAAGCTGCCTAGGCTAAAACAGTCCTCGTAACTTCAGTGTGAATGGGCAGGGCTGGAGGATAAAGGCGGATATGGGAATAGAGAGTGGTCTGATTGCCCAGCTGCACATTAGAAGGCTGTACTCGCTGTTATGTAGCTCCCAGTTTTATATTACACTGTATCACTGTACCTGAGTGACCTAACGGCCAAGGCTGGAGACATTCACCAAGCAGTGATGTCCTCCATGAGTCATCCTGTTAGTGGCTGCATGATTACATTGCATGCGGTCTGTTACGACGACTGCCCTTAATTCCATGTCACCATCGTGAAGTCGTCACCACCAAGATGAAAGTTTTTTACATGTCCAGAAGGCCTGGTGTCACTCCAACGCCAGCCCTGTATGAGACCGCATTATCTCATATTGGCCATCATTTCTTGTTCCTGGTAACCTTTATCTTCCTTCCCAGTAGCACTGCAATCTGACACTTCTTTCTGGGTGCAACTATTCTTTTGATGATGAGTGTATATATACTTCAGGGTAGCTGCAAATGTGTTAGTTCCCATGTCTTACTTATGGTTGATACTGCATTTGTGCAAATGTGCAGAAGTCCAAAGAAGCTAGAGTATATAGACATAACATGCTCTGAGAAATTCTGGTCTTAATCTGATCTAAGAAATTGAAGAATGCTGTTTGCATGACCACTTGTATTTTCAGAAAATCATTAAATGCAAAATCTGCCAAAAGTCAGACCTGTCAAGTTTATTTATATAGTGTTTTTACAGCAGATAAATCCAGGTCCAACCCCCAATGAGCAAGCCAGAGGCGACACTGGCAAAGAGGAACCTTGAGAGGAACAAAGTCTCGAAGGGAGGAGCCATCCCCTTTAGGTGGATCCCGGTTAGCAACAAACACAAAACAGAATATCAGAGTTTATAACTATCGGCACTGAATATGAGAGGTGCCGAGTGGTTTAGAGGCAGGGGAAGTATTGGCAGATTTCTCTATGATTAAATAGCAGGATTGTTGAATTAAATGGCATGATTATGGGATGTCGCATGTAATGCTGATGAGCCCCCCTCACAGCACTAGACAGGGCGAAGCTTAATGGTAGGCAAACTGGTCAGCAGCAAGGCAGTGGCACCAAGCTGCTGCTTCAAGGCAGATGAAGCAGCAGCATCAGAGCGTACAGGGTGGGTAGTAGCTCCGCAGCAAACCACAGAGATTGGGCAGTACCTCAGCTCCAGCAAAGAAAACACACAATAAGCTCTGACTGAGGGACCGAGAGCACTATAGGGTGTTAGCAGTTAGCAGGGAAACTAATTACCAAAGGATCCACTCGACAGGTAGGTTTTAAGGCCTAGACTTGGGGCTGTGTAGGTACTAATAGTGAGCCCGCACCTTGAGTTTAGATGTTAGTTCCTAGTACCAGATACCAGTTCCCTGAGGTACAGAGGAGCAAGGCTGTTAGAGCTTTATATGTAATCAGAAGAATTTTATACTAGGTGTGGAATTTAACTGGCGACCAGTGCGATGCTGATGTGATCAAATTTTCTAGTGACGGTAAAATCCAGCTTCAGTTTGTTTCCTAAACATTCATTTTTAAACATATTTGCTACATAGAGACTTATATAATATTGATCTTTCAGATTTAACAATGAGGATCATTTGTAACTTAAGTAAATTGATGTTCAGAAATACAGTGGAATATCCCTTTAACGGATACAGTGTCATGGACATTAGACTTGTCTCTGCGTCAGCCTCTTTACATTTGTGGGTGATTAGTACTCTGCATGCCGAGCGTCACAGTAGCCTGCATGGTGCTTTTCGACCTCATTAACTCTATTAAACCCGTCCACCATTCTATCTACATTCCGCACTGCACCTGTTCCTGATGATCCACAGATACCTTCATTACAGTGCAGTGGATGGTGGAGGAAGAGGTTACAGAAGATCTGTTTAATGGTTTTAATGAAGCCTCTATAAGTAGAAGCCCGAGGGACATGAAGCATCCTAACATGAATTACAGCAACGTGGGCTTTTCAAATGAAAGGATGAGAAATTCTGATGAGCCATATAGCATAAAAATAGACCATTGAAAGCAGTGGCTTAAGAAAGAGATGTGAAATGTCGGCTGTGACTCATAAAAGGCTCTTTTTAGTGTGGAACGACTGAACGCTGTGCATAGAAATAGAAACAACATGCCCTCTCGGTTATTACTCATAATACTGATGGGTCACTGAACTGCTCATAACGAGCAAAAAGCCGGAAGTGTTTGACCTAGTGTTCAGACTCAAGGTTCACTCATTGTCAGATTATTGTATTACCCACCCACATAATTATGCAGATAGTTGGATGCATCTCTACAGTATAACAAATGTACAGTACCAGTCAAGTTTACACACCCAAATAATTGGCTGATTTTGGTTATCTTAAAGACGCTACAGTATCATGCTTAACAGTTCCATCTGATGAGAGTCTTAAATAATACATTTCCTGATATACCATAATATTAATAGTATATGCATAATAGTATATGACTATTGATGTATCACAATCTTATGTTTACCATATCCCCACCTCCAATATATATTGCTGCACAGTTTGAAAGTTACATTCTGTGGCTATTCATGATAGACGACCAAAAGAAATTGGTACAAAATTGCTTATTACATAAATCCTGTTATATCAGCCTCCACTGGAAAATAATAAAAGTAGTTTTATCCTCCTGTGAAGTTCAATAATGGAGGTGTTTAAGGTGACTGCATAACTCAATGAGTGTTATTTCACAGTTTGATGTTTTTACTTTCTAAAGAAAAGCAGAATAAGGAAACATACGAGTAGCTGTGTCTGTGTCTTGACAGGTACTGAACTATTGATGCCACCACACAATTGTTTCCCAGTATAATCCTATACATACATAAACAGTAGTGTATATACTTGTATGTACATATAAATATGTATCTGTCCAAAGGAAAACTTGTATCTCTATTATTGTTGATTTTTACTTATATGCATCACATATTGGACATGGCAGCTGCTGTTTACACTGTGTAAAAAATCATGAACCTCCAGAAATGGCCCGAAATTGAAAGAGGTGTGGTTCTGTTGCACTCTCCTGTAAAGTTGCTATTTTTGAGATACTTGTTTTTCTTTGGACTACAACGAGATAAATATAGATACATACAAAGAATCCATAACTGTGGAATTTGTCCTCTGACGTGGTTGTTAAACAAAGGAGAAGCTACTCTGCATCATTCATTCATTTAATTATTCATTCATCATTGATTCTACTTATCTTCTGGGTGGCCCACAGGGGGGTGCTAGAGTCTATCCTAGCACTCACTGTGTAAAAGGCAGGAAGACCCTGCACAGGCCACCAGCTGAGATGGACAGGGCAGACACAAAAACATACACATTCCCTCACACACTTACACCAGCAGGCAACAGGAAGCTGGAGCACACTTATATATTTATGGTTTTTAAACCGTCATTTGAGCAATACAACCTGTTTACCAGCAATAAGGCTGTTCCAACAGAAGGGGGAGGTATTGTTTTACGTCCTGCTCAGCTTTATTTTAATGGTCCACTAGCAGGTCTAATTCATTACTATTCACAGAGCTACTACTGGCTACTATGAAAGACAGTAGTGACCTTTCATTAGCCTATGCTGCTTGTTTAGACTTTAGACCCTGTAACCTATATGAATGGTCTTGAATGATATAATGAAGAACTGGGCACTCCTATGTAATGCATTTCGAAGTCCTGAGCCTCCCTTTCTGGAGACTCCCTTCTCTGTATTTAGAAATCTTTGCTAATGCATGTTTTCATCCTCATTTCCTCCAGCGGCCAGTGCGGCATTCTCTCCAGCAATGCTCATCGAGCAGACTTCCTGTTCTGCATGCACACCCCAACATCTTTTCAAATGGTCCCATGCTTCTGCTGAGCAGCAAGGTGCTGCTTACTCTACCCAACCGCAAACCTCAACCATAACAATTCAGCTCACCTCAACATTAAGGGTCAACACCCACCAAGATTCTGCAGCTCTACTTCCCCACATCAATTAGCAGGAAACAAAGTTTCGGCTGAGGCTTTGATAGAGGCTAGGCCCCAAGGACAGCCCTCATTGTTATCGACGCCCTTGTCTTCTTAACGGTCTTCCTCTAAATCTTCCATTTAAATCACTGTTCTCACCCCACCATGCCAAGCTCCTTGAACCTCTTGCTCTCACTCGCACCACAGTCCACCCTCTTTCTGTTAGCTAATCTCAACCTCTACAGGATGTGAGCTCACTCAGCTGTGGCCCTGTTTATAAATAACAGTATAAAAGGGATGGGGAGCAGGCACTTTATCTTGACGTGCCTACACTATCACACTACGCACAGCGGGTGGGTCACCTTGGTGCTGCCCTTGCTTGGTCTGACCACTCATACTCTCTTTTTGTAGGAGTTGGGCCACAGCAAAGACGTCTGCCAAAAGTATGAGAGTACGAGATCTGGGCACACGCTGAAAGACCTATGTGCCAAAAAGGGTTACGCCAAAGAAGCCCTAAAGCAGTTCCCAACCCTGGACCTGGAAGTCTAGCACCCTGCTCATTTAAAAGTTCTCCCTGCTCCCAGCACCTGACCCAGCTTACCAGATCATAATCAACCACTAAATGAGTAGAAGTGAGTGAGGGGAAAGCACTAAAATGTGCAGGGCAGCGGGCATACAGCTGCCCATTTTAATATGGGTTTTATCCTTCATCTCCTCTTGGGGGAATCCCCAGTGCTGTCTTAAGGGTCTATTACTTTAATAGCTCAAGTGAAGTGAAGATGAGCCCTTGGAGGGATAGGGGATTGAGTGAACTCAAGTGTTGACTTAAGCAGCAGGACTTGCCAAGATGTCATTGCACCCTGATGCCTTTTCCTTTTCAAACTCGGAGAAAAGGACAGACAGAGCAGCTAAGCCATAGGCAAACTATCGTAAGATTCTTCAAATATCGAAACCCTAACATCCTTTAGGGTGCAAAGTTCTCTGTTATCTGGTATCTGTTGTACAACTGAATTTACTTTATCACTTTATCTGTTTCCTCGGCTAGCTTGCTTATCTCTGCAAGCTAAAGGCTGCACAGCTAACAACATGAAATAAAGGCATTGCGTTGTGATGACCATGTTGGCCAAAAAATAAAAACATTAGCATTGCAAAATGTGGATGGTTAGCTAATTAGCTCGCTGAGGCTCACCTGCTGCTTGTGGCTGTGTTCCAACTGAATCGTTCGCTTAGGCCCCCCTCCCTTCCTGCTGTTAGTGTCCATGTGTTAAAGTTAGTAAGCGTTTATTTAATGAAAAGCTTTGAAATGGGACAGAGAACTAGACCTGGCAAACCCTGCCCTAAAGTACCTTTCAAAGGATGATGTTTCTGTGTTCTAAACATGTTTACAAAACTGTTCTATGTCTGTGCAAGATGAAGCAAAGTGTTAAATGCATACTCCAAACAGTAGGGGGCAACATATCTCAAGAGAGTTGTAGTGTGGTGTTGAAATGAACTTCGATGCTTACTCTTGTTTTGCCTCTATTTACTGTATATCACTTCTTTTGTTTGCTGCTGAATGTGGGTTCTTGCCAGGAGGCATGGGCAGCAGACGTTATAAAGGTCACTTGCCACAAGCTCCAGCCATTTATAGGTTTACTCTTTCTTACATTAGCTACCTGTCTGTAAAGATCTAATTGGGACCTTCAGCGTGATTGACGAGATTTTTAAAACACTGGCAGAACAGTGTTACTCCTTCATTTGGTCATGTTCGACTTATGGAAGATGGCGCTACAGTGACTCACTATCACCCCTCGAGGTATTACGAAACAGGGCGCCCCTGGGCTTGCCTGTTAGCATGCCTACTTTAGTAGATCACTGCAACACGATACATAGATCCCTTTGACACAATGTCTAAACAGGGATTAGGATTATGGTAGTAAATATGGGGATATTTTCAGGTACAAATCTTACATATGGCTCCTTTAAGAGACAAATGGCTTTGTTCAGTTTGCTTCAGGGGTGATGATCTATTAAATGTTATTATAGTTTTTTACATCTCCATCTCTCTCTCTCTCTCTCTCTCTCAGCTTCTTCTCATATCCATATCACACAGTATCACATGCTCTGACTAAGACTTGCTTAAGGTGTTTGCCACTCTGCTTCTTATAACATCGTGTTCTTCTTACCTACACCATTCCCTGTGTTTCCTATATCATCTTCTTCACCAGGATGCAACAATAACACCCCATGACTGCTTCACTAGGTACTCGTACTTGTAGCTACACTCACTGTCTATTTTATAAGCTCCACTTACCCTGTAGGTGTTGTTTTAGTTTTTTCTCAGGTAATAAAGTGTGTTACTGTTCCTTTAAAACAGAAAAATACAATACATACAATTTAAGGACATTGTTAATGGAGTCAGTGTAAGTCAGGAGTATTTAAGGGCAATGGAATAATTGAGTCACATTACTGTCACCACTTCCACCTTTCAACTGAAGTAGCAAGTCACAGTTTGGTGCTAAGTCACATTTTCTTGGCATTCTCTAAGCCCACTCATCCATGGAAGGCACTCTCGACTGATTTGGGAATGAATCCATTCTTGCCCATCAAATACACGCATACATACTGATTGTCTTCCCTGAAGTTGATAGGTTCTTCCAGCAAGACAATGTGACATGTCACATGACCAGAAATGTCCAACACTGGTTGGAAATGCATGACTAAAACGTCCAAGTACTACCCCGGCCTCCAAATGTCCAAGACTTGAACTTAATTGAGCATCTGTGGGACCACCTCGATCGCCATGTTCGCCAGTGCGTGTGGATTATGTATGTTTTGTTGCTCAGACACACAATCCAACATTTCAGTGGATTTGCAGTTTCCTGATTGTGTTCCAGTATATTTTTACTGTGTTAGTCCTTAACATATAGTCACTGATTTCTATTTTTTGTGTGAGGCTGAAGACAGCACCCATACTGCTTTGTGATTAGTCCCACTTCTGACTTTATATGTTTACAATTCCTTTGTCCAGTAGACTGAGTTGAGTTTACCATGTTTTGTGGAAAGACATTCTTGGTCTCATCTGAGTCCTTAACTCAGCAGATAACAGTGCCTTTACTAGACTGTGGGTTTAAGATATTCTACCCACCTTCATTAACCTAGTGTAGAAGACTGCTTCAGCCCCGTGTAAAGGCTTTGGGAGCTCAGGGTCTAGACTTTACCCATTCAGACTCCAGACGCAGGAAAAAGCGCATCTAGAGCCCAGGTTTAAGCTTCTTTACCCGCTTTCATGTACCTACTAGACCACCTACTCGGGGGTGGGATGGCAGGCAGGGCGGTGGCCATGAGCTGCACTGTACGCTTCACTTCTGCCTAAGGCGCAGTATGAAAAAGCGAGTGAAGCCATTCAGAGCGCCGACTGCACGTCAAGGCGCATCCAGAGCCCAGGCTTCTCCAACTGTCCCGTCAAGCGCACTAAGCCTTGCGCAACGGCTCTACAGCAGCGCAGTGATCCGCCCAGGCCAGGGCAAGCCCCCTTCCTTGTTGTTCCCACTCAGAGCTGGTGGCGGTTCTCCTGCTGCGCTGCTGCTGAAACGCTGCGTGTGTGAGAGAGAGAGCTTCAGACAGGCTGCCGGACACATGCACTGAGGGACGGACCGAGGCTTCCAGCATGGAGGTAAGGACTTGTTTCACGCTGACTCGCTGTGCTGTTTGCTGTGTGTGGGGATGTGACAGCACGCTGGTGGAACTTTGTAGCGCCTTTAAAGCAGCGAGTGAAGGAAAGGTGTAGAAATAGACAGACATATCTGTATATCAACGAGGGGACTTCTAAAAGGAGAGTGGAGGAGCGCTGATGAGTAAGGAGTCACTTCAGTCTGCTGGTCAGAAGGAGGGCTGGGTGGACTGAGAGTGGAGCGCAGTTGAAGCCTGTTACTCCAGTTCTAACGGTATTCATGAACGGGTGAATCGATATACCCGTATCAATATCAATAATCGATATTTTTTAAGAGTCGGTCCTTATATAAAAGCACTGAGGGTTTATTTAAGCAGTGAATGTTTTATGAAACGGAGTTCTGTCTTTGATATATAATATAATATAATATAATATAATATAATATAATATAATATAATATAATATAATATTAAAAACACTCTGATCCCAAAATAAACAACACTGTGACAGTATTATACATATTGCACAGAGAGTTACAGAAGAGCTATTTATAACAGACAATAACAGTAAGCAATGTATATAATGTATGTAATGTACTAGACACATGCAGAAGCAGCACTAATAAACAAATCAGGAGAACAATAAGGACAACAAAGGAGATATAAGTTATTAGTATTACATAAATGTTACAAAACGTTACATAAAAACAGCTTTATAAAGCACCATATTCCCTGGGAGCAAGAGGATAGCAGACCACTGCTGGCCTATTAACAGCAAAGTTGGCGGTCCACTGGTGTTTTGCTCAGTCTTTCTGAGGTCCCCGCTGCCGAGTTGTGCAAACTTGCTCTATCAGCGGTCACAGGACGCTGTTGACTGGATAGTTTTGGTCGGTGCAGCAGTGACACTGAGATGTTCAAAGCTCTGAGAATGCTCAAGAATGATCAAGCACCCACATTATACCTGGTCTGGTGGGGGTCCTGACCATAGAATACCAAGGTGAAAGGGGCTAATAAGGTATGCAGTGAATCAGACAAAATACAGTTGTAGATTAACAGCTCCACTACGACTGTACTACAGTGGAGGACTTACCATATAGAAGCACTTTGTGGTTCTACAATTGTACAGTGGGAATGAACAGTGAGAGGTAGTCCTACTTCTACTGGAGGCACATGGTCTTGCACATTTTAGTGTTTTACCTGCTCCTAATCCACCTGATCTAGATCAATAAGGATACCTATACTGAGTAAGTGAACGTGGTGGATATCAGCACATGTATTGGCATAAAAGCTATACAGTTATAAACATTGTAAACATTTTGCACCCATAATTTCCTGAAGAGCATATTTAAAAAAAATAGATCTAACGCAAAAGAACAACTGCGCTAGATGTCCATGAGTTTCTTCTGAGAGTGAGAGTATAAATAAGGAGTTTGATCTCCTTTGCTGCAGTATCAACCTCTGCTCTTCTGGAAAGGCTTTCGTGTAGATGTAGAAGCATAGGTGTGAGGATTTGATTGGCACAAGAAGAAGACGTTTGGTATATTATATTAGGTGGAGGTCCATCACTCCAGAGAACATGGTTCCTGTGCTCCTCAGTAAGTACTGGCTTCCTAATAACCCTCTATTGGATGCTTGGTGTTAGGTATTGGGACCTTAGGTGCATGACTGAATACCCCAAGCAGTCTCATTCTATTGGCAGTGCTTTTCTGTGGGTATTAAGCTGTGTCAGCATTGGGTGTACCCTGTAACCGAATTACACTTTTGGACATCGTCTGGTATTGAGACGTTAGTCTTTGTATCAGTACTGGGTCACTGTAATTCCTACCCCTAATGCTAATTGCTCTGTAAACACAAATGCAACCCGTCCAACCCTATATACAGCACTTACCAGCACTTAAATTACTGAGCTATAACAGGTCTGCAACAGACAGCCAATTAGAATGCTCTTAAGAGACTATGTTATATATATACCTCTGCTCAGTTATTGTGGCAGTAGAGCTATATGAATGGAGCTGACATGTAAAGAAGTGAAGGTTGCACCTCACCCAGATTAGTGCAGTAAAAGAAAATGTGAAAAAGGAAAAAAGCAAGCCCTCATACTGAAAATGCACATTTCTGCTGCGTACGTGAAACAAGTGCAGTGGTTTTGCTCAAAATCTGTGTATGGGGAGCACTTCCTCACATGGCACATGCTGCTGGTTTCCTTACTGCCCTCAAAAATGCCTGAGTCCACTCAAATAGCAACCAAGCTCTGCTGATGCCGTCAGAATGGATGCAAAAGCAAAAGTGTGATCCTCAGCTGAAACGTTCACATGACAGGTAGCGAGAGAGAGAGAGAGAGAGAGAGAGAGAGAGATGGAGAGAGAGAAACTAAAAGAAAGAACATGATAGAGAGCAAGAGAGAAGGACAGGGAGGCAGAAACAAAAAGAGGGAAGAGAGGGAGATAGATATATAGAAAGTGAAAGAAACAAAGAAAGAGACAGAAACTGAGAGATAAAAGGAAGAAAAAAGACAGACACTGGGCTTTATAGGAGGAGGAAGAGTGAGAAAGGCAGAGACAGGTATAGAGAGAAAGCCAGACAGAGAGAAAAGCGTCAAAGAAAAATAGTAAATGGGAAAAACAGAAAGAGAGAAAGAGTGCAGAGATAGAAAAATGGGAGGAGAAAGAGAATGGGAAATGAGAGGACAGAATTACGAAAGAAAGGCAGAAACTGAAAAAGACAGAAAGAGTCAGAGAAGAAAAGAATGACAGGAAGAGAAAGAGAATAGAAAGTGCTTACAGAGAAAAACACAAAAAGAGGGACGAGGAGTGAGAAAATAGTAATAAACCAGTAGAAAGAGAGAGAGAATGAGATAAAGAGAAAGAAAGATAGATTGAGGGAGAGAGAAAGTGCTCTGTAATTTATAGGCTGATTGACTTTCAGCTGATTCTGTGTGCGAGCAAAAGGGAAGACAGAGAGAGAGCGAGCGAAAGAGAAAGGGAGAGAGAGAGGGGGCTTGTGGGAGCACAGAAGGGAAAATTCACAACATCCTCTGGCCACTTACTACGGCACTGTGTGAGTGGTCGGGGAGTCCCCTGCGTGTGTGTCTCTGGCAGGAGGAAAACTGGGCTGTACCGGGGAACAGCATGGTGTAACTGGAGCTGTGAGAGGGCCGTGAACCTGCCAAGCATATGGGCTGCGCATTTATTCACTAATGTGTTGTAAGTGCAAAGACAACAACACTGCAATGTGCAGCAGCACCTCGATTAACACCACAATGACATTACAAGTTAGCCACTCTTACACAGAGCTGAGAAACAGTGTGAGGATTGAACACTGGCTGCGTTACTATACAATAAACACATTTTCCTGTCAGAATCGTTTTGAATAAGCAAATGGAATAAGCAGACGGTCTGCAAAGCTATACAGCCTAAGGTATGTGCCAGAGGCATGTACTCTCTCATTTAGCCCCTCTCTCTGTTACAAGGTGATGCCATCTTAAACCTTGTTACCAACCTACCGGCAGGCTTGGCATCCCTTTAAAGACAATGCACAGAGAGCTAGCGCAGTAAACACGTGCCACTCTGAAACGTCCTGCTCAGGTTTAGCTTGTGAAGGTGGATTGGGTCTGCCTGCTTGTCTTACCAGACTTTCAGGATCAGACTCCGGCTCAAACTGATACGGCAGAACTGACACCATTGTAGAAATAGCCATGGTTGTTGGTGGGGTTGAACTTAGACGTGGTCACTTTGCTTGCATTTTGACCAGTCAGAAAAAGTGGGCTAGCTGACCAGAGCATATTGGGCCCATTTAGAGGTGAAGTTTAAAGACAAAAGTCTCTTTATACTCCCACTGTGTGCTTGTTGTTAATGACACACCAGTCACCCCGTCCACTGCTGTGCGGAACCTAGGTGTTCTGTTTGACCCTTGCCTCAGTTTTGTTTCCCATATTACATCTCTGACAAAGTCTGCATTTTTTCATCTTCGTAATATTGCTAGGCTCCGCCCACTGCTTACTTCGAAAGATGCTGAGACTCTGGTTCATGCATTTATTTCATCTAGGCTAGATTACTGCAATGCTCTGTTTCATGGTCTACCCTCCAAAACCCTTCGCCCTCTACAGTGTATTCAAAACTCCGCAGCCAGAGTCTTAGTCCGCACCAAGAAGTCCGCACACATCACCCCCATCCTTCTTCAGCTACACTGGCTACCAGTTACAGAGCGCCTCCACTATAAGATCCTTCTCCTGACCTTTAAAGCCCTACACGGACTAGCACCCACCTCTCTGTCAGCCCTCCTACATCCTTACGTTCCATCACATAAGCTAAGGTCTTCTGACTCTGGTCTCCTGGCTGTTCCTGGGTTCAGGCTTTCCCCTATGGGTGGCAGGTCATTTAGTGTTGCTGCCCCCACACTCTGGAACTTCCTACCTTCATCTATACGCACCTCACCCTCTCTTTCCATCTTCAAAACTTATCTTTTCTCTAAATTTTTTTTTTTAAGTTTTTAAAGTTTGTTTGATTATTTGTTGTTTTTTTATTTTTGTGTTTGTAAAGCGTCCTTGGATTTGTGAAAGGCGCTATAGAATTGTAAACTATTATTATTATTATTATTAAAAGTGCTTGAATAGAAGAGTGTTTTATGTTGTATTTGGGGTTAATTTGAAGCATGTAAATCTCTTCTAGACCAAATTTAGAACATTGAATAACATACATGAATAACACATACTATATGAACATACTGATCTGCATGATTGATCAAAAGTAGGTCTTTATAATATATGTATAAATATAGTAAAGACTAATAATATAATCTAATATATACTGTTATAGGATATAGAACATTTTTAATGCATCACTTTCATTAGAACACCAACAGTTTCTTTTTTTTCTTCGGGTGGTTCTTGATTTAAAAAAACAAAACAAAAACAAAAACGAGGGAACTCTTTCATTCAGTGTTGATTTCAGGAAGCGCTGCAAAGTCTCAAGGAAACACTTCTGGTGGTTACGTTCATGTGCTGTAATCAGCAGATTCGCTGCAAGGAAACTGCAGAGCAGAAGAAGACACATGTGATCTGAACACTTCTCTTCTTCATAGGTCAACATTTCCAGTTTTTCGAGTATATGCAATGGGAAAACGGTGAGACAATGCAGAATTGTTAGATGTAACACATAAAGTTGGCTTCCTCTTTTATAAGCCATGAACCTTGTGTACATATGCCTAAGCTTGCTGAGTCAATAGTTAATGCTAATCACACTCTCTACTCTAAACCTGCATAGAAGGATTCTACCAAAACACCCAGTGGAGGACTGAGGATTTTAAATTCATGCAGTTAAATCACTGAAGCTGTACTAACGGTGTATTGTATGTGATTACTTGATTAAGTCTTGCAGTGAATCAACTGTGAACCAACTTTCCTGTTGCTGATAAATTCAGTTTAAATGCCTTTAAATGTAATCTACTGCTGAATACAGATGTTTAGACATTTTTAGTCAGATCACATCCTATCACTTTCCATGAATGGTGTCCTGATTGTGATTTTGATAAGTTTTCTGCTTAATCCAAACTTGTGTAAAAAATGTCCTGAGGATTAAAACTGCTCCAAGTTTAGCGTCTTGTAGAGTTTTTCTTTGGACAGTGATGATATTTAGTTAGGAAGGATATCAAATCCTGGCAAAATTTAGTCCACACTTTCTAGTTTAGCATATTGGGAAAAAACCAATAAAAATAAATAAACAAATAATAAAATATGCAGTACTTAAAATGCGCATCCTGTACAATATGTGTTTGCACACTTTCACTTAGAAAATCATATTTATATTAAAGAAAAACCTTAACTCAGTTGTTGAATTATCATCATTCAGAGTGGTCTGGTGTGCAATGGTCAATTGTAGAGCATTTGTTCTGCAGTAGTTGTGATAGAAACCCAGGTTCACTATTTCCGCTGTGCAACATTAGCCATTTTACTAAATGACCAGTGAACCTATCATCGCTGTCCACGGAAAAACAAGCATCTCAAAATGGCAACTTTACAAGAGAGAGCAATAACCAAAATGATTTGAAAGTAAGTCTGTGGAATCAGCTTTCAACAGCAGTGTTCACACTGCCTGCTTAATTCCACTACTGTGGTCTACATCGACTCATCCATGTGCAGACTGAGGAATCCATCAGAAATCAGAATAAGGGTAAACCTGATCACTGAGCTATGTCCAGCTTTCTTATTGGGTTTCTAGGTTTTTTATTTAAGAACTCACAGAATGCTGTTCATGTGCCCACCTGAACAATCAGATAACTGCAGAAATGCAATTATGGTCTAATTATTAAGTGCATCTAAATGCACTCACTGTCTCAGCCTTCGGGTAATGTATTCATAATAATTTAATAATGTGAGAGAGACTTTAGAGATATTAAACCAGTGGTGTCTAGTCTTATCTGCAAACGCCTGGAGAACCCCTGATTCTACTTGTTTAATCATGGGCTCTTAGTCCTTTGCTTATGTCTTAATAATTGAATGTATGTATCCATGACAGTGTGTTTCTGAGCAGTGCTTCAAGGCTGCTGTGCCTGTCCGTAAGGAGTAGAGTGTGTCTGATAGAACACTAAGCCACATGCCAGGCATTTGATCTTATCAGTCCCCTAGTCCTGTATAAGCCTGGTATGCACTTCATCTTGCCTCACTATAGGCTGCCTGTAACTGCACACATCTCTAAGTGCTACCTATCTAACGAAGGACAATGTAGATAACCATATCTGGAACAGAAATGGAGAGATAGATGGTCAGTGTCACTGCCCTGGTTACTGTCTTTGAGTCTGGTCTTGCCAAATGGGATTGGTTCACCATGGCAGTATTTATTCGAATTACCAAGACTGCTGCTCATGAGCTTCAGCTTCATTACGGTGATGGCAGATGGGAGGTGGAATGTTCTCTCATAGGAGGAATTTAAAAGTGAGGAAAACCTCAGGGGGTGATGCATGCTGAGCACTGATAAAATGGCTGATCATATCAGTCCAGTACAGACTTCAAACCTGCATGCTTCATTGAGTGAGAAAAATAGCTTAGTTCCTCTCACCCTGTCTGTGCAGAATGACGCTAGCTAGCAGAGCTTTGCATGAGCAGCAGCTTGAAAGATGTAGTGATTGGCTTGTCACGGAGGAAGCAGATGCCGGCTCACACCCACCCTGATTGATAGCCATGGTACTAGAGTTCGAGTTACCATGCCAGAAGTAGGTCTGTCATGCTATTTCTATAAAAACCTACCAGTTGTATGAGGCCATAATTCATATTTAATATTTCACCAGTAAATAGACACCTGTGGTTATAACCCATTAGCCAGAGTCTAAACACACCCCTGGGCTAGCTCCAGTTCTGGAGAGACGGAGGCGACTGCTGTCAACATATTCCATATGTCATATAGGGAGATGTCACTGAAAGAGTGACGCAGTTTAGAAATTATGCACTATTTGTAGAATGCATGAACTATATTTATCATCTGGGAGTATGATTCCAGCCCAGAAACAATCCCTGCTTTAATCCCTGGGTGACTTTCTGTCTTGAAAGGGTATTTGTGGAGAATTTGTGTTGTGGAGATGTCTGCTAGCTTCTGGTTGAGTTTTACACAGCAGTATTCTGTAAAGCAGAGTAAGAATGTGGTAGAAGTGGTTAGTGATGCCAGCAGCAAGCCCATAGGTTGAGGCATTTCCAGGGACAGCTCCAGCCAGAGACAGGCCACCAAAAAGGGGACTGTCCCTGAAAAACAGAGAAGCCTGGTTGCCCTACATCATCATTCCAGATTTAGAGTTGATATGCTGTGGTTAGAATTATCATGCTAGGGGTTTCCTGCCAGAGGTACAGTTATGCCAAGATTAGAGTTATGATGCTAGGTATAGGGTTGTAATGCTAGAGGTAGTTATCATGCCACAATATGTGATATCATGCTAGGGATAAGTAGATCTAGCTTGAGTTTGGCAAGTGATCCAGGAGATGGATGGATTGATTGATTGATTGATTGATTGATTGATTGATTGATTGATTGATTGACTGATTGATTGATTGATTGATTGATTGATTGAGACCATTGAACATTTAGCTCTTGAAATCTCCAGGATCTTCTGTCACCCACTTAGCCCACGTTTATAATTCCTAGAGTATCAAATCTGCTAATAATAACAATAATAATAATAATAAAAATAATAATAAATGCTGAGATTCTGAGCTTACCATGTAAAAAAGATCAAAGAAAAACAATGCTATGCTTGATAAGGATCCATGTGAAGTATCTTGTAGCTGAGGTAGAAGCCATGTGTGTTCTTCTCTGTTGCATCCTGCACCAAGCTGACGTGTGGATGTGGCGTGTGGTGGGGGCGTTATTTCTCTCAAGATGAATATCAGTTCAAGGCTGAACTATCATCCCAACAAAATCCTTTAAGCTATCCCACTACTTACAGGACCTCCTACATATATCACATTGAAAAGTAGTCAGAAACCTCTGCTGATGGTCCTACAGGTTGTGGAGTAATCAACAAGGCAGGACCTTAATAATCCACCAGCAGCACTTTAACCCAGAAACAGGGAGGAGCCTCGTGAGATGTAAGCAGTGAGAGGAAGCTGTATGTCTTGTGACTTTTACATCTCCCTGCATCTGGAGTGCCCCTTTATGAAGTGCTTTACGCATGGAATGTGTATAAGTGCATGTCTGGACCATTTCAAAGCACTCTAGGGTGCTTGGCCCCATCCTGTCTCGATGCATTAATGATGAGAAGAATCTGATGGCTATCTTGTGCAGGCCACGATTGCGTGACATTCCAATGAATTTGCCAGAACTTGTCTTGGTCTTAGATTCCATTTTTCATGGAACTGAGAAAAAGGAGCATGTATGTGGGTCATGTTCTATACATGGGCATGTTTAATCCCTATGCCCACTAAACATCTCTTTGGAAGATCACTTTCTGTCAGCATTTGTCAGGCCATCCTTTACCTTTATCACAGCTGCCATTCATTTCAGGCATCTTGCCTTTGCCTTCAGTATTTCAACAAAATCCACAGGACTGCTTCTCAGGACTGAAGTCATCTCAAACACATCCAGTGATGTTGAGTTCTGGGGTGGTCTGCCTATTGTTCTCAGAACATCAACAGTTTCCTTGTTTGATAATTAGGTCTTGTTTTTCTTAGCAGTGACATTCTTTCTCTCATATAATAGGGAACTTGTTAATAGATTATCTTATATCTATCTTATACCTTGGTCTATTCTAGATCCACATGACAAAGAACTTTGAAAGCATTTAAGGTGAGTTTGGCTGCTTGCCCGGTTGAATGTTGGTTGAACATACACAGTATGACCAAAAGTATACAATCATATCTATATGAGCTTGTTAAATATTCCTTTCCAAAACCATGGGCATTATATAGAGGTAACCTCCCTTTGCTTTTTTTGTTTATTTTGTGGTAGAAATATGCATACATATTGTCAAAAGTAATAATCATAGAACGTCCCCATTCTACCCAGCCAGGGTGTGTTAGCATGTTACAAAATTTTACTTTTTTGATCTAAATGAATTGATTAATTAATGTCCTGTAATTTCCTTTTCCAACTTTAATAGTTTTCTTAAAAGAACATTGTGAATTGGTCAGGCACTGGCATATTAGACAAGAGGATCTACCACATAATCATTGTACCAGTTCCTCCTAGAGGTGTTCAGTAGGTGGTCAGGTCCCTGCATTTGATTGTATAGAATGTATTTGTATGCTGTAGCCTCAATCTTCACTGGAACTAAGGTGTCCAAACCCTTAAAAAGGCATTGTAATGGAAATGGTTCTCCCGGCATCTCTGAAACCCAGATCCATCCATCAGATGGCCAGATAAAGAGATGTAAGAACACATTACCACTTTTATGAAAACACAACAGAATGCATCCTACGACCGTGCTGAGTTCAAAGTCACGGAGCTCTTTAGCATGGTCCATTTTACTGCCAGTGTCTGTCCGTTGATGATGCATGGCCTTGCGCATATATGTATTAGCAATGGCTGTGACTGAAACACCTGTGCTCAGCGATGAGTAGGTTTGACCATACAGTCCAATGACAGAGGCACCTTTGGGAACACCATTACTGGATCCGTTATAATTAATAAAAAAAACCTTCACTGGCCTAGTACTGTCAAGTCATAATCAGGTGCAAAAATGAGGTATCAGCTCACCTGATGAAAATTGATGGGCCTCTTTATTTGAGTTGAGAACCACAGAGGAGAACAAGTGAACTGTATTTACTTCTTGTTGTTCCTCCTCACAAACAGTCCAGCACTTCCGATTCTACTAAGTCTGTACATAAATATCATCTGCATGCCCTACAGTGCCCTTTTGCTTATTGCTTACCGAGAGCATTACCTAAGGCTTTAGTTCACTTCGGTTGACTCATTGCTGTGGAAGAGTAAAAGTGAAAAAACTCAAGGAGCTTTTCAAGTACACAAGACACTGAATGAATGAACAGGTTTGTGATTCCAGTGGAAAAGTGATGATGTGATTTCAAACACATCATGTTTTCCTGGAAGCCTGGAGCGACAGAGAGAACACGCAAGTTTTTCTAGCATTAACAAGACTTGCAGCTGGCTGCCGTTGTATAGAGTCACTGCTTGGCAGGAAGACTCAGCCCAGACCCGGCCTTCTCCAACTTTAATCTACCACACTTTAAAAGAATATAAACATCAGTAACTTGAATACTGCTCAGTACCAGACTCCACTGGGACTGCTAGTTCCATCACTTCTTCTTCCTCATGTCTGTCCTCACCTCCTTCCGCTCCTACAGTGTTTTTCCTTTTAAGATTCATCACCTTCGCCTTACTTTCCCTCACACGTACAGAACTTCCTCAGGACAAAACCATCTATTTTTGGACATGAAGCTTATGGAGAAACTTCCTGGTGCTTACGGGTTAATTGTAGTTTGTAGAAAGCATATTACAGCACATGAAATCATGTGTCTCTGCTGCTGATGGTAATCATGCTTGGACAAAGACTGTGTTTGAGGCCTTGTTAGTTCTCTGAACTGTGACGTTTTCTGGGAAGTCATCTGAAAAGTTTCAAGTGTGATAGAAGACCTTTTCTTCCTTTTAGAAGGGATAGCACTTAGGATTTGTTTTTTGAGTCTATGTGTCCACTGTGTAATGTGCCAGGCTTTCACATTTAGGAAATATTACTGTATAAAATGTTTATTCACTTCATTTATTTTATGAGCAAATACATGCTTCAGTGTTTAACCCATTAAAACCCCAGGCTTATTACACCCTATGATTTATTATTCAGTATTTGTATGGTAAAATGAGTTACAGGGCTGAGTAATAAAAGTCTGGGCCTGTCCCACTGGCTGGTGGAAGGACAGTGGAAGAACAGGTACATCGCCGTCACTGTTGGAATAAAACCTTTTATTTTATTTATTTATTTTTTTTTTCTGTACATTGATATTACTTTTAGAGAAGTTCATTCATCACTCGCAGCGGTGGTGATAGAAACCTAATGCCTGATGCATTTATAGCTTCTAAAAAGTCCCTCACTGAAGGTTAAATAAAATGCTTCTGCATATGCTGCCTGATGCCTGAGATAGGCGGCTTTAGCTCAAAGCATGCTTTTTAAGGGCTGTTCATGGTGGGGGTTCCTGCAAGGGGTGTCATAAAACCAAGTAGTCCAACCATTTTACTATTATAAATGTTATTATTGATGCTATGTATAAAGGCCTGTAGGTTTATATATATGCTTGTCATGAAAACAGGCATAACAGAACATGCTTATTCCAGCAGGAGTCATGTGCTACAAAGGTAATATGCCAATTTTGATCAAAGTTAGCTAAAGCAGTCTTAATGACAGATGATGTCTACTGTTTATGTAGGTTTATGTCAGCTGTAATGACGAGCTTATGTAGGTGTCGTGTAGCCTTATAAATAGTAAAGGAAGAAATATGATACAATCAACCATTTTGCTTCAATAGACTCTTTTGACTTTGTTTATTTTCCAACTTGTGAATTACATTGATTGTATTCCCCTTTGTTTTTCTTTTCTTCTGTAAAGGTTTTATTTCAGAGGTGAGAGGTTTTGGTCTGACAGCAATGTTGTAAGGATCAATGCATTGCATTGGGCATTGTGTGGCTGCAAAGAAAAAGTGATTTGAATATATGCATCTAAAGCATCACCTCATTAATCACAGAAAAAAAATACATTGTAAATCACGCTAGTGTTTACATGCACTCACTGAGGTCATAAACATTTGTACCATCTAATTTCTATACATTGCTGAGTGCAAGTGTGAGCTGAGTCTCTTCCTGTGTAGGCTGTGTTGTGTTGTCTCATCCTCATATCGCTGATTCACATACTTCCTGTATTAGAGGATGATGGAAGGCATAGATATGAGCTGTGTTGCTGCTGTGCACTGAACAGGCCTGTAGAGTTTTTTTTAGTCACCCGTTTATAAAGGAAGCTGCTTAGCTTAAACTAACTGCGTAACAGTAACCTTATTAAACACTGACTTTCTTTAGGTACACACATTAATAAAAGAATATTGAACATTTAGACTGATATGGGCAATATTCTTGAGCTGCACATACAGTAGTAGTGTCTCTCAGTATGGGATCAGGCTGCCATGTTTGCTATTGCAACATGCACATGTCTCTGCTTTGACTTGTAGAGGTTCCTAATGGTGACTTACAACCCTTGAAACACAACATATGTTTTTATGCCTTGTCTGGCGTGTTCTCCTGAGATACAATGTTTTCTTCCAACTGTGATATATACACTCATCATAAAAAAAAAAATTGCATCCAGAATGAAGTGTCATATTGCAATGCTATTTGGAAGTAAGATAAACATTTATTTTTATAAAATTTAGACTGATATGGACAATATTTACTGAGCTACACATACAGAAGTAGTGTCTCAGTATGGCATCTCGGCATAGACTTGTAGAGGTTACTATTGATGTACTGCAATAATCAAACACATCCAGCTTGAATATTCTCACACAGTTCCTGCAGATTTTGTAGTTGGGGTGGAGGTGGAGTGACACCAAAACTCCTGGACATGTTACATGTGACAACAAACTGTTCATCTTGATGCTGACCCCGAAGCCTCCACACACTGATTTGTTGGTCGTCTCAACTAAGACAAAAGCAGGACTAATCACTACAGACGACCCAAAGCCATTCTGAGTCACTCCATGACAGTCTGGTGCGACACCATTGCAGTCTTTGGTGACATTGACGTGGTGTTAAGGGCAGTTGCCATAATGGTTGCTGTTGGGTCAGTCGGGTACAGCGATAAGACTTGCTTACATCACATGCACAGTCAAGCTTGAATCATTTGCATGTTAATGATGCCAAATCTACCCACCATGTTTCTTTACTGTCGGTAAATTCCTTCTGGGGTCAGCTTTTTGTGCCACTATCCTTTTGATGATGAGTGTATTTGTGGTGTATATCTGTTAAATAATGTACAGTATATGAATTGCATTTAGAAACATCATCTGTTTTTCACTTTGAGCATGGTTCTTCGAAAAGGATACAGCAGTATAGAAATCTGTGACTTAGGTTTGGCTTGCGGGAAAACATTCTCCCTCTGGACATGTTTTTTTTTCAGGGTCACCAACAGACAAATGACCCAAGCTTACATGACCACTTGGCTGGGTTTTTCTCAGGCCCAAAGCCCCTAAAATAGAGTTGGCCCAGTTCTCTCTCCCACAGAGGACCCCTCTCTCTCCCAGAACCATGAGCTCTTATCTCCTATAGGCTACAAACTGGGATTCTTACCCTTAGGTGGCTTACCGGTTTTCCCATACATGGTCTATGTTGCCTGACAGTTTCATGTCTGATGTAATCACTTGTAATACGAAATGCAACTGTATATGATAAAGCCCTTATAGAATTCAAAATCTGAATTACAGTGAACTGCACCACGGCATGCTGAAGGAAAATAGCAGCGTGTATCAGGATGGGATGTTTACATAGTTATAATCTGGACTGGTGATAATTTTATTCATTCTTTTATGCATCATCTAAGTCATTTATCCTACTGTGTCAAGGTGGGTGCTGGAGCACTTGAGTGGAAGGCTGGAAGCATCGTAGTCACCCAGGCTTCCAGTCCATCACAGGCAGTTGCAGTTCTAGAGGTCGGCAATATGATAATATGTATTATTATTTTGATAAACCACATCACACTATATCATACAATCATGAGCATATTGTATAGCACACTATATCATACTTTCTGAGCATATTGTGGACGTCCTGAGTAATTGCAGCTGCACTGTGTATGTTTTGGGGATCTGTAGGCATAAAAATGTGGAGGAATGTTCTGTAACGTGGGTGGTGCCTTTAATGGTTGTAAGTAGGGCTGCACAATAGGTGTCTTCGCAGGATTGTCATTGCAATGTGTGCATGTGGTATACCCGCAGAATGTGCAATGTTAAGTATGACAAAGTTAATGAAGCATACCATGCTGCAAGTTTTTAGATGCTTGATTCAAAAGAAAAACGTTCCTTGACTGATTTAAGACTTTTCGGGTAGACAGAGAAGAGCAGTCACAGCACTCAACTGCTGTTGTTTGGTGTTCGGTGCACTAAAACCGGTTCTAGAGCAAGTTCCTGGGAGTGGGTCATTTTCAGTCACGAGTCCCGGTTTTGTTTTGGTGGAGACAACAAATCCGTGTGTAGATACACCATGGTGAACAGTTTATCGTCACAAAATCAGCAGGAAATTTTGTGAGAAGATTCAAGCTACATGGGATTGATCATTGCAGGACACCATTAGGAGCCTCTACAACTCCATGCCAAGACATCTAGCATGTTGCACTAGCAAACATAGCAAACACGGCCTGACACTACCTCTATATGTGTAGCTCAATAAATATTGTTCATATCAGTCTAAATTTATCATCATTGACTGTTTCTGGTAACCTTTATCTTCCTTCCAAATAGCATTGCAGTATGACACTTCCATCTGAGAGAAACCGTTGGTTTGAGGATGGGTGTATATGTCAGATTTCTTTTTTTGTATCATGTACAACTAGTTGTGAGTGTCATCATATATTTATACTTTATAAATGTTCTTGCTATACTGCTTACTGTATCTCTAGTTCTTACATGTGAACACATGTGAATCGGCTCGCTTTAGATTACAGCTGGTGCTTGTTGTTAAAATCATGTTCAGATGCTAAAAGTATTGTAGAGTACTGTAGCTGGACTGACTTGGATCCTTGAACGCTGCGCACAGTAACTGTGTACAGTCTTGGTTATTTTCGTGGCCTTTGTGCTATAATAGGGGAGTAGGTCATTTTTCAAGCTGAATAAGGGGGAATGTGTTGGAACGTGTCCAAATGCTTTGTACTAGAAAATGTCAGCTGTGGCTAATCAATACAACAATATAGAGAACCTTCAATAAATACTGGACTCCATTGTTTTCTTCTGAAGGTTTGCACAGCAAGTGCTTGACCAAACGGGGGTTTTGTTTTTAAGAGACAGGAAGGAGTTAACAATCATGGGCGCCAAAATAATGAGTCAAGGGTGGGTGGTCTCTAGGGGCTTCTGCTTATCATGGATGAAGAAAAGGAACTGCAGGAATTTCAAGGGAAGCAAATCACGAGGAAACGTTTGCTGTCTCTCTCTCTCTCTCTCTCTCTCTCTCTCTCTCTCTGTATATGTTTGCATTGTTAGTATATTTAGACCGTATCTGCGTGTGTGCTGTAATACGTTTCTGGGTGGAGGGATCAGGTAGGTGAGGTCACTGCGAGTGTGGAAACGCAGTGAAAATAAAGAGTGTCATTAAAATGGGGAATGTGTGTATATCTGCGAGACTTAGGAAGAATGTGGTGGGAGAAGTGTGTTAATGTTTCCAAAGACTTTTGGCTCTGATGATCCAGACACCCCAAGCTGCAGGCAGTGGCGAGGAGGATGTGTATGGGCAAAGAGTACGCCGTCCAGAAAAGCTCTGTCCAAGTTTACTGACCCTGCACAGAGCAGAAAAAGGAATGAGAGAAAGAAGACTTCTTCTTTGACTACATCCAAAAAAACAGAGGCATCTAATGATAATTCTACAGGGTTCCACAAGAAACAAAGAGTCTGAGGAGTTTAATCTAATTCTAGGATTAAATCTAATCACTAACCCTTCAATCTAACAGGCTAACCCTAACCCAGAAAGCTCTCTCACATGAAATGGTTACAAAGACACTGCCTGATGCCGAAGACACTCTTTTACGCTGGTTTTGAGATCAAATTTTGGACTAAAGTGTAGAGAGAGGTGCATGCAGACTGTTCACACGCAAAATAAGCCTTTTGTTTTTCAGATTTACCATCAACATTACATATTTATTGTCAGTCAGTCAATTAATAAACACATTAACGGAGAGAAGGCATTTGTTTCTTTTAATGTAAGTTCATTCAAAGAGATTTTATTTCAAGCCATTTTGGAGCATTTTGGCTAAGTTCACATTGCCAGGCTGAAGTAGCATCAGATTTTTTGGTTTACTGTGACACAGATCAGATTTTTAACCTGACACAGATCTGATGTTTTGATTTGATGTGATGCAAATCAGATCGTTTGGTTTAATGTGACACAGATCAGATCGTTTGGTTTAATGTGACACAGATCTGATTGTTTGGTTAATGTGACACAGATCTGATTGTTTGGTTTAATGTGACACAGATCTGATTGTGTGGTTTAATGTGACACAGATCTGATTGTTTGGTTAATGTGACACAGATCAGATTGTTTGGTTTAATGTGACACAGATCTGATTGTTTGGTTTAATGTGACACAGATCTGATTGTTTGGTTAATGTGACACAGATCTGATTGTTTGGTTAATGTGACACAGATCAGATTGTTTGGTTAATGTGACACAGATCTGATTGTTTGGTTTAATGTGACACAGATCTGATTGTTTGGTTAATGTGACACAGATCTGATTGTTTGGTTAATGTGACACAGACCAGATTGTTTGGTTTAATGTGACAGATCAGATTGTTTGGTTTAATGTGACAGATCTGATTGTTTGGTTAATGTGACACAAATCAGATTGTTTGGTTTAATGTGATATAGATCTGATTGTTTAGTTAATGTGACACAGATCAGATTGTTTGGTTTAATGTGACACAGATCAGATCGTTTGGTTTAATGTGATACAGATCAGATCGTTTGGTATAATGTGATATAGATTGTTTGGTTAATGGGACACAGATCAGATTTTTTCTGGCCTGTGTTGACATGTCAAACTATGTGATCCTGGATCGGATACATATGTGATTTGTGAACATGCAACATATCAGATCAGATATTTGCCTGTATGCATGTGCTTAGTCATCTCTCACCGGCAGCATGACAAAACAACAAACAAGGATATGAGCAGCAGTGACTACAGTCAGTGTGTAAGGCTTGGGCCAAGGTATGACATAAACAGACGAGGCTTAAACAAGGTTTAATAACCAAGAAGATGAATGAAAAAGGCAAACAAACACAAAAGGGAGATCCAAAATCTAAGTCGAAAAGGAGGCCAAAAGTTAAAAAACAAAGAGAAGATGATAGTAAGGCTTGGTGTGGAACGGGTAAACAGATATGATACTTCGCAATGGATTTAAACAATGCATACACTTTAAATAGACCATATACATGTGATACTAATCAGTCATCTGGTGAGGTCGAACTGGGATTGGTTGCTGGTTGTCTACTGGAGGTCACATGCTCACACAGGTTGTCGTGGGAAATGGAATCCCCAGTGCCTAGGCTCAGTACTGAGTCAGAGGGATGCGTGACACAGTGGAAGGGTGAAGAAGTTGGCCATTTGTTTGATATCTGGGGAAATGAATCAGTTCAAACGAAGCTGAAAGGAACTTCCCGAAAGCAAAACAATTGCCAAAGAAATGATAAGACACGGCTGCAAACGACATGCATACACGTATCAGTGCGTGCCATTCAAGAGACATATTTTTTCATATTACAGACAGATATAGGTTATGTATTTAACTGTCCATCATCAAGATAGCTAAATCAGATCTGAGCAAAAAATCTGAATTGATTAATGAAGCGTGTAATATGAACACAGTCTTTGATTTGCTGCACAGTAAGGGCAGATTCTGATCAAATGATGCTGAAAAATAAAAACTGAGGAAAGGAGGACTTTATTAAGATGATATAAAGGTTCACTGGGGGTCTCAGATAGTAAATAAAACGACTGTATTAAGTTAAATAGTCAGTACATTGTCTTACACCACTTTTGGGGGAAAACAATCCCGCATTGTCCACAGACATCAGTTACAAAACAGAGAAGACTGAAACATTATTCTAAATGTTAACTTTGAAGTAACCGGTATGTATTAATTACAGTTGCTGTGAGGTTGGTTGTACTAACAGCAATTTAAAAAAACTTTGATCAATCTGAAAGCAAAATGTATGCTATTACATTTTCTACTCATGGAATGTGAGCTGGGAGAGAGAGGTTAGAGAGAGATACAGAATGAGAGAGAGAGAGAGAGAGAGCATAACGGAAACTGCAGTCACTGTGTAGATTCCCCAGGCAGTCAGTATGATGTTAGTCAGCTGTGTTGATGTTCCCCTCCCAGAACATACTCCTCTTTGTTCTGTGAAAGACATACACAAACCTTCCCAGCCTCTCGCCTCTCTCTCTCTCGGTCCCTCCTAATGCTCCTCTGGGTTGATGTCACCATTTCCCTGCACTGCTTTTCTTGTTTTGCAAGCCCCTCCGTTTTCCTGTTGTTGGGAAAAGTGGGAAAAGTGATCAGCCTCATAAAACAAGTGCTGGCTGAATTTAGACCCTCACATCACAGTTTGTTTTATGTAATGGGGCAGAAAACCACTAAGATACATAAAACTACCTCCTGCAAGCGTGTACTTCCTGCTCTTGCTCTTTCGGTGGTCCACTTTGGTGGTAAAACTGTGTCAACAGAGGAGTAAGCTAAAGAGTAAGTGAGGTTTAAAGCGCCTCAGACGTGCACGGGTCAGAGAACATCCAGCAGCAACGGCACCGTCGCTCCAGTAAATCCATTAGCCAAACACAGGCCAGGCTTTCAGGTCTATAATTTATAGAACATGTGATATCTGAAGCTGCCTTTGTGGTAAGGGTGTAAATCTCTGACCTCACAACAGTTTGACTCGATTCTTCAGGAAATGATATAATGAATTACGAAATCTCAAATTTGGTGGGATTATTTTAGAACACTTGAGCGTTGAAATACACTGAATACACAATGTGACTGGAGATACTGCTTACACAGTCTTATTCATTTGACAGTAACTTTATAGATTGTTGTGTAAAATCCAACAGTGTAATATACAGCATGTAGAATTTCTAACTGATGCTGATTGGCAGGACGTGGTTTGTTGGTTCAACCTAAAAAATACTTTTTTGAGTAAAACTTATTAAATTGGTAACAAATTGGAGGTTTTTCAGGTTGCACTTCTTTACAGTGCATAATTAACGTGTAAAGATGTAAAAGTACTCAGGTTAGTACAGTCAAATGCAAAGGTTTGCAAACACTCCTGACTTACTTCATACTTCATTAAAACTACAATATATTAAAACATGTAATATTTTATATGTAATATATAATATTTTATAACCCTAACCCTAACCCTAACCCTAGATATTTATATAATAATATTAATAGCATATATAATGTTATATATAATTACATATTATAATATATTATAATATATTTATATCTTTGACAATGATGGAAAATAGATAATAGATAGATAAAAGACACACACACACACACACACACACACACACACATATATACATATATATATATATATATATATATATATATATATATATATATATATATATATATATATATATATACATGTATGTATATGTATATATTGGTTAACAATAAAGGTCAGCTCAAGACTACTATAAATTATCTGACCTTACTACCTTAAATGACCACTTAAAAGGCCATGGCCTTCTTGCGAGCCTAAAGTGCTAATGAAGTATTACTGCACACTTCCGTAAACTAAGAATAATCTAACCTGTTTGCACTGCAACACTTGTAAGATTTTTGTGACTGAGTGAAACATGGTATTTGAAAAGCCTCTGAGCTCCCCTTTCTGCTTAATGATAGGTGGGCTGTAGGAGGGGTGAATGCCACGATAATTCTGGTTGCTGTAACTGATTGTTGGCCACTGTGGCTGAACTGGCTGGAAAGTTCAAAGGCCAAGCACTCCCAATGTCAATGCCAATCAATAAGGATGTAACGCTTCATTTCTTTCCCTCCACTATATTCCAGCAATCCTCTGACAGAAATGTCTTCTATATAATGATTTTAAATGATATAATATTATGAATTGTGCTTCATGTGCCCATAACAAAGTAAAACTTAAGTGTTGATGTCATGTTGGCTTTCTTGACACTCATCTTTTTTGCCTTTTCAGGAGGCATCTCCAGTCAAGACGTCTGTGGCTGAACTGGCTGGAAAATTCAAAGGTCATGCACTCCCAATGCCAATGAACGAGGAGGTAACAGTTCATTCTTTCCCTCCACAGTATTCCAGCAATTCTGTGATAACTTCTGCAACCAGCTGCATGTATTACTCATTTTTCATCAGGTCAAAGCTCTGAAGCTGAGTGAGGAATAACATTGCAGAGCATGATCATGCCTATAGCTCATGAACTTACAATATATCTAGCCAAAAGCATGTGGACACCTGACCTTTACACATATACCAGTGTATAAAATCTGTCAAAATATGCCTATGTGTCTCAGAACAACACTGGTGACTGCTGATGTTGGATGAGAAGACGTGGCCTGAAATCAGCATTCAAGTACATCCCAGTGGTGTTCAGTCAGGTTAAGATTAGGGCTCTGCGAAGACCACTGGAATTTACAATTACAGTACTTAGCTGACTCTCTTATCCAGAATGACTTGCAAGATTATTGGTAGGCCAAAGTAGTGTTAGGAGTCCGGCCCAAAGACTCTTATTGGTGTAGCAGAGCATAGTTAACTAGACTGGGAATTGAACTTCATGGGGTAGTTGTGATTTCAACTGTTCCTTGGGTTGGCTCGAACCACCAACCTTTCAGCTAACAGCCGAGGTCCTCCACACCAAACTCATCAAAGCATGTCTTAATGGACCACACTTTTATGATTAATCCATCAGACTGCCAGATAATGAAGTGCGATTCATCATTCCAGAGAACAAATTTCCACTGCTCCAGAGTTTAGTGCTGGTGTGCTTCGCACCAGTGCTGCCGACGATTGCCGTTGCGTATAATGATCCTAAGCTTGTGTGCAGCTGCCTAGCCATGGAAACCTTTTTAATGAAGCTCCCGACACCCTGTTCTTGAGGTGATGCTACTTGCACGAGCAGTTTGGAAATCTGTAGTGAATGATGTAATGATTTTTCAGGTCTATCTCTTCATTGCTTGGCTGCTGTGGTGCTCAGACACTTTCATTTGACAATAATAGTGATTACAGTTGACCAGGGCAGATCTAGCAACTGACTTTTAGCAAAGATGGCATCCTATGACAGTGCTACCAGTGTTTGTCTATGGAGATTACATGGCTATGTTCCTGAAACACCTAATTAGGAGGGGTGCCCACATACTTTTGGCCAGATAGTGTAGCATGTTGCATGTATTGTCTTGATTTGTAATGCAAGGCTGTCTGTTACTGTCTTAGAGAAAACATGTTAGGACTCCTCCATGCTCTCTGCAGTTACATAACCAGACGGACTGTAAGAGCGAGCGGGAGGTGAGAGTTTAACTTTTATGGTTCTTCTAAAATACTGCTGCACTAAAATAGCTTCTTTATTCTCACTTACAACAAGCTTCTATATTGACCCACAGGAAAAGCTGCACTAAAACAAATGCACATAGTAAAGGTGTTTACATTAACACCCATTGTAAGTGTTCAGTTTATTTGGTGATAACTTCCCATGTATTATCTCTTTTTATGCCAAAGAAACCTGCTGTTGTGCCTCCACATCCCATTAAAGGGAAGCTAAAGAGTTCTCCTCTAATTGAGAAACTTCAGGTGAGTGTTTTTTTGTTCATTATTTAAGACAATAAAAACATGTACGGTATTTGACCATCATCAGAAGAATAGTTGCACCCAGAAGGAGGTGTGGGACTGCAGTGCTATTGGGAAGGAAGGTAAAGATTACCAGGAACAGTAAATGATGATACATTTAGACTGATATGGGTAATTTATTGAGCTACACCTACCTAACATGCCAGATGTCTCAGCATGCAGTTGTAGAGGATGCCAAAGATGTCCTGTGAAAATCCATCCCATGCAGCTTGAATATTCTCACACAGTTCCTGCAGATTTTGTGGTAGAGGTGGAGATGGCAAGACACCAGGGCTTTTGGACACGTGACCACAAACAGTTCATCTTGGTGCTGACCACAGTGCCTCCACACACTGATTCATTGGTCGTCTCCACTGAGATAATAGCAGGACTCATCACTGAAGAAGATCTGCTGCCATTCTGAGTCACTCCATGACAGTTTGGCTCAACAGCATTGCAGTTTTTGACAATGTTGACAGGGTGTGAAGGGTAGTGGTCATAACGATTCTGTAGTCCTGCGTTCGTGCAGCCATCTGCCAATGTTGCTGGCACTAACAGGATGACTAATAGAGGACATCACTGCTCACTGAATTTAAACAATCATGGCTGCTGGGTCAGTCCAGTACAGCGATAAGGCCCGTCCTTGCTAACGTCACATGTATGACTGAGGGTGAAACTTGAATCAGTCGTTCGTCTCATGATGCCAAACCTACCCACCAAGTATACCAAGGGACAATGAGTGTATATACACCAAAATGTATTCTAAAAGTAAGTTAGTGCCTATAAGCATGTGCAATGTCATATTTATCAATGTCTACCGTTTCTACAAGACATTTCCCATTGGGCAGGTTCCCTGAGTCTGTTAGGATTTTGACATTATTACAAATGGATTAACTTTAGTTGTCTTAAAAGATACACATAGAGGATGGTTGGATTATCAGATCACTAGTTTCCTTTGAGAAAGTCAATTAGTGTTCTGGTAATATTTTAAGTTACACACATATAAATATAGCATGTTTCTGCATATTTTGGTGCACACTTTTAATTCATTTAATGACCTTAACATTATATTATATATTATACAATAAAAAAGGAATCATGAAATATAAAATGTGCCATAGCCTTTGCACAGGTTGCTTATTGTGTTTCAGTCACATGTAGCATTTCATTTTAATACAATGTGCTTTTTGGCAAATTCAGTGAGTATCTCTTCCAGGGCTGCTATCTGATCCATGTCCACACTGGGGAAAAATCCAGTGTATGTATACACTTTGTAAATGGGCAATAAACTAACACATCTCTCTTCCAGCTAATAAATAACGGGGCATTCCTGCTGAACTTGTCATGAGGAGAAGATCTGAAGAACCCTAACCCTAGATGAAAGTTTTTAGATGTTTCAGCAGTGGAGAGACCTCTGACACTTGATGAGACTGAATAGTAGTTTCCCATTTTACCTTAAATAGTGCAGCACTCCCTCTCTAGCACACCAGGCGCCTGAATGTAACTGCAGCAGCAATCGGTTTGACATTTTACTAACCCGCTGAGCCAGCGTCAGTTACATTACTTGCTGTTTCGCTCTAACATTAGATCCTGGTGTTTGTATGTACAGTACAAAAAGGGTTTTACGACTATGCTAAAAATACAAATATAAAAGTTTGCTACCCTGGTGTCATGGATTTCGGAATAATCTTCTATGAATTTGGAGGCCGGAGCTTTTGAGGGGGCACTAAAAGGAGGGTGTATGTTTTGCTGTTGAGTTTAAAGCCCAACAGACATTATGCAGAATCAAATACTGCTCCTTTAAGCTCAGCAAGTAAATAGTACTTGTGTAAAACAGTAAACTTTTGCATACAACTATATAACTGTGTTGCGATATAGTAATAAACATTAGTGATTCTACACTGCTAATTAAACATTCTGGGTGCCTTACTTTCTTAACGATGAGACATGTTTCGCTGTTACTTTTTAATATTCAACAATTTTAAAATTTTGTTAGGCTGTTCACATAAAACAGCCTTACAATTAGATACTGAGTGTCTCCTGCAGCACTCGTTATGTGTATTCTCTCATTAGAACAGCAGCTTTTGCCAAGTGATGATTTAACAGTTTTCTTTTTCCTGTTTTTCAAGGCACCTTTTGGCCTAAATGTGGTTTATGTTTTTTTACCAAGATGCTTTCAGGAAACCCAGCCCTGGTTAGCATTTACCACGTTAAGCTGCTCGTTTGTATTAAAACATTTGGAATAGCCAGATTTCGGCAAGCTTTAGATGGTGATGTGCATTTAGCTGGACTCATGAGGAAAACTGCTGTCTGCTGTAGCCTGTTTTTACTCAACTGTAGCAGTGCTGCCACATAGTGTTCAGTAGGTGCAGCACCACTGCAAAAGTGGTCTAACTCAGCAGCAGGGTTGGGATAAGGGGGCAGGGCTCTGTTGCTTTGGCTTTGGTTGGCCCAAGCTCTTGTGCTAATGGGATAAAGCCTTAGATATGCTCCCTGGGGTGCTGAGTTGTCCTAGTCTCCACTTAGCAGCCATGGGACAAAAGGGTTGCCGTTACTCTCTCTTTCTCTTTTCTCCAGTGCAGGTAGGACATTTATACGGGTGTTCTGGTAGAATTTAGTGTCATATCTAATACAGATACAGACTCTCCAAGGGTGATTCAAGATGTGTTTGCCTAAGGTTGACATGTTGTTATGTCTAAATATTAAGGTTCCTAAATGGTTCTTGTCTTGGACGTATAGCCCTAGGAACAACCCTTACAACCAAACGTTTACATTATGTGGATGTTCTTTTTTCATTCACACATCTCATTGACAAGGGCATTTCTTTAAAGGACCATCCACTGAAAGGTTCTTTATGGAACCAAAAGCAGTTCTTCTGTGGCATTACTTTCAATAAACATTACGGCACATTTATTTTTTGATTGTGTAGATCTGTCCCAGTTCTTCTGTCTATTGTAATGTTTGGCTGGCTATTCTCAGGTGCATGCTCTCAAAACTGAAAATGAGGTTAGGTAGGGCTGCCTCAGACAGCTCTAGAGGCACAGCTGTTTAAATAGGTCTCTAAGCTTTGCCCATTGCCTTTTAATGCAGGCCATCAGGTCATACTCAACTAATGTCTATTTTCTACTACCTCCACATTCAATTATTCTCCAGACCCATTGCTTAAACCCTCACGTTATGGAAAACCTATGACACAACTTTTCTCTTTTCCTTATATTTGGTTTGTTCCTTGTAGGCCAACCTCACCTTGACACCCACAGCACTGCTTCCTTCACCCAAAAACTCAGAGACGAAGTTGCAACCCGCACCTTTCAGCCCTTGCGGCTCACTAAGTCCCACGCTGCAGCCCCCTCAGCAGCCTGGCGAGGATGAGGTGCCTGTCAGCTTCGAGCAGCCAGCTGAGGGCACCCCTCTGCCCAACATCAATAAGGTTTGAAAAACATTAATTATGCATGCAGTTTTTTATTTTTATAAAGACTCACTGCTGAAAGTTGTAGTTGTATTATTACTATGCAGTTTATAAGTGATTATTGACATCTACTGTATGTTAACCTATAATACTATTAATCCTATCCCTGCCAAATCTAACATTTGTCAATACAGCTATAGTTCATTCATTTGGTGCAATTTGTAAGATTTTTAAAATGAACTAAAATGATCAACAGAATATGAATTGTTATGGTGGTATGTCAAAGATCTCTATGTATCATGTTGCAGAGATATCTACTAAAGTTTGCAAAGAGGCAATAGTGGGTCACTGAAGTGTGGATTCTGCCATCAGTTCAGCTTGATAGGATGAATGAGTAGCACTGCTACCCCGATGCATTCTAACCTCTAATCAGTCATGCTGAAGGTCCTGTTCCCGGTTAGATCATCTCAGGACAGGCAGCAAAGTGAAAGGAAGTGTAAATGTACAGATATCTGAAGCTTTTAGCAAGCATCCCTCAGCACCAGCTCCAATCAGCAACAATCTGCATTCTGCAGCAAACATAAAAGTGGTATTACTAGAAGCAAAAGAACAGTTAACATTTCCACTGCTTTCTTCTACTGGAGACACTCTAGGTGAGTTCTATACACCGGGAAGGAGTGAAGAGGGAGGAGAACGTGTGACTGTGTGTTTTTCCTTGTTCTGGTGATATATATATATATATATAGTGTCAATATGAATGGATGGTGCTAAACTGCTATATGCTGTATAGGTGTATACCTATATGTAAATCTGTTGCTCAGGAACATTCAATTGTATTAGCAGTTTAGTTTCCATATAAGAACAGTGTTGACGGGGAAGTGAACAGTATGTTTTGAAACTATAACAATATTTACATGCTACACCAATCACAGAAAAGTGAGAAAATTCTGGTTTCTAAGAAAGGGGCCCTTCAGTATATTGGCCCCAGTATGGACCAGTTAGGTCTGATTTACATATCGCTAACTGGGGCATTCTACATTTTGGTGTCAAGTTCTCCTTTTACATTCACACTTTCCTCACATTTGCTGGACTATATTCAGTATTTTGTTGCTGTCTGAAGGAAAACAAGCATCTTCAGAATGGCAGCTTTACAGGAAAGGATAAACACCCAATGTAATTTGAATGTCAGTCAGTAGAACCAATGGAAGTCTTTTGGGCCATTTTTGTGGGTCCATTCATCAATACTTTTTCATACAATACATTTTTACACGGCAGCTGCTGTGTTCATATCATTCCTAAAAGTAAAAATTGACAAAAATTAAGATACACATTTATCCCTTGGACAGTGGTGATTATTTTATGTACTAGCTTGCACATTTATGGAATTATTAAAACCCTGTAAATGTGGTCAGGTCACTGAAGTGACACCTGCTTGTACTAAAAAGGTTGTGTAGCTAAAACAGAGTTACTGTAAATAATGTTATGCACCACAGGAAATGGAGGTATAGCTGGCCAGATGCAGGCTATTCATTAACCTGTGCCCCGAAACATAAATCTGTGCTTTAGGCAGAAACACAGCATAATTTCCACAACTTACTGCTAAGTGGTCTAATATCTGCTGCCACCCGTGTCCTACCATCACCTGTTATCCCGTTATCAATTGGGTATTTACAGGTGAACTGACCATTTTGGTACACTGTCCCATACACTGGTCAATATGGATCCTGCTGTTGTTGCCTGAGCAGTGTGAACTTAACAGTATTAAGTGCTATAAAGGGGATTGGAACCTGTATTTAGCTCATGTGTCAGTGTGACCTTCCCTTTATCCTGTGTGAACAAAGAGGTCACGCTGGAGAAACTGTCAGAACGCATAGATGCTCTCAGCACACTGTGCATTAAAGCAGAATAGATGTTATACACTGGTTTGAACACATTAGCTCTAGAGGTTGAGCTGTTTTCAGGGTCTAAGCGCCACATAAGCCTAAAGTGGCCAGCACTAGCGGATGACGTGTAATCCCTTTAACCTACTTCTCCTTCACATCCTTATACCTGTCCGTGAAGTCAAATTCACAGGTGAATGAAGCCATGTCACACTGAAAGCTATGGAGTTGTTTGTGTTAGACCAGTGAGGGTCCAAAACCTGGAGCAAAAAGTGACAGAGCTACTGTGTTTGCACATTGAGTGGAATGCCGTATTTGAAACCTGTGGTGGAGAGGTTCTTGAACGTTGCACCCTCTTTTGATATATATCTTCCAAAATTGCTGCTTAATTAACTTAAATTCTCCTAAACCTAAATCAAGATCATCGAACAGCCTATTACATACATACATACATACATACGTACATACATACATACAT